>CM053615.1:75989016-76014436 GCA_028646535.1 Procyon lotor
GACAGGTCACAGGACACCTGTGCCATCCCTCAGAGACCAGGCGGGTATCAGGGAGGCCGCATCCATCCCGTGGGGATACTTCTGAGCGCTCAGGGAGCCTGGCGGGGACGGCGGGGACGGCTCTTCAGACGAGTGGCCTCTGGAGGACGCCCTGAAGAAGGACCGGCTGCCGGGCCGCCCCACCCTCTGCGCCCCACGGCCATGGCCCCGCGGAGAGGGCCACTGCTGCTGCTGGCCCTCAACCTGGGCCTGGCCGGTGCCCAGAAGACCCTAGACGACGTGCCAGTACAGCCCGGCTTTGATGCCCACCAGGTACTGGGACGAGGGGACAGGCCCTGGGGGCTCAGCATGGCAGGGGGGGCAGCCTCCGGGAGCGGGACCCGGGGAGGGGGCCAGCCGAGGGGTGAGGGGCGTCCTGGGCCCAGGCCCAGGCTCGCGCAGGGGGGCTGCTCCTCATGGCGTCTGCCCGGCCCAGCAGGGATGGGGGCGGGGGTCTTCGTACTCCCACTCGGCCCTGGGGGGCAGGGAGGGGCCAGAGTCCCCTCTGCCCTGTCTGAGCCACCTGCCTGTCACCCAGCACTGTGGGGGGCGTGGCCGGGGGGACCCAGGACTCTGGTTCTGGGGCGTCCCTCACCCCTCCCCAGACCTGGCCAGGGCGTCTGGAACCTAGCCGTGGACAGCTCTAGGGAGGAGCAGAAGGAAGTGGGGAAGGGAGAGGCAGCAAGAGGGGGACCGGAAGGCAGCCTGAGAGAGGCCGTCTCCAACAAGGAGGGGGCCAGCTGTCCCCCCAGCACACCCCGCTGGCCCTTGGGCTCCCCTGGCGGCATTCAGCGCTGGGGTGCTGGGGCCTGGGAGCCAAGACTCGGGCCGGGGACCGTCCACCCCTCTGCACCTTGTACCCGCAGGTGGAGGGACGCTGGCTGACCATCCAGCTGGCTGCCAGCCGCGCCCACCTGGTCTCCCCAGCCGACCCCCTGAGGCTTGGCCTCCATTCCATTTGGACGCGGGGCGAGGACCTGGAGTTCGTCTTGTTCTGGACGTAAGCACGGCCTCCAGCTCCTCGCAGGAAGCTCCCGCGCGGGGCCCTCCCGAGGGACGGTGACCCGGGGGAGAGCCCGGGGGGCACTAGGCTGCAGGCTCGAGACCCTCCAGAGAGGTGTAAGATTTAACTTCAGAAGCCCCAAAGCTTTAGACGAGGGGCCGGGGAAAGACCCGCCCCGGCCCGGCCCCTCCCGCCGTGGAAGCCGGAGGAGCCCGGCGGGGCTGCCGCGCACTGGCTGGGGGTCGAGGACATCTACAGTGAGGACACGCTGCGCTGAGCTCAGCCGCGCTTGGACCAGTCCTGCGCCCGTGGCCTTGAGGACCCTAAGTTAGAGCCACAGCCTGGCGGGTGCTCAGCCGCAGACACCCACCCCCTGGCTTGCGTTCCCAGGGCTGGTTGGCACCCAGCCCACGCCCCACCCACCCCAGCGGAGACACTGAAGACCCCGGAGCAGGGGGCCCAAAAGGCGTGGCCTGTGTGTGGAGCCCAGGGGACTGGGGACAGCCCGGACAGGGTCCCCACCCTGAGGCCCGGAGCTCCAAGCCAGGGACAGACCGGGTTCCGCCCCTTCCCGGAGCTTTGGCTCCATTCTGGCGACCAGGAATGGTCCCTGGTTCCTCCCTCCTGCCCCCTGGCCCTGTCCCCCAGCTGGGTGACCTCGGGAGCCCGGGGAGCCGACAGACTCAGGCAGACGCCAGGGACCTCAGCCAGGGCCCCGAGGTTGCCAGGGGCCGGGAGACGGGGAGAGGCCGTGCCCACCCATGCCCCCTCCTCGTTCCCCAGAGGAGAGGGGGTGTGCAAAGGAGTGAACGTCACCGTCCACCCAACCCGGCTCCGAGGCCAGTTCCAAGGCTCCCGTGAGTAGCCAGCGTCTGGCCTGGGCGCCCTGCCGGATGGGGTGGGGGGCGGGGGGCGCCAGGGACGCTGGACACTCCAAACCGGGCCCGTGCTGGAGGGAGACCGCCTCCCGGGGTCCGGCACTGTCCAGGGGGTGTGTCGGGGCTGGGGGCCAGAGGAGACAGGCGTCCCCCGTCACCGGGCCGGGGTCGCCCACAGTGGACGGCGGCGCCAGCATGCACGTCCGCTTTGTCAGCACGGACTCCATAAGCCTCATCCTTTACGTCCGCCTCGAGGACGCCGGCGAGGTCACCAGCCTGTGGGCCCTGCTGGGTAGGTGGCGCCTCTCCCCGGCGCAACACCTGGGCCGAGGGGGCGGGGGCTCCGGGGGCACCGGCTCCAGCAGGGACTGCTCAGAGCTGCACCCCGTGGGCGCTTCCCCCCGGGGCCCACCGCTCAGCCCCGCACCTGCCCGCTCGCGCCCTCGGGAACTCACTGAGCTGATCCGCTCGCGGTGTGTGCGTGTGTGCGCGCGTGCATGTGTGCGTGCGTGTGTGCGTGTGTGTGCGTGTGTGCATGTGTGTCCCAGGAGCGGGGACATTCTATTGGAACAGAAAGCCTCCCCTGTCTTGACCCGGGAGACAGTCAAAGAACCTAAAGCGCCTGAGTCCCATCAGGCCTCGGAAAGTGGACGTGGCACGTGGAGCAGACCCGGGGGAGGGGGCGTCCCCGGCGAGGGTGTGGAGGATGGGCTGGGCCAGTGGGGTCCCGGGCTGGCTGGGTCATGCAGGCAGCAGGCTGCTGGGTGAAGGGCCCCCCCAGAGCGCCCTTGGGAGGAGCGCCGTCCCTCCACTGCCAAGGGCGGACGTGCTCTCAGGGGAGACGAGGACGGAGGGGCCTGTGAGCCACCAGCCAGTCAGGGGCAGGCTCGGGCAGGCCAGGGGACGTGGCACTCGGGGAAAACACAGCTTTTCTCTGACTCTCGGCTCCTCTGCCTTCAGCCAGAAGAATGCTCGGGGACCCCACGTGGCTGGGGAAGTACCTTGAGTACGTAGCCAGATTCCAGCTGCAGGAAGCCCCGGTCTTCAACCTGGACGGTAAGCACAGCCCTCCAGACTCCTGCCCCGAGCCCAGGCCGCCGCGGGGGCCTCGCTGGCCGGGCCCAGGACCCCCAGAAGCGGCAACAGGCACAAGACCAGAGCAATCAGAAATACGGCCAGACTCGGTGGGGTGCCCGATGTGGTCGGGCCAGTGCCGGGTGCCTCGCCTGCCAGGTGGCTCGAAGCCCCGAGAACACAGCGACCTGGACACGATATCCATCCCCAGTCTGTGGATTCGGACGCTGGGGTCCGAAAGGCTTAGAAACAAGGCCACATGGAGGAGCCCCTCACCCCCTGCCCCCGTGCACCATTCAGTCCATCAACACACCTAGGTAGGGCTGTTCGGGGAGGGGGAAGCACGGAGAACAAGACAGACACACCCTCCAACCCTCGCACGGGGTCGCTGCAGGCCAGTCCCTGATCTGTCAGGGACAAGGGAGCCCAGAGCAGGGAGCACAGCCACACTGCGGGCTCACCAACCCCTGGTGGCAAGGGGGACGTGGCAGGACGTGGTGGCCCATGGGTGCCGGACGGCAGAAGGAAGCCGCTCCCCAGTGAGGGCCACCGGCTGCACGCTGGGTTGGTTTCAAAGGGAATGGACAAAGCCCTGGAATCCCCATCTTGTCCTCTCCCCTCCACAGCCCGGTGCCCCCCAGCCGAAGCCTAGGTCAGAGCCACCGGACACGTCCTGCCTGGCCCTTCTGACCCCTGCCCCGTCTCCCTCTCTTCCCCCTGCCTTGCTGGCCCTGGGGCCTCCCAAATCCCTGGGCCACCCGAGATGGCCACCAGGGCAGTGCCTGGAGCCCAGCCTGAGCCCGGCCCCTGCTCGTCCCCTTCCCGGCCTCTCCCAGCGGGGCCCAGGGGCGTGAGAAGGCTCTGAGTGGCCAGGAGGGGACAGGCAGCCCCCAGGGCTCCTGGGCCACGGTGGACACAGTACTGCAGTGTGGCAGGGGCCCTGCTGGAGTCCTTCGGGGGCACAACCCCGCCAGGGTCTGGGCTGGGCTCCTCTGACCTGCTTCCATCCGGGTCCTGCTCTGGGACCACTCCAGAGAGGTGCACCGGTCCCGAGCCTGGCTGCACGGCCCCGCCAGGGGTCAGGGGGCACTGAGTGCGCCCCGCCCCACCCATGCTCTCCCCCAGAAGGGCCAGGGAAACAGGCCCCGGCATCTGCACAACAGGGGAGCTGAGACGGGCCAGCGCCCTCTCCTGAAGGTCAAGGGGGCCACCAGGGCAGTGCCTGGACCCACGGCGCTCCCCTCTGCCCGGGCGAGCAGGAGACAACCCAGGGCAGGGGAGGCTCTCCGGAAACTGGGTCAGGGGCCTTCAAAGGCACCGTCTGGAAACGCCAGAGACAAGTATGACCATACCCTGCCCCAGAAATGGCCCGGCAAAGACAAGGCCCCCGGAAGGCCACGCCCCCGGGAAGGCCACACCTCTCTGGAGGGCCACGCCCCAGAAGGCCACGCCCCTGGGAAGGCCACACCTCTCTGGAGGGCCAAGCCCCCAAAGGCCACGCCCCTCCAGAAGGTCACACCTCGGCCTGGCAACCTCCACCAGGGCCAACGAGGTCAGCACATCACCTGTAAGCCGCCTGGTCCCCCCATGCGATGTCCACCTGCGGCTCAGGCTCCCTCGGACGCCGCCGGAGACCCGCAGGTGCTCAAAGCGCGATGCTTGCCTGTGAACCAGAAAACCCAAATTCGAGACATAGAATGGCCGTGGTACAACGAGAAAGCAATGCTCATTTAGCAAGAAATCTGCAGAATTTATATGGAGAAAAAAAATTTCAAGTCCTTACTCTGGGACAGTGAAAAAATGACTTAAATACATGGATCTGGGATATTCCTGCATAGTCTTCAATACCATAAATATTTAATAACCCTCAAGTTAACCTGTCCATCCAAGCAATTCAATCGATATTCCAGACCGGTGGGGCGAGGGCGCCTGGGGGGCTCCGTCAGTGAAGCCTCTGCCTTCAGCTCAGTCATGATCGCGGGGTCCTGGGATCGAGCAGGGGAATCAGCGGGGAATCCGTTCCTCCTCTGCCTCTACCTGCCTCCTCCCCTGCTTGTGCCTGCTCACTTTCTCTCTCTCTCAAATAAATAAAATCTTTAAAAAAAAAAAATCCAGTGGGATCTTTACCCCGAACCAAAAACCCGAATCTAGAACCCACAAGAAAGAAGAAAAATTTTGAAATGTTTCAGAGAGAAGTCCCACAAATACCATTCTATTGTGATGAGTAGGAACCGACAGCAATTACAATTGTGTGGAATTAGCTCAGGGACAGAGAGAGCGATCAGTGGATAGAGTCAAGAAATGAACACAAGCAAGTGTAATAACAGTGCAGTATACAAATGGCCCATCTTAGAAGGCATTATTTATTCAACAAATAGTGTTGGAGGAAATGGCTAAGAGATTTGGAGGGGAAAAAAGTAAGTTTAGCTATCTTGCTCTTTGCGTTATCTTGAAATTAATTCCTGGTGATTCTGGATAAACATAAAACCTTGGAAGTTCGGCACTGTCTATTACTCAGGGATGGGGCCCCGCCCTACGGGTATAAATACCAGGGGAACGGATGGTAATTATGTTTTCGATGCATCAGAAACATCCTCACCAAAATTAAAATCCAAACCCGAAATTACTATTGTCAAGAAGCTTGATAGAGGGCTCACATCACCTCTCGGAAGCCGCCCATCAAAGCCCACGGAGAGGACCCGGACGTGAAGAAAGTGAGCAGAGCACGGAAACCGATCGTCGGCACCATCACGTATCAGACAGCCGACCATTATAACATAAGAGAAGATTCGACTTGACAAGGAATCCCAGAAAAAGAGATGCTATTTTTACTTATCAGGTTGGCAAGATTAAATTTTTTTAATAGCTCAGTTAGCACCCGCGGTGTGGGGAAGTGCGCTGTTGCTCGGAGGCATGGAAATGGGGGGCCGTTCTGGGGGGACTCGGCTTTCATGTCCTCTGGACGGACTTGTTCCTGGACCTGGGAATTCTAGACATTAACACGTTCACCGTCCTCATCCCAAAGAAGCCAAGGAACTGACGGTGCTTTTGCTCTGATCCTGTGATTTTGTTAAAAAGAGAACATGAGTCCCCCAGGCTCGCCCAGCAGGCATAAGGGGGGAGATCCACTTTCGTCTGAGCGAAGCCCTCCTCTCTCTCCAGGCCTGACCGGGGATGGCTCACACCAAGCTTGTGCTGGTCGGGCTGTGGCTCGTGGAATATCTGCTTCCTCTGTTTGGAGACGTTCATGGATTTTGTTTTCGAGAGCTGCTCTGTGACACCCAAGGATGGAGGTCCCGGAAGGTGGCATCATCGTTCGGTCAAAGGGGACAGTCGCCAAAAACGGGGATCTGCTAGCACTGGAAAAACACGTCCTTCATGAGCACTTCGGGACGGATGGCGAGGGGGGTGCCCTAGCACGAGGGGGGCGCCCGGGGCTCAGCCACAGGGGGAGTCCCGCCCCCAGCTTCCATTCCGGGACACGATGGCTGGTGTCATGATTTTCCTGTTCTATTTGCCGTCTGGGGAATACTTATGGCACCACTCCCTGGGGCGGCCGAGTGTGTGTGTGTGTGTGTGTGTGTGTGTGCGCGCACACGTGCATCCTGAGCTCCCGTCCCACAGGTCACAGTCCGCTCGGATCAGGACCCACCTCGGGACCTCACTTGCCGTAATCACGTCCCCATAGCCCCGTGTCCAGGCAGCTGTGCGGCCCCTCCAGCCCTCACAGGGTCTCTCTAAGCATGTCGCCTCTCCCAGGAGACGGTCCCCCTCTGAGCCACCGCGCCGCCCCCGCCACCCACGTCCCCCTCCTCGCTTCTAGCACTCCGGACTTCCAGAAGCAAGGCCGTGAGCGGTGTCCCGGGCCGTGCGGGGCCACGGGCTGCTGCGGGACCCGATTCTGATTTTTAACAACCACTTCCTTCCCCTCGCCGCACCCGGCAGACCGCCGTCGTCCCAGAGCTCAGTGTGTGCCTTCCTCTACACCAATACACGCCCTACATCTTTAAAGATAGTGAGCCGGCATCTCTGCAATGGCCAAAGGAAGGCGTGTGTCTGGTGGGAAGCCTGGAGGTCACCCGTGTCCTTCACATACTGGACACAGATGATTTGCGGGGATTAAACAGCAACACACACCCCAGGACTGATGCGCACGACACACGCTACGACTGAGCGGACAGACACTTATTTTTTCCCTGTATTTTAGTCCTTTGCCCTTTTGTGTGCATTTTTTTTTTCTGGACTACCATCTTTCTCCAATAAAAAACCAAACCAAACCGTGTTATGCCTCCTAAATGACGAGCCGGCTCTCTACAATATGTAGATTCCAACATCGCTGGGATTAAACATCACGTAATCATGTTTATTCTTTATCCCGCGTGGACCAAACCGGGTGGCTCACAGCCCCGAGGACAAACGTCTCCTGCGGGGGGGCCTCCGCCGGTACAGCCCAGAAAATAGGGGTACTTGGCCCCGTGCTCAGGAACCCGCGTCGACGCGGCCGGCCGGGGGCGGGAGGAGCCGGCGAGTCAGGGGCAGTCACTTTGCCCCCGGGGAGCACCGCGCTGCCTTGACCAGCCAGACCTGTGCAGGCGGCCACAGCGCCGCGTCCCAGCTGTACTCCGGAGACAGCAGCTTGGTGGGCCTGTGGGCGACGAAGTACTTGTTCAGGTGTCTTTCGTAGGTGCTGTTGAGCCCGTTCTCCTTGTCGCGACTGATCCCGTCCAGATACGCTCTGATGACCTTTAAGATCTCCAGGGGCGTGCCACCAAGGACCGTGCCGTCGTAGTAGAAGTCGCCCTGTCCCAGCGGGATGCACGCCGCGGACTGCGGCCTCCTCTCGTACGGGAGGTCCTCCGTGTCCTTGAAGTACCACCGGGCATGGAGCTGGGCCACGGACGTGCCCAGGGTCTCCACCCCGAAGGCATTCTGGAAGACCCTCTCGGCCGTCATGCTGAAGAGGAAGTCCACCTCGTCCCGGATGTGCCGCACTATGTGCGCGGCCAAGTGCTTCATGCGCACGAGGTCAGAGTCGTTCCCGCCGCGCGCCCTGACGCCCAGGACCTGCAGCGTCTGCAGCGGCGCGAGCTCCAGGTGCGGCGGCCGGTAGAAGGCGTCCACCACGATGTAGAAGACCACTCTGTGGCCGCTCATGAAGTGCTGGCTGGCCGACCGCACGAACGGCGCCAGGTACCGATCCGCAAGCCTGCAAGACACGCCCACCCACGGCGGGAGACGCGCGCCCCAAACACTTTCAGAGAGGGAGACGCGTCACCGAACGTGCTGGCTGACAGTCAGCGGTGCTACAGGACCCCCTGTAGGGGGTGGGCACATGGGGCCCCAGCCCCGGCCGCCCTGCTTAACGAGAAAGGACGTAGCGAACCAGGGGGTCTGAGAAAAGCCTTTAAAGTTTTGAAACAACCGTTGGAAAGAAAGGAAATGTAAACAACAGCAGGAAATACGGCCCCAAGTGGCACAAATGACCCTCGTTTGTACTTACCTGCCCGTGGCGAGGACAGCCAAGCCTATGGTGAGGTTCTGACTCCGATAGGATTCCTCCAGGACCTGTCTATTGAAAGTGCCTTCCCATATGACTGGAGCACGCCAGTCTGTGGTCGTTACAACATCAGGGCGCTTTCTGTTGAACAAACAAGAAACAAGTAAACAGGTCCTGCCTTCACGACGGCAGCAGCAGGGGCCGCCGGAGGACCAGCTCCCAGCCGACACAGACAGGGCGCTCACCACGGGCCCCACGCTGGGTCAAAGTGGCTTAAGCAGCTCGTTCGATCTTTGCAGTGCCCCGTGCAGTAGGCACTATTTTGGTCCTTGTTCTTGGTGTGGGTAAACAGAGGCACGGATTGGTTGAGTGAGCTGCCTCGTGCCACAGAGCTAACACGCGTGGGTCAGTACAAGACCCAGCAATGCTGCCTAATCACCAGGCTACCTGCCTTTGAGTCCAGGGGCCGCCTTCTCTGAGCTCCAGCTCAGCTTAGATGTAGGCAGCCCAATGTTAGTATATGTGCTGCCGAAGCGAGCACAGATGTAGGCAGCCCAGAGTCAGGGCGTCCCTGCTATGGCCTGAAGCCAGTGCTGCGAGCACAGTGCCTCCACCTCCCCACCCCTCCCCAAGTCCTCCAGTTTTCCTTCCTCCTCCTCCTCTCCCTCTCCCCTCTCCCTAGAAGATCTAGAAGACACATGGCTTTAAACCTCTCCTTCTTGCATTAGGTCCACCAGTGTAATCCAGCAGAAATAAAAAAATGAGTCCAAAAAGGGACAGAGATATCAGATTTGCTTCTAGTAATAACAGAACTGAAAATACGCAAAGCTGGTTCGACATTTGAAAATTGTTCAGTGCACCTACCATTCCAAGAAATTAAAGAACAGTCCGATGCCCATATCAATTGACACAGGAAAAAAATTATACAAAGTCCAACAACTATTCATAATGAAGAGAGAGAGAGAGAGAGGAGAAGAAACTCTCCCAGAAAAATAAGGATAGAGGGGAATTACGTTAACTTGATCAAAAGCATCTACAAAAATCTCATGTCGCTCATCATACTTAATGGTGGAAGACTGCATACTTTCTCCCTAAAGCTGGGAACACGGCAAGGGTGCCCACCCTCAGCAACTCTTACTCAACAGAGAAGTAGGAATTCTAGCTATTGCAATAAGGCAAGAAAAGGAAATGAAGCACCAAACTGGAAAGGAAAAAGTAACAATGTCCCTGTTTATGCAGAGCTTGCCTACATACTTGGCCTGTTTCCAGGGTCTTCTACATTGTAGCATGAATCAGTAGGCCTTCCTTTTATGGTTGAATAATATTCTACATGGATTTTGTTTACTTACTCATCAGTCCATGGACATTTTAGTTGTTTACATTTTTCAGCTATTATCCACAGTATGGCTATGAACAACATTTCTATGCAAAATTTTCTGTAAACACATATTTTCAAGTTCTCTTGGATATATACCTAGAGGTGAAATTTCTGGGTCATCTTGTAATTCATGGCTAACTTTTTGAGGAAGTGCCAGACGTTTACCAAGCAGCTACACCATTTTATGTTCCCACCAGCAGTCTAGAAGAGTTCAAAATTCTCGACATTCTCACCAGCACCTCTTGTGGTCTAAGTTTCTGAATCTCGTCTTCCTACGGTCTTGACACATCATAGAGTTCGAAGTGGTGTCTCCGTGTGACCTGGATTTGCATTTCCCTGACAACTAATGATGGCGAGGATCTTTTCATGTGCTTATTAGCCACATACTTGAAAGAGCTGATTTAAGTCTTTGGGCAACAAAAGCAAAAAGAAACAATTGGGACCCCATCAAACTAAAAAGCTGTGGCACAACAAAGAAAACCATCGACAAAATGAAAAGGTAACCTACTGAATGGGAGAAGATATTTACAAACGATATATCTGGTAAGGGGTTAATATCCAATAAATACATAAAATCTCAATACCAAAGGACAATCCAATTAAAAAGGGGACAGATAACCTGAACTGACATTTTTCCAAAGAAGACATCCAGATGGCCAGCGCATGTGTGGGAAGATCCTCAATACCACCCATACCTGTCATCAGGGAAATGCCGATCAAAACCGCAGTAGATGTCACCTCGCACCTGTTAAAAGGCAAGTGTCAGAGAGGCAAGCGATGACAAGTGTTGGCGAGCACGTGGAGGAAAGAGAACCCTCACACACTGTCGGTGGGCATACAAGCCAGCCTGGCCCCTGGGGAAGACAGCATGGACATTGCTCAAAAATTTAAAATAGAAATTTGAAAATGGAAGTAATTCCACTTCTGGGTATTTACTGGAAAAAAAAAACATAAATTCCAAAAGATATACGCCCCATCATATTTATTGCAGCATTAGTTACGATAGCCAAGATATGGAAGCAACCCAAGTATATTGATGGGTGAACAGATAAGAGGCGATGTATACACACGATGGAATATTACTCGGCCATAAAAAAGAATGAGATCTTACCATTCGTGACAACGTGGATGATCCCAGAGGGTATTATACTAAGTGAAGTAAGTCAGTCAGAGAAAGACAAATACCATAGGATTTCACTTATTTATGGAATCGAAAAAAAAGAAAGCAAACAAACAAAAACACACTCAATACAGAGAACAAACTGGTGGTTGCTGGAGTCGGGGGGCGGGGCGCAAACTAGGTGAAGGGATGAAGCCATGCAAACCCCCAGTTATAAAATAAGTAGGTCCCAGGAGGAAAGTACAGGATAGGGAGTCAATAGTCAGTAATATTGTATAGTGACGGGGACAACCACACTTATCATGGGGAGCATTTCTGTAAAGTGTATAATATTGAGTCTCTCTTGCAGACCTGAAACGAATACAATATATATTATGTCAACTGCGCCTCAATTAAAGACAGTTTGTGTCCAGTGAGTTCCACACCCGGTCTTATCCACAGTCGTCTATTGATTGATTGCTTTTTTCCTGGTAGAGGCCATACTGCCTTATTTCTTCACGTGTTTGGTAATTTGGGGTTGAAAGATGGGTCATTTAAATAAAGTGGAAAGTCTATAAACCAGATTCTTTCTGAGCAGAGATTTCAGTGACCATAAATGACAAAGAATACAGACTTTATCAAAGTAGTTCAGAAGCTATTAAACCAAAGAGCATAAACACAAACAGCAAAAACACACCCCGGGGAGGGAGGAAGGGAGGGAGGAGCCGGCTCAGGGCCACTGCGGAGCGAAGAGAGGCACCCAGCCCAGGGCAGGGCAAAATGCCAGAAAGCTCACTTTTCTTTTTCTTGAGCTCACGTTCCCCAGATTGGTGCGAGCCTCTGGTTAATTTCCCGATTCTGAAAAAGTCAATTATAACAATTTTTTTTGCCAGTTTCCTCATTGGTTTTAGGAAGGATAAACCTGGGGGAGGGTTCTATCCCATTGCTTCGGTGCTCCCTCTACTCTTGTGCTCATGCTGTTGGCAGCACCGAGCATCATAAAGCAAGAACTCTGGGGACTGACACTGAGCACTGGCTTTGGAAAATGCCTGGCATGACCTGGGCTGGACGGTCCGGTGCCCTGGCCCACAGGGGCTCCGCCTCCCCCTGGTGAGGCTCCCGCACACACGTGCTGGGCGACACGTGCTGGGCGACACGTGTGGGAACGGCCCCAGCAGAGCGCAGCCACGATCCAAGTGCCCACCCACAGGGCAGCTGATGGATAAGCTCCTCTGTTTCCACACCGGGCAGTTACACAGCCGTCCAAAATGGAACTGCGGTTTGCACAATTTGGGTGACTTTCACAGTGACAAAAGAAAATGCAAGTCCCAAGAGTGCATAAGTGTGATATCCTCTTTCTGCAGACTTGCAGGGGACAAGGGTAAAGGGATGAGGAAGGACATGAAGCTACATGCACATTACGATTTTTGTTGCAGTAAAATGCATTAAATGCACTAAAATAAGCAAGCAAGGAAACCCATAAATAATACAAGTCGGTTTTGCATGAACCAATGAGGACAGCGTCGCGAATCATGGAAATGACCCATCTAAGGAGCTGAGCCCACGTGAGGAAAACATTCATAGAAGATCAGGTACAAATCAATGACAAACACACAAAAATACACTCGAACACGAGAATAATTAGAAAATACTTGCACGCTGACTTGGGATATTGTAAACCAGCGGTTTGGCCTGAAATAAACGATTTTCTGATGCCTCCGTTTACCCACTGCACCTAACTAAGGCGGTACGATTACCGAAGGCAAGTTCAGCGACCTACATCCAAATTATAAATGCCTCCCTTCTTTGGCCGGATGACCGCACGTGGGGGACTTGTCCCCAGATGAGCCCACGCGGTGGTGCGGGAAGACCTCCAACAAGGTCAGTCACCAAAGCCTCGGTGGCAGACAATCTAAGACCAGCAGGGACCGGGCCGAGTCGGGGACAGTGCGCGACCCTAGTGTGGCCGAGACAGACGGGGGCCTCCCCGGGCCCCGAATCCAGAGCAGCCCTGGCGGTGTCTTCAGACCACCTCCAAAGGGAGGCTGTCACGGACAAAACCAAGAAGGTCCAACCAGGGAGAGCGTGTCGGTGTGAACAGCCTTAGAAAGCGGCCACCCCTGATCGGAAACCCGGGGCCCCGCCCCCGCCCCCGCCCCGCACGGGCCCCGCACCTGTGTGAGCGGACGTCTCTCCTTACCTTGGGTTAAACCAGCCCGAGAGCTGCAGTTCCTCCACTTCACCCCTGGGCGTGAAGAAAAGCAGGTTACTGCGCATCATCCGTGTGTTTGGCCGAGGTCTACGGAGCGCGCGGGGCGGCCGCTGTCCAGGGCTGACACCGCAGGGGGCGGGCGGCTGCCCCTGGGAGCTGAGGGGGCGGCCCCAGCCGTCCCCGTCGGTCCCCGTCGGTCCCCGGTGGTCGGGCAGACCTCAGGGACGGGGCTCTGGGCGCATAAAGGGTACGCTCAGCACAGTTTGGGGTCGGGGAGCCACCTGGAGAGGAGCTCTGTCTCGGGGTCAGGAAGGGAACCAGCGGTCGGGAAAGGGGTGCAGGGTGACTAGGGGACGGCCCGAGGGGACGGCGAGAAAGGGCTGTGGGCGGGTCGCTGGGAGGGTTACAGGACCCCACTGGCAGCACACGAGCGGCGGCGGACGGAGACAGCGCCCACCTGATGGCCTCGCTCACCGCCCACAGCTTTGCCGCCGTTAACGGAGCCGCGTCGGAGAAAGACTCAGGCATCCGTCTTCAGCGTCCGTCTAAATACGAGGCTCACCTGGAGCTTTCTCCCGCTCGGACGAGGTCGGGCGCCTCACTCCCGCCGTGCTGGGATGTGCGGTCGGCAAGGGAAGCATGGCGGGAGGGCACCGGTCTCGTTGTGGGAGCCCCCAGGGCCAGACCCCAAACTCGGCGGGGTCTTCACTAACATCATGAAGTGGCAAACGGGGAACTTGCTAAAAAGTGGCCATTTAGTTAATGAGGAGCAGGCTCTGCACCCAACACAGAGCCCAACGTGGGGCTCGGACCCGCGCCCCCAAGATCAAGACCTGCGCTGAGATCAGGAGTCGGACGCTTCACCGGCTGAGCCACCCAAGCGCCCCAAAGTGGCCTTCCTTTTAGGATGTTAGGGTCCCGGATCCCTGGGGTCCCACGGAGGGACGGAGGTGTGGAAAACGTGGCTGGTTGAAGAGGGGGTCCTGCCCTAAGGAAAGCATCACCCTGGAGGGAGGCGCTCCGCCCACCGGAGGGCACCGAGGTCCCTTCCACTCCCTGGCGTTAGGGAGAAGGTGCCGGAAACACCTCGGGTGGGTTGGGACGTACGTCTCCAGACCCCTCGGATAAACGGGAGCACGACTGCTGATCATCGGAAAGACTGTATTTAG
Source organism: Procyon lotor (assembly GCA_028646535.1). Lineage (NCBI taxonomy): Eukaryota > Metazoa > Chordata > Mammalia > Carnivora > Procyonidae > Procyon > Procyon lotor. The sequence goes on from CM053615.1 coordinate 76,003,366, forward strand.
TTCCGTCGAAGCTGCCCAGGGGGCTGCAGGGAGGCTGCCCCGTGTCGCGGGGCCCCAGGCACGAACGAATATCCCGCTGCCCCGCATCCTCGCCGGCGCGCGGTGGGGCAGGGTTCCGGGTCGGGTCACGCGCACGGGCGTGCGGTGGCGTCTCACGGTTCTGATCGGCCGTCATCTGGAGACAAAGGATTTTGAGCGTCTTTTCATGTCTGGGCATCTTTGGTGAGCTGTGTGCTCGGATTTTGCCCGTTTTTTTTTTAAATTAGGTTGTTTCCTTACTGTGGAGCAGGAAGAGTCCTTTGCATGTTTTGATACAAGCCTTGTGTCAGACGTGAGCCTCTGGGGAGGCCTTGTTTTGGAAAACGTTATTTCTCGCAATATGGCTGCATTTCACACAGCACCCGCGAACACCGCCCGGCTCCTCAGAAGGTCGTGCCGCGGGGGCGAGAGCTGGAATGCTCCTCGAGAGCCCACCGCGGGCCGGCCCGGGCCCACCTGTGCCCAGCAGGCTGCCCGGGGCCGGGCCCATTGGTCCGAAGCACAGCCCCAAGCTATCCCTCGCCTCGCTTCCCTCTTGCCTCGTGCCTTTTGTTCCGTAAACTCGGACACTGCCCACCTTGCGACGGACGGTCTGCCCTCTCGACCCGGAGTGGACAGCGCCCCGAGAGCAGGGCCTCTGGGCTCCTGCTGCTCCCTCCGAAATCACGGTTTCCCCCTCACAATGGGACAGACCCAAGTTGGCAGCGTCGCTTTGTCCCACAGACAGAAGGGAAGGTCTGGTCCCTCCCGAGGGCGTTCGTAACGTCTGCACCCGACCTCACGTCCTCTCTGCCCATCGCCGCGGGTGGAGGTTCGCCGGTATTTTACGTTTACCTGAAAGGATTCTCGAGCAACATGATGTATAAAACACAGGGCATCAGTAACAGCGTCTTTCTCCTGCAATTCATGGTCTCCTGGAGGGAAAAGCAGAGAGAAGCAGGTTTTAAGCAGTAATCGGCTGCACCGTTGCCACCCCCTGCCGTGCGACATCTGGCTGGCAGACCTTGAGACACACCTGACGCTCCTGCTTCTAGAAGGAGGCGGCGGCCTGGGCGGGGCAGCTCTGGCCCCTGGGCCACCCCCCCAGGGCTCACGCGGCTCGGCCTGGACCGCAGAGGAGAAATGCACCGAATCTCCCCTCTACCCGGCTCTCACAAGGAGGGCTTCCTGGCCTAGGAGGCGTGACGGCCCCCAAAGTCGCCTTTTTGTTCTTTTTCTTCCCACAGATTAAGTAAGATGGCTCATTTATCCCAAGACAATGGTGGTTTCAATAAAAGCTATGAGCTCCCTGGTAGGTCGATGCTTGTGAACAGGGGTTAAAGTCTAAATCACAGGCGTTAAGTTCCAACGAGGACCTTGGGGCGCCGCCAATCCCTGAGCTTCCGCTGGGATTTCTTGTCTCGGTCTGTAGGGTTGTAGGTTGTGTGTTGAAGCAAAAGCAAAGTGCAGGTCTCCGGTGCTGTGTTTCTGAGCACTGACCGGCTCCCCGGGCAAGAGGCCTTCGATGGGCACGCCCGGCCTGGTAGCCGCTGGCCGCACGGGGCTGCCAAGCCCACGGCCCGCGGCTGCTCTGACCTGACGTGTCCCGCCAGTGCCCGAAACACACCGACTGGGTTTGGGGGCAGACGTAGGACGAAAGAAAAGAACCAGGTGTGTCCTGAATCATTTTAGACTGATAAAATATTGAAATCGGACGGGCCTGATTTCAGCTGATTTCGGCTACAGAGCTAACTGCGACTGTGCTGTGAAAACTCACTCACTTGTTCTCTTCCCTTTTACAACGTGGCTACGAGAAAACCGGGCGTTGCGAACTCAAAGGCGCCGGAAAGGCCCGTGCGTCCCAGCGACGGCGTCCCCACAGCCACGCAAACTGGTCCGCGCGCCTCCGGAAGGGCCCCTTTACCTGGCCGGGGGCGACGGGAGGGACGAGGCGGGTGCTGCCCCAGCGATCCGTCTTCGGGTCTTGGGACAGACGCTGTCCCTGCGCGGCGGGTGGTGGCGGCAGCTGGCCCTTTGATGACGCAGACGCCAGGAGGGCTCAGTCACAATGACGCCTCTGCTGGGGGGCTTCTCGCGGTTGCCGGGCGACAGGACCCGGTCCCGCTTGGAAAGCCAAGGATGGGGCGCCCTGGTGGCCCCGTGGGTGAAGCCGCTGACTCTCGGCTTCTGCTCGGGTCACGAGGTCGAGCCCCAGGTCGGGCTCCACGTTCTGCCAGGAGCCTGCTTGCGACTCCCTCCCTCTGCACCTCCCCCTGTTTGTGTGCTCGCTCGTACTCCAAGTCAATAAATAACATACTTTTTAAAAATGTAAAGAGTATTTCCAAAGGCTCGTCTGCTCCTCGTCTCCTCTGCCGTCCCCTCCTTGCCTTCTAGCGACTGACCCTCACGCACAGGGCGCCGAGGGAGCGGAGCGTGTGTCCTCGGCTCTGACAGACAGCCCCCCCCCCGTGTCCCCACCTCGCTGCCGCGGGGCCCAGCCCACCTGGCGCTCTCCAGCGCCCTCCTGCAGCACCTGTCCTGCAGACGGTAGACACCCCTGCACCGGCGCTGGACGGGCCCGCGGGTGCACGGAGGCCCGGGGAAATCCCAGCACAGGGACCCCACCATCGAGATCTGGGGTCGCAACATGCACCTTTCCCGACTCCTCCCCTTTGGAAATGAATTTGCGTTCTCGGCGGAGAGCGCAGCACGTGTGCCTGGTGCTCCAGGTTCCTGAAGCTTCGCAGACCTAGCGGCTTCCAACCAGGCGGACGTGTGCCCGCACCGCCAAGGGGGCCCGAAGCAAGGGCAGCAGGTGTGGGCTGAGCGTGCTCTCCCGCCTCGGGGCCGGTGGCCTCCTTGGCGCTCCTCAGCTCCCAGGGCTTCCAGAGTCCTGGCTGTGCCCTCTGTGCTCACACCACGGCTTCTCCCCGTGTGCCCGCACCTCCCCGCGGCACCCCTGTACTTCCCCGCGGCGCCCCTGCTGTTCACACCTGTCTCTGCTCGCCGCTGGGCAGGTGCCTGGGCGCGGCGTGGAGGCCCCTCCCGCCACAAGCCTGTGGGTCTCAGAGGACCTCACGCACGTGGGACCACCCAGCCCCCAGGGAGGGCAGACGCGGGGCGGAGACGCACCCCGAGCCATGGCCTGATGCCCAGCCCTGGGGGAGAGTGACCCTGGTGGGCTCGCTCCTTGGACCCCCGAGGCCGCCCTTGCACCCGGACCGCCCCGAGCTCTCCACAGGTCCGAGATGCAGCTTTACCTGAAAGTCAAGGTCAGGGACTGAGGGCTATTTCAGGTGCGGCATTCCAGAAGCCACAGCTGAGCGGGACAGAGGTTTGGAGACGGATGGGGCCATGCAGGGGCCGGCCAGCGGTCGGCAAGGGCGGCGGGTGGGCAGGCCGGCCCCGGTCACCGCCGGTCACTGGCCAGCTAGTATCGGGCTCCCCCTCCGGCACGGAGCTTCCCGAGAGCCGGCACTCACTGTCCCTAAGAACTCTGGAACTGTGCTCAAACAGCGCCCAAGCTGTGATCGGGTACTTTTCACAGGATTTGGGGTCCGACGTCCCGCCAGTCGGCCTGGGGCCCCCTGACGGCCCCGTGCAGCACGGGCAGAGGGGACTTCCCGCCACTGGCCTGGACCCCGGCCAGGACGGGGACAGGCTGGAGGCCAAGCCCGCATCTGTCTGCATCCAGGTCTGTGGTCTCCAGGCCCAAACCCAAACGTCTCTCTCGTTCTGGCCCCACCACCTGGGCCCCCCTCACGTGCCCTCCCCTGGGTTTCATCCCTTCCAGGGCTTCTCGGACAGCCGTGGCCTCGAGGCCAGGATGGCCCACAGCGTCCCGCACGTGTGGGCCGCATGGGACCTAAATGCTCTCAAACCTGGACCCCCAGGCCCAGGCAGGGACGGGCGCCCCAGGGGCAGTCTGCTGCCCATTTCCGGCCCCACGGAGAGCCCGGGAGGTCCCGGTCCCTGCAGCAGGGGTGGGGGTGGGGTCCCCAGCCTCACCTGACGTCCCCTTGCGGTTCTGACCCCGACCGACACTCTGTCCCAGCGGATCCCAGGGCGAGCCCAAGCTTGGCTGCAGGACATCCGAGTGCGCTGGGAAGTGGCGCCGCCCTGGGCCTTTGGCTGTGTTCCCAGCGGGCAGAGGGCGGTGGGGAGGACGGGCCGTGCTGGGGCGGAAACCGCAGGGCAGAAAGGGGTATAAGGGCGGCAGGCCGAGGGCGAGGCACCCACCGGGGGAATGGCACTGCTCCTGCTGGGCCTGGGGCTGACCCTGGTCTCCGCCCTGGAGCTCAACCCCCAAACCATCGTGCAGAGGGACTATGACATAGCCAAGGTGGGCCTGTGCTCCAGAGTCTGGGCCTTGCCCGGGGACCGACTGCAGGGCCTCTGTCCTGCCTCCCCCTAGGGCCTTTGGCCTGGGAGAAGGCTCAGCTCCTGGAAGGGCTTGGTTCTCCCCCAGCTGTGATGGCTGCGGGGATCTCTGGGCAGGCAGGGGGGGTCCTGGGAGGGCAGAGGGGTCCTGGGAGGGCAGAGGGGTCCTGGGAGGGCAGGGGGATCCTGGGAGGGCAGGGGGCTCCTGGGTGAGCAGGGGGGGTCCTGGGAGGGCAGAGAGGACCCCGGGCGGGCAGGGAGAGGAGGACTCTGGTTGGCAGCCATGCACTCAGGGGCCCTGCCGTGGGAAGGAGGCACCAAAAAGTCCCAGGACTGCCACCCAGGCTCCCCGCCGATCAGGGTCTTATCTGTAGGTTTCGGGGGTCTGGTATTCGGTGTCCATGGCCTCAGATGACATGAAGCGGATCGAGGAAAACGGGGACCTGAGAGTCTTCATATGGAAAATTGAAAACTTGAAAAACGGCGGACTGAGGTTCCATTTCCGGTTCATGTGCGTGCTGCCCTTGTCGGCCTGGACTGGGGAGGCCCCGTGTCCCGCCGCCCCCTCCCCGTAGAGCGGGAGGGCAGGGCTGCACCCCGGGGTCGGCTGCCCGGCATCACCCCAGCTGGTCTCAGGGTGCACGGGGAGTGCGTGGAGGTGGCCGTGGTCTGCGAGAAGACGGAGAGGAACGGGGAGTACACGCTCAGCTGTAAGTGCGAGGGGTCCCCCCCGTCTGCCGGTGGTGCCCTCCCAGCCCCCAGGCCTTCTCTCCGGGGTTCCACGGGGCCCCGTGACAGCGTGACCGTGCCGTGAGAGGACCGGCCCGCCCCAGCCCCAGGGAGGCCCCCACCCCAGCCGCGGGGAGGCAGGTGCGCCAGAGCGGGGCTCAGGGGAGGGGTCCGCCCTGCTCCAGTGACGATGGCCAGAGACCTCTGCTTGGGGTTGGGGGATCCCCTCCTCCCGCCGAGGGCTGCCAGCCCAGCGCCCACATCCACGGGCGCACAGCACACCCAGCGCATACCCCGCGGGGTCGGCGGGGGCGCTCTGACCGAGCCTGCACACAGACGAGGGCGACAACAGGGTGTTCCTGTCCGAGACGGACTACAAGCTGTACGTCACCTTCCGTCTCCACAACATCAGGAACGGGACAGAGACCAACGTGCTGGCACTCTACGGTATGGCCCCGGGAACACCGCCAGGCCCCCCGGGCCCCCCGTCCTCTGCACACACGCCCTATCCTGGGGCGGGGGGTCTGGCCACACACCGAGATCCCCACCCGCCAGTCAACCCATGGTGAAGTCACATCATGGAGGGCGGGGGACCCTCCACCTGGCCCGGCCCCTGTCTCTGCTCAGGGCACCCCTGCGTCTCCCCGAGACCTCCTCTGCACACCACCGTCCCGAGCACGCAGTGAGGGACCTCCCGCCCCCACTGCTCTGTCCTCAGGACGGGTGCCGAACCTGACCCCCAGCTTCCTGAGCAGATTCGAGGAAGTCTGCAGGAGGCACGGACTGGGTCCTCACAACATCATCAGCCTGAGAAACCAAAGTAGGGCCCGCCGCCTCGTGCGCCAGCACCTCGGGCAAGGGGGGACTGGGGCAGGGGTGTTCTGGGAGCCCCAGGGTCTCGGGGCTGGGGGGCTGGGGACCCCAGCGAGGCCCCTCTGTGAGCCCCGCTCTGTCTTCCCAGATACCTGTTTCAAATACAAGAAGTAGAGGAACCCAGCCAGGCCTTTTGGTGCGTGAGCTCCGTGGAGGGGCAGGGGGGTGGGGGGAGCAGGGTGCAGGGGGGGCCGCTTCTGCACACCCATCCCTCCCTCCCCCTGCCCAAGTAACGGGGAGCCTTCCGGGGTAGCAGCAACCGAGCACACGCGTCCCTGTCCTGGGGCCCCTGGATCAATCTGCCCTGGACCAGGGCTGTATCACGACAGAAGTCACTCCTCCCAGGGCCGAGGCCAGAGCCCAAGGTCACGGTCGGTGGGGCCGCCCTCCTGCCCGACACCCTTCCAGCGTCTTCGGGTGGCACACACCCCTGGGCCTGCGGCCGCGCACCTCCGCTGTCTGCCCCGTGCTCACGTGTCTGCATCTCTCCTCTCCCGCCCCTTACAAGGACGTTTGTCACTGCGTCAAGAGCTCGCTGGATAATCCAAGATGATCTCATTTCAAGATACTCACCTTTTTTTAAAGATTTTATTATTTGAGAGAGAGGGAGGACAAGCACAGGGAGCGGCAGAGGCAGAGAGAGAAGCAGGCTCTGAGCCGAGTACGGAGCCCGATGCAGGGCTCAGTCCCAGGCCCCTGAGATCATGACCTGAGCTGAAGGCAGAGACTTAACAACCGAGCCCCCCAGGCCTCCCTCCAGATTCTCACTTTAATCACATCTGCCAAGATCCTTTTTCCAAATAAGGTCACATCCACAGGTTCTAGGTGTTGGGATTAGAACACGCACGTATTTGGGGGACCCCATTCGGCCCCCAGTCTCCTCCTCTGAGCTGTGCTCCTTCCTCGGGGGCCAGCCGTGTCCCGGCCAGGCTTGCCCCCCACGCACGTCCCAGGGACCGGCCCTCCTCCGCTGCCTCATCTGGGAGGCGGGACCCCTAGGGCGCCTCCGGGAGGGGCGTGAGGTGGCGGGCTATGACCGTCGTCCCTCGGAGATGACTAGCTCGGCAGCTGGGACCCGGGACCCCGCCGCACCCCATGTTTGTGGATACACGGAGAGTTTCCACTAGTCCACGGTTCACCCATTCATGGGCGAGAAGCGCTTGTCCCTTGGATATTGATCCCAAAAATACAGCCGGGCTCACGGCCTCCCGCCCCCCCGCAGAGGAAGGGCTGAGCACAGTGGTCCCCATGCCTTGGGACGAGGCTCGGCGTGGCCAGGAAGGAGCCGGAGGGTCTCGAGGCAGTGGTGACCAGTGACCCAGAAGGCGACACTTTAAGACTGCGTTGGCTGAGCAATCTCGAAAACCACAGAAGCAGAACCACACCGTGACTTCCAGGGCTTAGGGGTGGGGAGGGGGCGCGGCCTGAAGGGGTCCCCATGAAGCCGGACTCTGGCGGAGGGTGTGGCAGTCAGCTCGCCCCTGGAAAGGCATAGAGCCGTAGAGAACACTCACGCCCACCCTGCAGTGCTCGCCAACGGGCTGCGGGGGGGGGGGGGGGGGGTGGCGCCAGGGTTGGGGGGAGGGCAGTGGGCAGGGCGGTGGCAACGGGAGGACGAGTGACAGGCACCAGGATTCTCTTGACTCTGTTCTCACAGCTGTGTGTGAGTCTACACTTCTCTCAAAATAAAAGGTTAAAAACAGAAAGTGTGTGTCCTCCTTTCCAAGTCAGCCCCGAAAATGCTAGCAGGCTCCCTGCCCATTGTCGCCCCCGCCCCGGTTTCTGCCCCAGGCCCACCACCATCGCTGCCCCCTCGCTCCCCGCCCAGGCTTCCCTCCGCCTCCCCCACGGCCCTGGGAACAGGGACCGAACTCCCCACGCGTGCTCTGTGGACGCTTGGCCGGCTGCTGGGCAGCTCCGGGGTGGACAGCCGGGCAGGGGAGAAGGGGGCTCTCCTGGCCCCTGGGCACCCCCAGTCCGAGGAGCAGCTGCCCTGGCTGCCCTCCACAGGGCAGCACAGACGGAGATCTCCCCACAGCCCACCGTTCTGGAAACCTCCAGGACGGATTATAGGCTGGATGGCCCCAGCCGGGCTCAACAGCCCCGATTCCAAGCCAGCCACAAATCTCCGAGTGGGGGTCCACCCCACACCCCATTCTCCCAGTGTTCGCTAGCAACAGCTGTGTCGGGCTGCTGTAGGACCAGGGGTCCAGGTGCTCCCCGCCGGAGATGGAGAGCTTTGTGCCCCTTCCAAAGGCGCCAGACGCCGGACCGAGCGTCTCTGTCAGATTGGGCAGGGAGCCCGGCCACACACCACACCCTGCACCCCCCACCCCTGCACCCCCACGGGCTGCCCGGCCTCCAGCTCCTGCTCTGGAACCTCAGTCCAGCCAGGTGGGCCGTGACAAGGGACGTGGGGTCGGGACATGCCCGGCATGGGGCCGGGACAAGGGACATGACAAGATGCCCCCGGCGGGGCTGGCAGGTATGGAGAGTCGGCATTTGGGGATCAGAACAGGGGCTCCCCAGCAGACGGCAGAGCTTGAAGAGACCCCAGCCCCCGACTTCTGAGCTGGGCGCTGGCGGTCAGCTCGCTCCTGCAGGCCACCCAGCCCCAGGGACCACCCCGAGGTGGACAAGGGGGCAGAGGCCGTGTCAGGGAAGCTGGACGCACAGTCTCGGGGTCACAGGGCAAAGCAGGACTCAGCGGGCACCCGCCAAGAAACCACCATTGCCGCCGGCACTGGGGCCTCCAAGGTCCACCGTCGGTAAGTGATTAGGCCCTCAGTGGTGCGTCTGGCAGGATCAAAATTCAACAGGCTCGTTGCAGGAGAGTAAGTAGAAAAGTCACCCAGTCACCACCCCCCCACCCCCCACCCCGCAAAGGCCAATGTGATCCAGCGGGAAAGTGCTTCTCAGCGATCGCTACGATCATCGAAACGCTCTTACTTCCAGTGGAAGGGCATGGGTTAACCCCTGACAAGCCCTGTGCCCCCCACACCGGGCCTGTCCTATCTCTGGGGGACCGGCTGCCCTTCCCTTGCCCGAGGGAACGGAGGGCAGAGATCGGGGGCGGGGCGGGGTGCCAGCGCCCCAGGACATGCACACCCCGGCCCACGGCGGCCCCTTGTGAGCCTGGGAAGCCCCCGGGCAGGACCATCTCTGGTGTCCTTCTCCCTAAGAACAGAGGGGTCCGAGTGCATCGCCCTGGGGGGGCACAGGAAGGAAGGGCTGCTGCCCCCTCCCGCCCTCGGAGGGTGCAGGGCGGACAGAGCCTCCCGGCCCTGGAGCTGTTTGCTTTCATCTTTCATCGCCCCCGCCGGCTTTCCGGAAGACCGCGTCCTTCTCTCCTGGCCTTAGATGAGAGAAGCAAGAGGACGGTCCCCTGGTGGGTTTTATCCAGATCACTGGCATGTATAACGAGGACCCGCTGCTTTAGTTCCTACTTCCCCAGAGGCCGGGAAGGGATGGAGCCCCGGGCAGAGGGACCCTGCTCCCCACCTGGCGGAGTCTGAGGGCAGAGGAGATGCTGAGCCAGGTCGGCTGCCCATCCAACACTCAGTCCTTGCCTTTCCCGGCACCAAGCCCCAGGTGGGGGGACCCCGTGGCACCACGTGGAGCTCGTCTGGGGGTGGGAGAGGGCTGGGCAGGGACAGCTCCCCCCAAAAAAGGTCCCCATCCTGTATCCACCAGAGGCACCCCAGGCCTGACACCATCCCTGCCCCGTGCAGGCAGACCCTCCCTCCCTGTAGGGCCGGGATGGCTCAAGGGCACGTCCAGACCCCCGAGGCACCCCAGGCCTCCTCGAGCCGCCGCCGCAGCGGGGACACTGGACGGCACCTTCGCCTTGTGCACACCGATGGGTGGTGTGCCCACCTTGTGGGCCTTGTAAAGCCCATCGGACCCGGGAATTTTTCAGTTATCCCCAAGAAATGAGCCTGGAATCCCGTCCTCCACCAGCGAGCCAGGGGCACGATGCCTGGCCGTCCAGAAGGAGCGGGGCCTGGCTGAGTACGTCGGGCAGGGCAGAGCAAACACGGGGTCGTGGGGACCTGGGCCAGGATGTCACGCTCGCGGGCCGCTGCCTCGCCCTCCCTCTCCCTTGGCCCTAGGGCGATGTCTCTGCCACCTCACCCAGGACAGCGGGGCTCACAGGGACTTTGGGGGGTCCCCCGTCTACAGGGAGTGGCCTGGGAGGGTCCAGGGTAGGAGCCCTGTCCTTCCCAAGGTCACCTGCGCTCCCATCTCTGCCGCTGTTAAAGAATTTTGTTCCCTAGTGCCCGCGGTCCTGGGTCGCGCCCGGTGGAGGGAGAAGGCAGACCAGACGCGGAGCGGCCGTACGCAGCTCCCGAAGACGGAGGGGCCCTGGGACGGTTGCGTTCTCGCATGCAGGGGTCTTGAGAAGCTCCTTCCGGGAACTGCCTTCAGCCACCCGACAGTGGCCCCGTGGACTGGCTGCTGAGGCGCCCATCAGGGGCTGACATGCCCCTGCCAGCGGGTTTTGTTCCACCCCCTCAACGTGGGACAGGGACCGACGCTTATGGCCTGTTGTGCTGTTTCGGGATGTTTTGCAAAAGTCACTCGCACAGAGGCTGCCGGACAGGCGCCCTCGTGGTCTCACCTCAGCTGTCCCGGCTTCCCGTTGTCTGTTGGGGACCCCGGCCCCGACTCCCTCGGCGTCCCATGGACCCCGCCCCTCTGCCCGCGGAGGCCGCGGCCCCGGCACAGGAGGGGGGGGCCGGCAGGCCGGAGCCCTCGTCTGGGGTGAGCGCGGCACCCCACTTGCCCGCGGCTCGTGATTCTGGTCCCCCATCGCGCATCCGGCAGGGCTTCCGAGCTGCCTCTTTCTTCTTTGCTTTTGTTACACTTCGTTACATTGTTGCATCACAGGCCGCAGGGTCAGGACTGGATCCCCTCCCCCGCCCCTGGGCACCTCCCCCGCCCCCCCCAAGCCCCCGGGAGGTGTCTGTGCCCCTCGTGGATGCAGCCCGTGCCCGGCCAGCGCTCCGTGCGCGGCTCCGGGCTGCGGGGACCGTCCGCACCCACACACCTCTCGTTCCCTGCCGCCCCG
>CM053615.1:76014936-76043273 GCA_028646535.1 Procyon lotor
CCCCCAGTCCCCCTCCTCCCCAGTCCCTCCTCCTGCAGGCCCCTGTCAGGGGGTGCAGCCCTCCCACCCACGCTGGCCTGCCCCCAGCAGCTCCACCCACCCGCCAGGCCTGTGGCCGCGGGATGCCGGCACCTGGCTGGGCCTCACTCCAAAGCACGCAGGGAAAGTCTGTCACGGCCAGTTCAGGGCCATGAAGCCCTCCCAGCAGCAATCCTTGCTGCCAAGACGGTCTGCGCAGCTTTCCTCCAGGTCCAGAACACCGGTCTATGACCCAACGACCTCCTCCCAGACCCTCAGGCTCCTGGGGAGGGGGGCACCTGACCAGAAGACTTAAGAAGAGGTCCTCGTTCTCTGCCTCCCGGGGCCAAGTTGCTTGTCTCAGATCAGAACCTAGAAGGGGGTGTCACTGGGGCGGGTAGGGTCTCTCTGGGCCCCAGCTGAGCTGCCCTCGGCGGTGTGCACAGGATTCGGAGACCACAGAGACCCCTGCCCCTATCACTTGAAGAGGCCTGACTGTGCTCGAACAGGGGGTGGGGGCCAGACTGGGCCAACCAAGGGGTCCCTGGAGCCGCAGGTGTGTGTCTTCCCAGGCTCCTGTCCCTCTCCTGCCCGCCCCCATCACCACGCTGGAGTGAGTTTTGGCTAGTTACCCATAAAACAAGCGGGGGCGGGCGCCGGCAGAGCCACCCCTAGGCTCCTGGCCTTCTGGAGCAGCAGCTCCCAAAGCCTTCTGCGCACCAGCCCTCCCTGCTCTCCCGGCGAGAGGTTCGCCGGCCACCCCTTGAGCCCTTAACCCCGTAAGAGCTCGGTGGCACCTGACCCAACAGGACAGCTGCGCACCTCTTCATGGGATGCCTTGGGGACATGCATCCCCGTGGCACAGATGTGCAGAGAACCAGGCTCCCGACCTCCACCAGCACCCTGGACTCCTGTGAGTCTGGTCCCAGGTCACCCCTTGGTGTTGCTCCCCGGACGGCCCATGGTGGGATGCTCCGGAGACAGCAGGAATCCTCCCCTCTCAGCCTCCACCTGCTGGGCTCGCCCAGACCCCCAGGAGGGCCGCACAGCAGCTGTGACTCTTTAGAGTGGGTGGGCCCCGGGCTGGGCCTCCCGGCCCCTCCGAAGCCGCTCCAGGGAGAGCAGAAGGAGCTGGGGATGGGGTCCTCCCCCTTAGCAAGCCCGTTCCCAGTCTAAAGCCGGACTGGCAGGAGAGCGGCAGGAGGACGCAGGAGCTGGGCTTGGCCTCCAGGCAGGCACAGGAGTCTGCTGACCACACTCTCTGTTCCCCGAGCTGGAAAATTGAGGGCAGGCTGTGGCCAGAGGCCGGGGGGGGGGGGAGCACTCACCTGGAGCACAAGATCCACGCAGGCAGGGGGGCACCTAGAAACCCTCCTCTCCTTCCTCAAACCTGGAGGGGCAGGCACATTCCCTGAGCCCCCCGTGAGGGCCCGTCCCACGCTCCTGTCCCCTGGACGAGCAACAGGGGGGTCTGGGCACCCCGTCCCACAGGTCCCGGAGCCGCTCCAGGCCCGAGCTGCAGGCGGGCCCGACACGCCCGCGTGCTGTTCTCCCGGTTACAAGGTCAACCCCCAGGATCTGGCAACGTTTAAAAAATAACATTTTCCTAATTGCATCAGTGTGGCTGCGTGTTTTTCCTTAGTCACAAGCTGGCCGGGCTGCGGGGAGGCACGGGCAGCGGGAGGGCAGAGGCCGGGGGCTGCCATTTCTCCGCGTTGCCCCTCTCTTGCCAAAAGCCTCCTTGAGCGGCAGAACTCCGAGAGACTGCCGGCTCCCCGAGCAGGGCTGCCCCTGATTCCTTCCCCAGCTGGAGCTGCTCTGGGTCTTCTCTCTCCTAGCCTCGAGGCCCAGAGCGGGCAGGGTCCGCGGAAGAGTTCAGAGAGGAGGGCGCCTGCTGCAGGGGCCCCGGCGGTGGGGGTGGGGATAGGAAGTGCCGCCTGGCCCCCAGCCCTGGGGTGGGTGATAACGGTGTGTTGCCCCTCATCCCCGACGGTGGCGCTGGGACACGGGACGTTGGAGTGGGTGCACGGGCCCCCCGGGCCTCCTGGCACCCTGCCCTGTTCCCCTGGCAGAGCTGAAAGCCCAAGACTGTTTGTTGTGCTAGCTGAGCACCAGGCCCCCGGGGTCCCCTGGAAAGTTGTCATGGCTGAGCCACGTGCCCTGAGGCATCAGGGTCTGACTGAGATGAGCCCTCTCCCTGAGCCCCAAGGCGCGTGTCCCCGAGAGCTTCTGGGCACCCGGGAGTGGCGTGCTGCCCCATCCCTGCCGCGGGTGAGGTGGTCCAGGTGGGGCAGGGACAGGACCCTGGCTCGGCTGCCCAGACACAGTGTCCGCCCCCCGCTCCTGCTCCCTTCTCCCCGTCTGACCCGAGGGAGCTGGGAAGTCTGGGAAGCCCCAGATGGAGCCCATTATCTTTACATCTCAGTGACGTGGCCGCACCAAAGGACAGCTGATCTATCCAAGAACGGTGAGCTCTGGTGACCCAAGGAAGGCCGCCATCTCCCAGCCCTCACGCGCCCTCACGACAAGCCCGGGAGCCCCCTCTATGGGACCTGCCAACCCTTGGAGTTAGGACAGAGCAACCTCCCTGCCCCCGGGAAGAGCGGGGGCGTCCCTGCTCCTCCTGGGGACTCTCAGGGCCCGTGGGCACCAAGCATGAGGCAGGCAGCAGCCAAGGGGCCCGAGGACTGGAGTGTGTTGCTCAGGCCTGTCCCATCAGTGCGTGCTGGGCGGCCCCAGGGGAGTCAATGTCCCTCTCTGAGCCACAGCTTCCTCATCTATAAGCGAGGGTGCCCTCCCTCCTCCTGGGCTGGTTGTAAAGGGGTAAAAAGGAGATGAGTGTGAGACATTCAGCGGAACCCCTGGCATAAGAGGGCTCCGTCGGCACCAGTGTCCAATTCTGGGCCGGCTGGACAGCACCTGGCCAAGTTCCTGTGGACAAAGGCTGCGGCCCCAAGCATCAGGTTCATGGGACGGCCAACCCCCCTCCTGCCACCGGCAGGTCAGCAGGTCAGCTGGAGGCCCCTCTGGGGAGCTGGGATTTGTGATGCTGATGCCAGCCAGAGAGGCCAGGGCCGGGACAGACACACACAGCCCAGCGCACAGCAAGAGAGGCCCCCTCGGCGGGTCCGTGCCCGTGCGAGCCTGCAGCCCGAGCCTCCAACCCTGCGGGAGGGAGAGCCTCAGCAGCACTGCGGGGGGGGGGGGGGGGCACGGGGTCCTGGAAACCAAGTGCATGGAGCCGGGACTCACTGTGCCTCTCGTGTGAGGTGAGGACCCAGGGGTTCGTGGGGCCCGGGAAGCTTCACTGGGGACCTGAAGCTTAGGAAGAGGCCACTGGGGAGAGAATGGGCCTGAGGCCGGAGACTTCCTGCTCCCCAGCAGATGTGCTTGCTGCCTTTGGGGGGCGAGGGGAACCCCCGCGAGCCAGGGATTCCTGCTCCTCTGCCCTGCTCGCGTCGGCCCCTTTGGTGCGCAAGGAGCCAGTTGGCAGGACTATGGGAAGGTAAGCAGTCCAAGCCCTGCTCCCCCACCAAAGGCATCGGGACCTAGCGGCCTTTTACTCGGTTCCTGTGCCCTCACTCAAATGGCCCCCGGGCCCAGAAGGAAAGGGAAGCTGCTCTGCTTCTCCATGGGGGCCGGCCCCGGCCCGTCGCAGACGTCACACCCGCGCAGAGCCAACGCCGACGGGCCGTCTCCCCTAAGGCCCTCCGTACCAACAGCCAGAATCAACTGCTCACGAACGGAAACCAGGAGCCTCTTAGTGTCACACGACCAAAGTCAGAGTTTACCTCAAAAAGCGTATGGTGTACCTCGTTATGCTAAAAAACTCAGGGATGAGGTCCTTAAGGGTCATGTTGGCAAACACAGGAAAAACATTTGTTACGATCCAAAACCCACTGATATGATACATGTAGAAAGAAACATCCCCGACTTAATTAACAACAAAAGGAACCTTCCAGAAATTGAGGCCAGCAGGGTGCCGGGCCTGGGACGCCAGTCTGCCCGCCTCGGCAGGAGTCCCGGCCGGCCCAGGAGACAAAAACAAGAGGCAGGACAAGGGAGGCTGAAAGGAACCCACGCGTCTCTAATGGTGTGTGGCCGGCACGCCTAGAAAACCCGAACCAACTGAAAAACTGTTAGGACAGATAAAAGCATCTCATGACCGGACCCCACCTGAGCTCATTGCACCAGCCAGGAGCAGGAGCAAGAACGCAGCGGCCAGCATCTCGGGCAGACCGGAGCCCCGGAGCCGAGGGGGCCGCGGAGGACATGGGCTGGCACCTGGACGCCGGCTGGAAGCCGTCGCCAGCGGGACGGGGAGGTCGTGTCCCCGACGGCTCAGCAGGCCGTTCCCCAAAGCAGCAATTAGTTCCCATCAACACACGCGCTCGAGCTCCCAAAATGTGACAAACTGTTTTCGAAATTCAGACCGAAAAATAAACGTGCAACCCGAGCCACACAGGCCCTGCGGCTGTCGGGACCACAAGCCGCAGCCACGGGAGTCCTGGGTTTGGCACGAGAAAGGACACGTGGCAGGGACCTGGGACACGCGAGCTGGGGTGGCGGGCACGGCGGGCCCCCTCCCCTACACAGAAGCCCACCTTGTGCCCCCGGAGGAGACCGAGCAGGACGCAGGGAAGCTGTCTGACATGCGGAAGGCCTCCAGCGCACGGAGACCCAAACGGAGTGGAGGACAGAACCGCGATCCCTGGGGACGGCCGCCGCCGGCAGCAGTCATCTCGCCGGGCCACCTGCGGGACCACCTGCAGGTCTCGGAGGAAACACGTGGGCACAGAGCGGCGAAGGACGGACACACGGCAGGTCGACAAACACACAAAAATTGGTCGTTTCCGCGGAAAAGCTTCCCGCCTCGCCGGTCGTCGGGCAGACGGAGCCGAGAGCGGTCACACGCTCGTGGCCGCGTGTGGTCTGGGACCGTCCAGAGCGGAAGGGCGGGGAGCGGGCTCTCGTGCCCGTGTCTGCCGCGGGGACACGAGAGGAGCCGCTGGGAGCCACACACCGGCTACGGTGGGGCAGCGGGGCTGTCCCACCTGGAGCCTTTGTCCTTTCAGGGGCTGCTGCCCTAAACACGGCACAACTCCAGTCCCAACGGGCCTCTGCGAGAGGATGTTTCCTCTGGGCACCCAGCTTGCGGGCCATGCACTGACTGTCCCCACTGTGTGGTGACCTCAGTTCAGGGGTGGCAGCAGGGGAAAGGCCACGTCGCATCCACGATGCCACATGAGGAGTCCGTGTCCCACGAGACTTGTTACTGGAGACCAGGAGCAGCCCCGTCCCCGGCTTCCCTAGGCTGGACCCGTCCCCTGGCCCTCGTCCTGTCCCCGCCTCCGGGCAGGCCTCTGGGGAGAAGTTCCTGCTTCTCACCCCGGGCGTGCAGCGTGCTGGGAAAACGCTCCTTCTCCCCCAGGGCCGCTGTAGGGATCCCGACTGCTAATGGTGCTGACAGACTGTCTCAGGGCCCACGGAGAGTAGCACCTCCTCTAAGGGACAGGGTCTCTCTCCTGTGATGGATCCCTCCACGGCTCACACTCAGTTCACAACTCCCAAGGAGCCCAGAGAGCCGCGCCCGTCAGAGGCACTGGATGGGGGACACGCACACATGGGCGAGGGCACAGACACATGTATGCACACGTGTGTGAGTACGCCTGTGCGCACCCCTGCTCGGCATCCAGGAGAGCCCCGAAGACACCGCGGTGTCAACAGGGCGGGGGAGGCCGAGAGCCGGGCCTGGTGCGCGGGGAAGCAGAAAGCCTCATGCTCTGCTGACCGCCACGGAGAAGCTAAGTGCTTCCTTTGCACAATAATTAAAAAGCTGGAGCCGTTGGAGCTACTCAGCAGCAGGCGGGCAGGCATCTCTGGGGAACGTCCACCCTCCCTCCGCAGGGGACTGGGCTCAGAGTCCACGCCGCGGACCGCCACTCCCTACCTTCTCCCCAATGTCCACTTCCAAAGAGAGAGCTCAGAGCACATGGTTGCACTGAATTCAAATTGGAGGGTCATCCAAACGACCCTTCACAGGAGCCTTCCCTGTGCACCGAGCTAACCCGGAGGGCAGGCAGGAAGGAGCTGGTCGTGCTGGGGACACAGGGCCTCCAGCCCAGGGCTCTCTCCCTGCCACTGGCCTGCCCTGAGCCCGAGGTCCACCCAGAAGCCACGGGGATTTGCAGTCCCCACCCCGCCTGCCCAGCGGGGCTTGGGCCTGCCTCTCAAGAAAACCCCCTGCTGCACACCCCAAGAAGGACATGGCATGCCTGGTCCCTCGGGGTCGGGCGGTGGGTCCGTTTCCGGATCGCAAGGCCCAGCACTCCTCCCCTGGGAGCCCACGACCCCTTGCTGGTCCTGCCTGGGAGCCGAAGGTGCCCGAGGACCTGTCCCTCCAGCTGGACACACGGGATGGGAGCCCTCAGGAACCCGGCGGGACAGCCAGCCCGAGGTGGGAACGCGGCCTCGCCTCTGTCACGGCCAGGCGTGGGGGCTCCCCCGGAGGACGGCTGACCCATCTGTCCCTGCCGGCCAAAGGGTATGCCCCAAAGACTGCCCTGCCCTGCACAGCGGCCTCTTCTGGAAATAAGCCAGGTGGGGTCGTCACTCTGCCCACGCGCGCCACCTCATTCCTAGCAGGTCCTCGGCTCTTAGAGCCTCGTGCCCTCGGCATCCAAGAGAACGCAGCGCTGGGGCTGGCTCCCCATCCTCTGTCCGCTGACACCTGCCAACGCCTCTGGGGCCACGTCCCCCCCCCCAACGCCGTAAGGGCTCCCACGAGGACTCAACACCAGGCTGTCAGCCTCCCCTGAGCCCCAGGCCCCGGCCAGCCTGGCGCTGTCACTGTCACCATGGGTACAAACCCCGAGCTGCGGTCAGGGCCCCCTCGGGGGCAGTCAGGAGAGCTGGCTGGCACCTGGTTGGGGGGCAGACAGGTTGGCCGACTCCCCCGAGCCTTGCCACACCCACACCCCACAGGGTGAGGGCCTCCAGGTCCCCAGGTCCTCCGCTGCTGGCCCTGAGACCACAGGTGCCCCCGTCTCCCCACACCGCCCAGCGCAGCGGTCACAGGTGCCCCCGAAGAGGCTGGGCTCCACCTGCTCTCCTGCCCGCTTCCCGTCCTGAGCCCTCGGGAGAGACGGGAGCTCATGCTCCGCTCACGCGCGGTCCCTGGGGCATGGGACAGAGCTGACGAGGACAGCGCGCTGGGACGCGGCCCCGGGCCCAAGGCACCGGCTGGGCAGTGGACACCACCGCCCCCATCCTGCCTGGGTCCCGGCCACGGCCCCTTCCTGCGGCTGCCCAGCAGCCTGGAGCTGGGTCCCTAGGTTCTGGACCCCCTCCACTGGCAAGGACGTGGTGGCTGCCCTTCCTTTCAGGAGACCAGCACCAGCTGAGGTCCCCGGCAAGGGGCCTCCGGCCTGGTCACTGTCAGTGCATCAGGCAGTATCACGGGCCGGCAAGAGCTGTGGCCCAGGGTGGCTGGTGTGTTCAGGGGCCTCCAGACCTCACTGCCCCCACGGAACAGCCCAGAGCGACAACATGGCAGATTCCCTACCACGGCCCCAGTGGGAGGTCCAGACGACACCACCGACTTCTCCGGAAGGGCTCCCGGGGGACTCTAGTCCAGGCAGCTGGCCCGGCCCCGCCTCCATCCCCTGCAAACTCACCAGCATCTATCATGAGCCTCACCTCCCGGCCAGGGCCCCTGGCTCCCCAGGGGAAAAGACCTTGGGTGAGCGTGCGGGGGAGGACATCCAGGCACACGGCCCCAAGAGTTCCCGAGGCAACTTTAAAAATGTCTGGGGCGTCATGTGGGGCTCCTGAGCCAACACCCACTTTGGAGCGCCCCCCAGAGACTCCCGTGCACCCCAGGCCCCTGCTCCAGCAGCGGGCAGGGCCCGCCTCCACACTCCGGGGGCCCACTCTCCTGCAGCAGTGCGCGCGAGTGCACACCCCCGCCCGTTAGCCCCCTTCACCCACGAAGCTCCGGACACCCTTCAGCAGACATTTCCGGGGGCAGAAAACCGGAGGCTTGTCTGGAGAAAAGGCAGGCAACCCTCCGGAACCGCCCGCAAACCCCCGCTTCCTCCGGGAACCCGAGGAGAAACCTCAGTGAAGAATTCACACTTAGTCACTAACCCTCCGTGGGGAGAGGAAGTCACAGTCACAGAGCCCGACCTTGGCCACCCCGCGGGTTCCTCAGACCCAGCCGTGCCGACAAGCTGGCGGGCGGAGGGAGCGGCACAGGCCGGGTGTGAGGACGCAGGTCACCCGCAGCCCGGCCCTCTGACCTGACCGAAGCACAGCTCCCGGGGGCCGTCTCTCCCCCCTTCCCCCAGCCCCGTCTCCTTCTCACTCACTGTCTTTCAGAGCTGCTGCCGCAGAATCTCCTGGCCGAAGGCAGGCCCGAGGGTCCTCCAGCCCCCTCGACCGGGAGGCCACCCTCGCGCCGGCCCGAGCTGGGCTGGACCTCGGGCCCTGGGAACCTTCCCCACAGGGCCTGGGCCACTTCCTGCTGCCCTGGAGGCACTGCTCCCTAATATGGGCCTGGAGGGCTGGCGGAGACCTCCGGCCAGGCACGTCCCCTGGCAGGACGCCAGCCCCGGATCTTTGTGCCCTATGCCATCAGGGCCCGCTCCCACTCGGGTCCAGCCTCACCTTCGCTGGGTGGGGGTGGGGGGTGGGCCTTCCCCAGGGTAACTTCTCCTGTGGGCTCTCCTTCTAGTCTGACCTTCCCTTGGGGGTCCCCACCCAGTCTTCCTTTCTCCATTCAGCCCGACCTTCCACCCAGCACGATCTTCCCTCCTTTGGGACAAAAACCCCAGCAGGTCTATTGGGACTCTGCCTTCCCCTGGCCTCCCCGGAGCACTGTGCCCTCTGGGCCAGTCACGGGGCTGCACAGGACACGTGGCCTCCTGGGACACTGTGTGGGGAAAGGTGGCCAACCGTCACTGGCTCCCAATCCACATAGAAGCTAAATCAGGAACTACTCTCATATCACCGGGCAAACAGGGACTCAGAAAAGAAATGACAAGCCCAAATACCAAAGGATCAAAACCCAGGGCCCACAGAATAACACAGTAACAGTGCACCTGCCTCCCACACCCCAGTCTGGGTCCTTCCTAGAAGAATGGCCCTTGGACCCGGCTTCCCGTGTGCAGTACCCCTGCTGCCAGGCCCCCCTGGGGTACCGCGCGGCCACCCCTGCAGCGGCGCACCCCCAATGGGCCCCTCCTCCAGGTCCAGTGGAGGGGGTTGGGAGGCCGGCGCAGCCCCAGCCCCCCAGCCCGCTGGGGCCGCACCCCCCTGCTCCCGGGAGGTGCCAGAGCCCCACACCTAAAGACGGCCGCGCTCGGACCACTTGCGCGCTAAGAGCGCACACAGACGCCAGCCCCGGGCCCCTGCCGGTCTTTGGGGTGAGTACCCCTTTCGCGCTGTCCCCACGGTAGGCGGGGGAGGGCGCTCGCGGGTGCGGTCGTGGAGGTGGACCTGGGATGCGGGGCCCTCGGGGGCAGGGGGCGGTTCCAGGGGGCAAGGGTCCTGGGAGGGGGCGCAGGCGGGGACTGGGGTCCCGCCGCCAGGGGAGAGGCGCATCGGCCGTACCTGCGGGCGCATTGGCCGTCGTCGAACACGAAGGTCTGGTTGGTGTGGCCCGTGCCGCGCGCTCCCGGCTGCGACCCCCTAGACGAGCCCCCGGGGCTGCGCGCCCCGTCGCGGAGGGGCATGCGCGGCGGCAGCGCCTGGATCCCGAGCCCAGGGAAGAGCTTCTTGGCTTTGCCCTGAAACCCAGCACTTACCTCTCTCGGAACAGAAGAAAGCCTGTTCGTGCCGCGGTTCGGGCGCCAGGCCGGGCGCGTCCCCTGCCGGCCGCGCGGGGAACGGGAACGGGCACGGCGGTGGGGGCGGGCGGGGGCCCGGGCGGGGGCCCGGGCGGTGGGGGCGGGCGCATCCGCACCCGGGGACCGACCACCTCTACCGCGGCGCTCGGAACCCTCGGAACCGCGAGAAACGGGAGGCAGCGCTTTAACGCTGAAAACCCCAAAGGACGCCGCAGGGCCCCTCGCCCCCGGTGGGAGGGACCTCAGGCCTCCCAGCGACGCCCGCCCCCGGTCCCTGGAGGTCCAGCAAGAGCGGCGGACACACCGCTAGCGCACTGGCCCCGAGCGCCCCAGACACCTGCGGGGCCCTGGGGGCTCTGTGAGCTGAGGGGGCGGCGAGATTCTAGGGGCGCAGGGCAGGCAGAGGGCACAGGCGTGGCCAGAGGCAGGGGTGGGGAGGCAGGCAGGCCCGCCCTCGGGCGCTGGGGCGCTGGGGCGGCCCAGGGAGGGAAGATGATGCCCGGAGCTGCGGCCCGGGGCTGTCAGCGAGCCCCCCCGGGTCCTGGGTGGAGGGGGGCACGACACCGAGGTGGAGTGCCCGGGAAGAGGACATGTTTCGGGGGACAGGCACACGGGGACTGCAGACCTGCTGGCCTCCAGGGACCGGGGGCGGGTCCCCGGTGGGTGGTATGCTCCAGCCGACCCCCGAGTCCCAAGATCTCCGACGGCAGTTCTCAGACAAGCCTCGGCCTCTGCTCTGGGACCCCCGAGCTGGGCTCCTGGCTGCACGGTGTCCCAGAAACTCGCCCCCACCCCTGCGGCTGCCCCGCCTCCAGTAACACCGATGGCTCCGCGGAGGGAGGCCCCTGCCACCCTCGTGCCGGGGCCCGGCCCCGTCCAGAAAATCACTCTGCCCCCGTGCCCTCCTACCGGGTCGTCCTAACCTGCGTCCGCCTCCCGACCCAGGCTCGCTGCGGGCAGGGCCCCCGCCTCGCAGTTGACTGAGCCCAGCTCGGGCAGCACCCGGGGGGCCACACCTGACCCCCGGGAGAGGAGGGCGGAGCACCCAGGCGGGGCCGGACCCCAGCCCCCGAGCCACGCGCGCCGCCGCAACTGCTGCGGGAAAAACTGGGAGGCCCGGGGGTGGGGGCGGGGCAGACACGTGCCTGGGCGGGGTCCCGCACGCGGGCCAGG
The DNA here is from genome assembly GCA_028646535.1 of Procyon lotor. Taxonomy (NCBI): domain Eukaryota; kingdom Metazoa; phylum Chordata; class Mammalia; order Carnivora; family Procyonidae; genus Procyon; species Procyon lotor. The sequence goes on from CM053615.1 coordinate 76,025,976, forward strand.
GGCGCACGTGAGTGGGCGGAGTCGGCCCGACGCATGCGTAGGGCGGCGCGTGGTGGCGTCCCCCCCGCTGAGCTCATGGCGTCCCGCGGCCCTGACGCTGCTGTTGGGGGGTGCAGGTGAGGAGCTGGGGGCGCCGGAGGGGCAGGTGGAAGGCCTCTGCTCGGGGGTGCGGGGCTGGGGACTCGAGCTGCAGGTCCCCATCCGGCAGGACCCCCTGGAGCAGGCACCCGCCGCAGGCCCTGTGGGGGGAGGGCGGCCAAGGGGGACCCTGTCCAGCCGCACCCCCACCCTCGCCCGGCGGCCCCCCAAAGACGTCCACGAGGTTCCCTGGGTCCTGGCGGCCTTTTCCGGGGTTCACCAAGCTGCACGCTCTTGCCTGTCCTGGGCAGCGACTCGTCCCCGTCCGGCGTCCAGGGCGGCAGCGAGGACCACGGCCGGGGCACCCGCCCGATCAGGGCGCCCCCCGAGCACCCCGGCTCCGGCTCGGGCTCCGGTCCCAGCCTCGGCCTCCCGCGGAACGTGCTCAGCGAGAGGGAGCGCAGGTGGGCCGAGGACCGTCCCGGGCTTGCCGGGGCGTTGTGGTGGGGGCGGCCGAGGACATCGGATTCCTGGCTGTCCCGTGGGTGTGGGCAGCTGGAAGGGGGATGTGGGGGCCGTGCACTGGGGGGGCAGTTAGCACGGGGCAGGCCTAGCAAGACAACCCAAGGGAGGGGCTTCCCAGGGCCCAGCTTGGCAGGCCCCTCTCTGATTGCAGCCCTGGGCAGCTGGAGGGTGTGCGTCTGGGGTCTCTAGCAGGGGTGGTCCGGGGCCGGCCTGGCCTCTGTCGGCATAAACTGCCCGGTAGCCTGTGGCCTGCGACCCTGAAGGGCTCAGCTGTTGGGAGAGCTGACCAGGGGCGAGTCCAGGGCTGTGGCCGAGGGGCGAGCCGGCAGCCATGGTCCTCCCTGGCCGAGGCCAGGTGGGCTGGTGGACACCGTGGCTTGTCGGGAAGCAGGAAGCGGATCTCGGTGAGCTGCGAGCGCCTGCGGGCCCTGCTGCCCTGGTTCGATGGCCGGCGGGAGGACATGGCCTCGGTGCTGGAGATGGCCGTGCAGTTCCTGAAGCTCACCGGCACCCTGGTGCCCAGCCCGGAGCCGCACACTGTGAGTGGCTTTGGGCCCCTGGGGCCACGCTGCACGGAGGAGCCGCTGGGGGGCATCTCGGCCCCGGGGGGCAGCCAGCGTTGCTGCGGCTCCGGGGTGGGGGTTCACCCCGGCACTCCCGGGGGTGCCGGTTCCAGCTGTCTGCGTGGTCTGTCCCAGTGGGGCGGGCGCCCCGGGAACAAGCTTGGTCCCCGCTTCGGTCCCTTACGTGCCCTCCATCCACTGTTCTGCTCTTCCGGGCTGGGGTCTGCGCTCAGGCTGAGCCTCTCAGACCCCTGCAGGGAACGCATCACGACCCATGGTCTGCGCTTCCTGCGTGTTTGCTGCTTGGCCGTTGCTGTGTATGACGCTTGTTTCCATTTTAGGGTCTGGGTCCTTCCAGGGAGATGTGGCGCGAGTGGCAGAGGGACGTTCTGCCGCAGGCCCTGTCGCGTGCGGGCGCAGCAGGGACCCCAGACTGCAGCTCGGGAACCTGCGGCCTGACTATGTTAGTGTCCCCCGGGGGGCTGGGGGGTCACGGGGGCAGCAGATGCAGACCGTTCAGGGCCCCCTCCTCTGTCTTTGTGTCACCTAGGCCACGGGCTCCTGCGAGCTGTGTGACGGCGGGCGCAGGTGAGGGCGAGACCCTGTTGGGGGCAGCCCAGGTGGCAGAGGGGCCACCAGCCCTCCCTGGTAAGCGAGAGCGGGTCCCAGCACAGATGGGGTTGGTGTCCTCGCCAGGGCACAGGCATGGGCTGCGGGATGGCTTCCAGGCCTGGGCACGGCAGGGTTGGTCTGTCAGTAAGGATTGGACACTTACTGTGGCCTTTCATCGTGACACACCCACGCGTCAGGGTGACTCTCGGGGTCCCCACGCTGCCCTCAGCTGGGGTAAACACAGGTTTCCGGGTGCCGCCAAAGGCAGGGGTATGGCTGAGGCACCCCAGGCTTCTCCACTGCAGGTGGGGGGCCATTTTTGGTCTGTCCTTGTCCTGTTCCTTGTCTGGGAGCAGCATCCACGCTTCTGCTCCCCGAGGCCGGGCCCCTAGTCGTCCTTCACCTTGGGCCTCAGGGGGGTCCCCGGGACCTGTCCTCGTGCCTGCTGCTGGCCACCGCTGTGCCCGGCTCTCTCGCGCAGCCCTCATACGGCCTGAGCTGCTTGGTGCCCTCTGGATCCTTTTTTTCTGGAATTGAGTGAGTCCCGGGCTCTGCACGGGGAGGGCCTGTGTCCCTTGTTGCTGTGCAGCCAAGCCCACAGGGCATTTCCAGTGACCGCGTCTGCCTCATGCTGGACCCTGCGCCCCAGCTTTTCACTCCTTGGGCGTGAATGGCTGTGAGGGCGTTTAGGCCCCGTGCACTTGCCTGCCCCGGGAGCCAAGGCTATGCCTTCCAATGGCTGAAATGTGCCCACGGAGAGGGGGAGGCCCTGCTGTCACGGGGGCTGACGGTGGAGCTTTGGGAGCCCAGGGCAGGGCGTGAGGGCGCAGAGGTCTTGTGGCAGGGAGCGAGATCCGAGGGTGGAGGCTGGAGGCTGGGGTAGGCACCGCGAGCGGATGGGGCAGGGTTCCGCATCTGAGCTCTAAGGGCCGAGCCAAGGCCAAGCGGGTGTCTCCAATGAGAAGCTTCCTTGACCCCAGGTGCCCAGCGCTGCGGCCCTCGGTGTCCATCTCTGGGTCATCTGTGTGCCTCCCGCCTCTAAACCCTTCTGTCCCTGTGCGGGGGGCAGTGGGCGGGGGCCGAGGGCTCCCGGGGAGGGCTGCTCCCCACGTGGGGAAGGCCCACCCACACCTCGCTTCTGTCGTAGAGCCTTGCAGCCTGTCGTCCCGGCCCCCGGGCCCAAGTCCCTCCGAGGCCCTGAGGCCCCCCCCGCCCTGGCCTCCCCGCTCGTGGCAGCCACCCTCCCCGCTGGTGAGTGAAGAGGCTCAGAGCTGCCTGGGCCAGGCTGGGCCCCCAGCGGAGGGGGCCGACTCTGTCGGGACTCCGGAGCCCAGGTGGGTGCCCTGGTGGGCGTTTGCAGCAGTCCTGTGCTCTGTCCGCCCCGCCCCGGGCAGCCTGCCCCCTCCCTCACTGGCTGCCCAGGCCCGTTGGAGCCAGACGCCGCCGTGTGGCTTTCTGACGCGTTTCCGAAAACGTTGTCGTGCTCCTAGCCCGTCTGTGTTTTGGCTGATAGTAAACGAGTTTGTGTTTTGTGAGCGCGCACCAGCTGGGGCGTGGGAAGGGAGCGTGGCAGAGGCTGGAGGGAAAGCAGCAGAGGCGGGTGGCCGGATGGGCCCGTCTGTCCCCAGCGGGCAGGCTCGGGTCTGCTGGGGAGGGAGGGGCGCCGTGTTCATCCTGCACCCGAAGCCACCTTTGTCCCGGGGTTCGAGGAGCTGGGCTCAGCTGGGATCACTCACGGCGAGTCCTGGTCCCGTGCAGGCCCGTGTTGGGGTGTGATGTGGAAGACGGGACGTCCTACCTGCTGCATGCCAGTCCCGACTGGTGGCTGGGTGAGTGGGGGGGCGTGTGGCGAGGGCCAGGCCCCGGGCCCGCGGCCAGGGTGGGTGAGGGGCGGGGCGGCCCCTGATGAGGGCCAGGCCCCGGGGCCACGGCCAGGATGGGTGAGGGGCAGGGCGGGGGGCGGGGATTCACGGGGACATGGGAGTGGGCTCACTTTGCCGTGCACTTCCGAGGTTGTGCTGTCTCGGAGCGCCGGTTTCGTCCCTGCTGGTGGTCGTCAGGTCGCTGGGGCGGGGACATGAGGTGCTGTGTGAGCGTCGTGCGTGGGGCTGGTTGTGCGTGTCCTGCCGTCCGGGGTCCGTGTGTCCTCTCCGAGCGTCCCCGCGAGGGCACGTGGACAGCAGAGGAGAACGTCTGTGAGATTAGCTTCCCGTTGTGCTCTCCCGGGTCCTCCCGCGTCTTGAGCGCGGCCAGTGGGAGCAGGCTCGCCCACCTGTCGTGGCCTTTGGGAGCCAGGGGCTTCCAAGCTGAGCAGGACGGGGTTGGGGGGGCGGGCCCCTGGTGCACCTTGACCCCACCCAGGTAGCCAGACTGATGCGTCCCCTCCTCTTGCAGGGTCCCTGGAGGGCAGAGGCACCAGTGCCCCTTCTCGGAGCGCAGCCAGGAGCGGCCTGCTGGAGAGGGCTGAGCCGAGCTTCCCGACGGACCCCGGGCCCGGCCCCCAGGAGCTCCCTGATGGGCCCCTGGAGCCGTGGGGCTCGGATGCGGGCTGCCCCGGCCTGGCCCTGCGGGAGGAGGTGGACAGTATCTTCCCTGACTTCTTCCCCTGCTAGGTGGCGGGGAGGGCGCGCTGCGCACGTGCCCATGTGGGGTGCCGCGCGGCTTATTTTGGGTTCAGGAGGCAGCTGCACTGTGCTGCGATAGGCTGCGAGCCGAGGCCGGGGAGGCCGAGGATTAAAGGCAGGGCAGCGATCCTGCGGAAAGCGGAACCTGGGGAGCATCTGTGTAATCAGCGCCATTCACTCGTTCATTGGGCACAGATGGCGTGGTTTCCGCTCGGAGCGCGAGCACCTGCCCGGGGCTTTGTTGGGCGGCTGTTCTTGGCCTGGCGGAGTCCCTACATAGCCCCGCAGCCTGGGGGAGGGCTCCGGGGCTGCGTTCTGTGTCCCCGGCCGTCTCCCCGGAGGGGCGGGCGTGGGACCCCCGACTCTCACACCCTGAGGCGGGTCTGAGTGGCCCTCACGGCCCAGGGCTCTGTCGGGGGAGGCCCCGGTGCTCTCGGCCGCAGCCAGGGCCCCCAGGGAAGGGCTGGCCTCCCCACCTTTGACATGGGGGCCCCTGCAGTTCTCCCTCGGGGGGCGTGGGGGCGCCTGGGGCAGAGGCCACCCGGTGTCAGCTCTGGGTCCTTTTCCCGGCAGGCACAGCTCCAGTCCCCGCTGCTCCAGACCGCCGGGGTCCGGGGAAGGCCTGGGTTATTGGGAAGCACATCCCCAGCCCTGTGGTCAAGTGCAGCTGACCCTGCCCTCCTCTCACCCCTTTCCAGCAGAAGCAGGTGTGCGTCCCTGACCCGGGCTGGCCAGGGTCTCCCTCCTCTGCTCCTACTCACCCCTTTTCTGGAGACGCGGGCTCCAGCCCCCCGCTCAGCCCCCCATGACCCTCCAGCCCGGCGAGCGCTCCAAGGGCCAGAGGGCTCCCTGCTGCCCAGGAGGGTAGGTTCTCCTGACTGTGTGTGCCGAGCCCCCGGGCCAGGCTGCCTGCCCACACCTGCGTGCCGGAAAGTTCCATTTGTTCTGTGAGTCACTGCACCAAACGGGGGCGGCTGGCGTGGGATGGCAGCTCGGGCAGCGAGCCCTCGGTGGGGCTGGGGGAGAGCCAGGCGGCGGCTGGGGGCGGGGGGAGGCTGCGGGAGGCCAGGTGCCTGCCATCGGGCCAGCACCCTGAACCCAGCTGGGGGGCCGTGCTTCGAGGCTGCCATGTCGGGGCTGAGGCAGGCCCCCAGGCCCGGCCCCTGTGAGTTTCTGGCTCCCTGAGCCCGGAGAGGGCCCCAGGGAAGAATTGCTGAGCCTCCCCCTTGCCCCCCGGGAGCCGGTCCGTCTCTGCTGGGGTCCCCCCTGGGCTCCCTGGAGGCCGCAGCTGATTCTGGTCAGGCAGACCTGGAGTGGTCTGGGTCCGAGCCCGGGCAGGCCGCCTGTGCCCCCTGCCCCACACCAACCTCAGGGCAGCACCCACTGAGGGAGACCAGGAGCCCCGGCCAAGGCCCTGGAGGACCGGGATGAGAGCCGACCCTAGGCTCTCTGTTGGCAGGGGAGGGGCGAGGCCTGTCTCAGGCGGGCCCGCCCCACTGTGAGCCCGCAGAGGGGGCTCTGGAGCCAGTGTCGAGGATGACCCCGCGGGCCTGTCTGGGCTTGGTCAGCAATGCTTGCTCCCCCCCAGCCCCCAGTGGGAGGACAGTGGCCCGGAGCCAGCATTCACCGCGGCCGTGGCCACGTGGGCCCGTGGCCCCTGCCCTGCCAGCGTAGGAGTGGGCGCAGAGCCCTGTTCCTGAGCTGGTTGGGGTCCGGCCACCCCTGCTGAGAGTGACATGCAGGGAAGAGACAGGTGGGGCTGGATGGCGGAAGCCCCCAGGGGAGCTGGAGGGGAGAGGGGCTGCCGCAGGGCCTGCTGGGGGCTTGGCTGGAGCTTCGGGATCAGGGAGCTGCCTGCTTCCCGCGGTCCTGCTGTCCATCCCTCTGTGACCCCAGATTCCGGTCTCGGTGGCGGCGACCCCTGCTGCACGCTCGAGGATAGGTTCAGAAAGCCGTGATGCTGGCGACTTCGGGCTTGTTCTGGGGACTTGGGGGTGGCTGGGGGGCTTCAGCACAATCTCCCCCGAGCTCTCACGGTGACCTGCTCCCCACCCCACTGCCCCACCGTGGGGTTGCCTGGAGGTAGGACACACAAGGGACACGGCCTCTGCAGGACTCAGACGCCTTTGGGCCGCACCCTCAGCCCACGCTCCCCTAGGCTTGCCACATTTTGGGGGGGCTGTGCTCGCGGCTGGGCCTGGGTGACGGCCGGCTGCTGGTCTGAGCTGCCCTCAGTCTCCCCTCCTGCGCCCCCGCCACTCCCCCGCCTGCTTTCCTCTGTGTCCTCGTCTTCCTGCTTCTTCGCTGCTCCTCTCCCTCCTTGGGCCTCGTGGGCACTGTGGTTATCGTGAGTTGGGGTCTGGGTTCTGCTCAGGGACCTCATCTAGCTCTCTGGCTACGTGGCTCTTGCTCTGGGGGGCTGGGCGCTCCACTGTGGGGAGGAGGCACGGTCCCGGCCCCTGGTTTGCCCCAGGCTCTGACGGTCTCTTGGCAGGACAGGCGTCCCAGCTGGCCGGCGAGTGAGTGAGAGGAAGTCCTCCCGAGACCCTCGCTTGACTGGCGGGGCCCTACTGCACCCCACCCACCCGCGTTCAGACCCGAGGGAGCCAGAAACCCGCTGGGCGCGTCTCCAGCCCTGCCCTTGTCCCCAGTGGGCTCCTCTGTCCCTCAGCCCATCCTGAGCACGGTGGACCCAGGCCTGCTCCAGCCAGTGCCCTAGTTTGGGGTCTCATTCCCGCTACTCAGAGGACAGTGGACGGGTCCCTTCACCCTTTCTGCCCACCTCCCCGTGTCTGGCCAGGGCACCGAATCGTGGGCCAAGGTGGGCTGGGCCTGTCTGGAGGTGGCGGGCGGCGGGGGCTCTGGGGTGAGGGCAGCTGGGCTCACACGAGGAGGAGCGAGGAGACTGGGGAGACGCGGGGTCATGCCCCGAGACTGTGACCCACGCGGCTGTCCCGGTGGGTGGGCCCGGTGTCGGCGCTGCCCAGGGGTGAGGGCTGGGGTGGGATGCGGGGATAGCCGGGGGTCCGGGAGCCAAGGAGAAGGAACCGGTGTTGCCCGGGAGGGGGAAGCAGGAGGGGGTGGGATGGTTGACTTAGTGAGTCCCCGAGGCCTGGGGCCACCGGGACGGGCAGTCACCCCACGCGGGGGCTGAGGACGTGGTTTCAGTGCTGGGTCTTGCTGGAAGGGCCCTCGGTGGGGACGGGGGGACGTGGGCTTCCGATGGGGGCGGCTAGGGCGGGCCCGAGGGGTGGGGGTGCAGAGGGTATTGGGCGGGGGGGCCCCTGGGGGCTGGGGGCCGCCTAGGGCTGGGGCACAGCACAGCCGGCTCCCCTTCATCGAAGGCTGATACAGGCCTTGGTGCCAGACGGCACAGCCTGCCCCGAGAGACCCCTTCGAGGAACACTTGGCTGCTGGCAAGAGCCCCTGGTCTGGGGCAGGGGTGGGCTTGACGGACAGCTCGGAGGTGGTGGCCCCGGGGGAGGACGGGGGCTGGTCACTGTGGGGCACGGGGCCTCCATGCAGCTGGGCGCCCGAGGAGGGGAGCCTGGGGGACTTTGGTGTGTCTCAGTGGGCGCTGCGGGCGCGCGCCTGCCGGGTCTGCACAGCTCAGGGAGGAGGGAGGGGGAAGGGGGAGAGGCAGCGGGCGGCGTCCCCTGCCCCCCAGGGCCTCAGCCCCAATTAACGGAGACATGGATGTGTGGCCAGAAGGGGCTCCTAAGCCTGATGCAGTGTGGATTGATGCTGCTGTCTATCTCTGTCCCCATGAGACCTGCTTCTGGCCCCTGCGGGGGGAGGCCGGGGACTGGGGACCAGGTGGCCCTGGGGTCTGGCCTCACTGACTGCCTGTGTCGTGTGCGGTCCTCACTTCTGAGCAGCACCCTGGGAGCCCCTAGTAGCTTCCCCGCACCGTGTGGACTTGAGCCCGCCGTGGGCTCGGCTCACTCGGGGGGGACGATCCCCACCTCCCTGAGCCCCACCACCCTCGCCCCTTGTGGTCACCAGCCAGAGCCCCTGCGTAGAGCTCGCTTGGTCTTAGGGTGGGAATCGTTTATTGGACACACCAGGAAAGGTCTCTAGGAACAGGGGGCTTCCTGGGGGTGGGAGCGGATGAAGGGCTCCTTGGTCGACTGCGGGCTTTGGTCCTTCGAGGGGGCTGCTTCTGTGAGTGAGAGGTGGGTGGGGTGGCTTCAGGGGTGGGGACAGGCGGGGCAGGTCCCGCACTGCCCTGGGCTCTGCTGCCGGGCGGCGGGCTGGGGGGTGTGCCCGTGAGCAGGACCTTCCCCGTCTGCTCCCATCTGCCTCCTCCTGCAGACTGGCCCTGAGCCCCAGGTCCCCCTGCCCCAGGCTGGCCCTGCCCCCATTAGCGTCCTGGGGGACCCTGTGGGCATCCCCGCCTTGGGTCCTGGCCAGCAGAACCAGCAGTTTGAATCTCCATGCTGCCAGCCCCCGGCTGCACGGTTCCCACGGCTGGTGTGGCCGGTGCTCAGAGTGTGGGGTCGCATCTGCCCCTCGCCACCCCGCTCGAGGGGCCCCGAGCCACAGCCCCTGCTGGGTCAGAGGTCACTCACCTGGACCCAGCGGCCTACTCTCAGGCACGCGGGCAGGCAGCGATCTGTGAAGAGGGACACAGGTTCCCGAGTGGGGTCGGAGCTGTGCCCCTCTGGCCTCGGGCTGGGGCGAGGGTGGCCACTCACCCATTCGGGTCAGGTCGATGATGTTGGCCGGGCTGATCCCGTGGCTTATACAGTAGTTCTTAAACGTCTGCATGATGTCCCAGCTCACGGCAGGGGTCCGGCCTGCAGGCAGAGTGGCAGGGGCCGTCCCTCCCACAGGTCACTTGGGACAGCAGGCCGTGGGGTTCTGGGGGCTCGGAGACGACCCTGGATTTTCCGGGCGCAGGTGGGGTTGTGGGTTGAGCTGCTGTGGCCAGGGTGGGAGGGGTGTGCCCGGAGGGCCCCATTCCAGGCCAGAGAGGGCGCAGGGGCCCCACAGAGCTACGGCCCACGCTCGGCCGGGGTCCGGCCCACCCTCTGGGCCCTGGGCCTTGCTGTTCCCGGCCACTGATTCCTTCGTTAGCTGCGTGTCGGGATCAGGGGCTGGGGTCTGAGGACATCTGTGGGCGTCTCGGTCTTGGGCTTGTTGAAAGGCCAGCAGGTCAAGCCAGACGTGTCTGGGAAGTCCCGGGGAGACACAGCTAAAAGTTGCCTGCCGCGTGCCCTGCGACCCCAGCCCCGAGAGCCCACCGCCCACAAAGCAGAAGCAAGCAGCTGGGGGTGGCGGTGCCTCCCTGCCCGGCTGGTCGGCCGCTCCTCACCTCCCTGGGCACCGCTCTGCCCGGGGCTCGGCAGTCGGCTCCCCTCACCCCACGTGCTGAGCCAGACGCTCGGCCTGGGCGCCGCCGGTGGCTTCTGGATGTTTGGACCTCACCCCACCCGCCCTGTAGATCCGGGGGCCCAACACGGGGCCGTGCACAAATCAGAGTGTCTTCGTGCTCCCTGCATGGCTGGATTGGGTCCCCTGAAGGGCGGGGCAAGTCCTGGGCCCCGGAACTTGGGGACGGGGCCTGCTCTGGAGCAGGGCCTTTGCAGGTGTGGTGAGCATCTTAGGAAGACGCGAGGTCGGGTTCAGGACGGGCAGGAAAACCAGACACAAGTGTTCATTTAAGGGAAAGGGGAGGGAGGTTTGCAAACAGAGAAGCTGCGTTGGGGTGGAGGCAGAGCTCAGGGAGCCGCCGAGGCCTCAGGGGCAGAGGGGGCCAAGCCCCTGTGCACGACCCTGCTACTGACCCTCGCTCGCCTCCAGGAGCTGTGTGACCGGTGAAGCCCGACCAACGCCCTTAACTCTGGGCCCGGGTGAGGCCTGTTTCCTAAACGCGAACGTTCCCCGCCCCCCCCCCCACATCTGGACGCCACCCCGTCACACCCAGGACTCCGTGGTCCCCGGTAACCGCAGGGAGGTGTCCCTGCGAACCCACACACCCCGTCTGTTACCTGCGCTTCTTGCCAGTGGGTCCCCTGGCCCTGGTGTCCTCAGGGAAGCAGCCGCTGCCACAGCCCCAGGGGCCACTGGCAAGACCGTGGGTTCTTCACTCGGGTGGGAGGGGTGCAGACGTGGCTTTTCTCCAGGCTTTCCCATCCACGGCGCTAACGGAGGCTCACCTGAGCTGCTGGCGTGTTAGGTCTCCCCTGTGGGCCTCGAGCCTTCCCACTGGCCTGGACCCCGCGCCCCCGGGGCCGCTGGCTGGGGTGGAGGGCGCTTACCGAGGAGGGTCACCACCACTGTCTCCTTCCCGTGCCGTTGTTGTGGACACAGAAGATGAGGAAACGAGCAGGGTCCGTCTCCTCTAGGAAGAGCGTGTTGTGGCCAGCGTCTGCGAATCTGGGGGGGGGGTGTTCTCCGTGAGGTCAGAATCGGGCCCTGGGAGCCCTCCTGTCCCTCCATGGCCTTGGACAGCTTGGTGCTCGTGAGCAGTCGGGCCCCAGAAGGCGCAGGACCAGGTGCAGGCTCCCTGCCCTTCCCAGACCCCCGCTGCTGGGGAGGGAGCCCCCGGGGGGGGCCGAAGCCGGCCGAGACCCTCCTGTGAGGGGGCGTCCCAACATGTGGGCTCCTGGCCACATGCTGCTGGGACTCCCAGGGGCTCCCCCTCGCAGGCTGGGCAACGCTGACCCTTTATGCTTACATTTCAGCGTGTACTGAGATTTCTTTTCTGTTTTATTTGCCATCATGATAATTGGGACACACATGCCCCGTATCCTGTGGATGACGAGATTCCTTGGGACCCTGAGTCCAGAAGACGTGCCCACGGGGCCCCTCGGTGGAACGGGTGGGACTTGGCCCTGCTGGACGCGAGTGTCCTGTCCCAGTGTGCTGAGCCCCACCCCGGCCCTGTGTCACCGTGTACCCCGTGCTCTCCAGCGTCTGGGTTAGATGGCCTTAAGGCTGACCGGGGATGGGGCACGGGGCTCCCCTGGACCTTGGCCTCGCCTGGCACCCTCTTCCCGGACTTACCTCCTGTAGAGATGGAACCCCATGGTCTTGCAGTTCATGTGGATTTTGTGGACAAAGAACATCACGCTGAGTCCTTCCCGAGGAGTCTCGGTTCGTCGGAAGCCTGGGCTACCGAGGACCAGTCGCCATTGACCTGCCGAGCAGAGGTGGGTGTGCTGGCCCCAGAGAGGGAGCAGGGGGGCTGGCGGGCACGTGGCCCTGTCCCCTTCCCTCTGCCCCCTGCCGCCCACTCCCCCGACTCCGGACGCAGCTACCAGATTCTCATCGACATTGGGGTCCCGGGGGCCCGTGTGCAGGGTGTGGGGGCCCCTGAGCAGAGCCAGCACCAGCGCCAGCAGTGGGGGGTTCATGGTGATGCAGGTGTGGCCGAGGGCTGACCAACGGCACCCTGGGCATCCAGAGCCTGTGGCACTGGCCCTTTTGTGCCCTGCTGGGAGGGGCTTCTGCCCCGGGCCAGCGGTCACAGGTTCTCTCCTGCTCACCACAGTGGCCTCTATTTGTTGACGTTGCTGCCAACAATGGCCACTTGGCCGTTTGCCCACAAAGGCCCTGGCCAGGCCATGCTGGCGGCTGCGCCATCTCCCAGAACCACAGCCGTGTGCCTGGGCTGCTTCTGGGATCCGCGTGTCCCCAGTGGGCACCTCTGCGTGTCACCACCAGGCGCCGACCTCCGCTCGATCCGCGTGTCCCCACTGGGCGCTGACCTCCGCACTCGAGTCCCGGAGCTCCTTCTGACGCACCGGCTCCCAGGGTGGCCGTGACGTCACCTCCTGACGGCCGTCCGTATGGCTGAGTGCTTGGTTGAAGCGGGTAGGGCACCCCAGGAGGCTGGAGCCCCCGTGCCCCGTGCTGCCGCGCTGGGGCTCTGGGGGCCACGGCCATTCTGTGACATGGCCTCGCTGCCCGCTGCATCTCCTGGAACCGTCCCTCTGGACAGAGCAAGGCAAGGTCTGGGGCCCAGGGCGATGGGATCGGGTTGGGGGCCGTGGGCTGAGCCGGGCTGCACGCCGTCTCCACTCTGGCCTGTTTCCCGAGCCTCCTCACTGCCGGGTGATCTGAGCCAAGTTCAGCTGCTCAGAGACCCCCCAGGGCCCACAGGAACAGGGGGACCGGTGTGAGTGCAGGTTACAGTGTCCCCCACGGGCGAGTGGCCCCCGAGCCCCAGTGTCCTCGTCATCGACGCCGCCGTGACGACTCTGCCCGCCTGCTTCTTGGCACGGGGCTCCTCAGGGGTCCTCACGGGAGGTCCCCCCACCCTGCTCCTGCCTGATGCCTGCGCCCTCACCAAGGCTGCGTCACTGTGCTGTGGCCCTGGGCTCCCCCTGCCCCCAAGGTCTGTGCTCACAACGGCGGTGGCACATGTTTATCGGGACTGGACCGGGACTGTTAGGAGGAAAGAAATGTTCCAAGTCCCGCTGACGATGTAAAGTGAGCCCAGCAACACAGGGCAAGGGCGATGTGTTAAGGCCTCATAGGGTTCGATCCAGAAATGCAAGGTTGGCCGTTCAGAGCCGACGTATTTCACACGCAGAGAGGAGGCAGAGGTCGTGTGAGCGTCACGCTGGCCGTCAGGAAAGGCCCCCGAGGAGACTCCGCAGGATCGGTGATAAACACCCAGGCCGCCGTCTGCACTGAAGGGAATGGGTCTATTGGAAGGGGGGCTGTCATTCCCGCAGCAGCCCTGCGTCCGCAGAGCACGGAGAGCTTACCCTGCAGGATGCGGACACTGTCACCCACGGCACGGGCCCTCCGGTAAGGGACGGAAGGGAGGACGGGGAGCGTTACTGAGGTCGTGGGTGGACCGCCTGCTGCTGAGTTGGCCATGTCGTCAAGTTCAGGAAGGCCCGTGGCCCAAGGATCTGCACACAAAAGGCACCGGCTGTGTGTGAGTGACCCTAATGAGGACAGGGGACTGAAGACACTTTACTTGCAATTCAGAAAAAAAAAATCAAGTAACCAGAAATAAGGCCAACAAAAAAATCACGCAGACCTGCCCAGAAAGCTACCAGCTAGTCCTGAGATGTTTAGACGAGCTGAGTCAGTGTCAGACCTCGTCCGTGGGTTAGCGGCCTCAGTACCACCACGTGCGCTCCCCCTGGCCTGGGATCAGTGGGGGCCTCGTCAGACGCCCAGCAGGAGCTGTGTCGAGGGGTCCCCACGTGCGTGGGAGCTCCGGCCATTCAGGTTGGTGGGACTGGTCCGGCAGACTTGCGTTCTTACTGCAGAGTTTTCGTAACAAAGCCCATGTGGTGGTGGTGCAAAGCTGAAGAAGGAAACCCTCGCCCTCCCTCGTAGGGGCCCTGCAGAGAAATGGGATAGGAGACTCTTTTCAACACTGGGCGCTGTATGCCCTTCTGGTCTTGGACGAGCGTGAGCCTGTGTGACACCCACATAAAGATGAACCCCAGCAGGGTGCTGTGTGGTGTCCTGCCCCAGAGCTGGGTGGGCCTTCTATCCCCAGGACCTCAGAACATGACCTTCTTTGAGATTGGGTCTTTGTCCAGTTGGGAGCACGGCACTAGGGGGCCTACGGAGCAGAGGTGGGGGATGTGGCCACAAGCCAGGGTGTGCCGGCAGCCCCAGAGCTGGGAGGGGCTGGAAGGACCCGTCTCCCCTGGGGCCTCCAGGCGGGACGTGCGGCCCTGTGATGCGGACGGGGGCCTTCGGGCCCCAGAATGGGGAGAGCACGGCTCCTGGCTGTGTCCACCCGTCTGAGATTCACTTTTACTGCAGGATACACATAGGGCAGGACGGGAGTCTGGTCCCAGCGGGAACGGGACCCCGCCTAAAGGGGCATCTGCAGAGTTCAGGGAAGGAGCTGAGGCCAGAGTGTGGGAGGGTGGGGAGCAGCCAGCCTGGGGAGGGCCGGGCCTCCGGGAGGGATGCCGCAGGGAGGCTCCCGTCTTCTGCGGGGCTTCCCTTCCTGTGGGTCCTGTGGGATGCCGCCTGTTGCTGCGGCTTTAGGGACGTGGTTGTGGGTGGAGAGTGGGTCTGCAGGAAGACGAGGAGTGCCTGCCCCGCAGAGGTGGACAGTCTGTTGGGACGTGAGAGGCAAAACAGCCCAGCCTCTGAACCGGAGGAAGACTGCAGAGCACACCCCAAGACCTCAGGGAGAAAGCCGGCAGGGTCGGGACGGAAAGGGCAGGGTCCTTTGGCGAAAAGCCCACTCAGCTGGACAGTGTGGAGATGAAGAACTTCTATTTACTGGGAGACAAGCAGGTGAGAATGCAGCCACAGGGTGACCAAGATGAATTGTTTCCATTACCAGGTAAGGGTTCTTCACCATAATATATAAAGAGCACGTACCAAAGCAACAAGAACGCACTGATGGAAAAACGGGCATAAGACTTGAGTTGCTCCTTGACAAAGAGGGGCTCCGACAGCCCAAAGCACCGAAGGGTGTGGAGCCTCATGGGTAATGAGAGAAGTCGAACTTGTACTGAGATTCTCAACGCCCCTACCCCCAGTGCCCCAGATCGGCTGGAAATAAAACGTCCGCACCAGTCGTCATGAGGGCTGGAACTCGCATGAACTCGGATGCTCTGGGGCCGGGAGGTCAGTGGGTCCAAAGCCCTCAGAAGGCCAGTTGCATGGCCGGCCACAGCCCCTGGACGTGGCCGCGGCTCTGCCAGTTGTGTCCCCGCAGAGATGTGTGCCCACAGGCCCCCCTGTGTCTCCGGCGTTCTCCACTCTAAAGTCTGGGGGGTGGGGGGCCGTGGTGCTGGCTGTCCTGGGGAGGGCGGGAGGCGTCTGGCACTCACATTTCACAGCTGGCACAGCAACCCGTGCCCCACAGAGCAGCCACCACCCGCTAGAGGCCTCAGCCATGCTGACACAAGGGGGCCCCCCAAACCATGCCTGTGAGAACACGGGGCGTCGTCAGAGTCCCTCCTGTCGTGGGCGCTGTCTGAGCTTGGTTCTGAATGAGGAAGCGCAGGGGGCAGACCCCGCAGGTTTGTGGGCTCGGGGAGGTCATGTGCCGGAGCAGCAGGAGCGAGGCGGGAGCAGCTCACAGGGTGGTGGCACTTGGCACGGGCACCCGGGCATTTCGGTGGCAGTCAGCCGTGGGCAGCAGGCCTGGTTCTGACCCTGCAAGCCAGGGGGAGGGGTGGCCAGCCTGCGTCCCAGGGTTTAACCCTAACCCTGTGATCACACTACTTGCCTGGTCGGGGCCGGAAGGGACCTCCACGGGGGTGACCTTAGTCCTGACGCCTGGCCACCTGGGACTCCAGGTGGGGCCTTGCTGGCCGTGGCAGAGGGAAAGACGTGTGTGGACAGCAGTCTGTGTGTGTCACTTGGGCAAAGTGAGCCTGGGGACGCGCAGAACCGGGAGGACTGGAGACTGGGCGGGGGGCCAGGGGACCCTCTGTGCCTCGTGCAGGGGCTTGTGGTGGAAACAGGCCAGTTGGCTCGTTGCTTGGAGGTTAAGTGCAAGAAAAGGGACTTGGTCGCATTCTGCTCCTTCATGGAGAGGCCCCTGCCTCCTGGATGGGCTAGGAGTGAGCAGGGCCATGTGGGGGCGGTGGGGGGGTCAGGCTTCCAAGACACTCCCCGAACTGAGAGTCTGGAAGGCCTGGGTCTTGGGTTCTGTGTTTCAATTCAGAAAACATTTTAGGGGAACTGATTCTTGCACAATACTGGCTGCTGACTTCAGGACTCCTCGCTTCTTGGGGTCTGTGCCCCCCAACTTCGAAGTGGCTGCCCAAGGTGTCCGTCTGTGACCTGTGCTTGCCAAGCTCCTCCCACTGCCCTGACGTCCCAGCGGGAGTGGTGGGCCCGCTTGGCACAGTGGGGCTCCAGGCCACCTGCAGCTCCAGGAACAAAGAGTGGGGGCCCGGGCTGAGCCAATGTGCTGGACGTGACCCCCGGGGCTGGGGTCTTCCCTGCTTGGGAATGGCCGTGTCCGGACCGGTGGGTGCTGGGGACCCTCACCTGTGTCCCCCATTCAGGTGAGCACCGGGCCCTCCACGCAGAGTTATGGGGCATGCGCAGCTGTTCCTGAGGGGGGCTGAATGGGGTTTCCCCAAAATTCCAATCCATCCAGACCTCAGAATGGACGTTACCTGGAGTAAGAGTCTTTGCAGATGGAGTTAAGGTAAGGCTCGACAGGAAATCATCCTGGACTGAGGGGGCCCTGAACCCAGGGACGGATGGAGAGACGGAGGCTCGCATGTGACGTGGAGGGAGGAGCCAGGTGGGGACAGAGGAGAGGTGCAGGGTCGCAGCTACAAGCCGGGGACACAGGCCCCACCAAGCCTGGGAGAGGCAAGGGGCAGCTTCTCCCCCAGGGTCTCGGAAGGGCTCCGTGCTGCCGACGCCCAGGGCTCAGCTCTCTGGCCTGCAGGCTGGGGAGCACAGTCCACCCGTGCGACGGTGGCCCCAGGAGGCTCTCCCGCCTTGCAGTAGTGACCCTGTGCTGGGTTGGGCTGCGTGTGCCCCGCGCATCGGCTCATCGAGTCCTTCCTTGTCTTTATAGACACAGACGTGAGGTGAGCAGGTCGCTCAAGGTCACACCATGAGCGACGGTGACAAGGCAGGCCTCCGCCACTGTCCCCGCCCTACTCCAGGGCTCAGCTGGCCGTCTCCGTCCTCATTGTCCATCCAGGCAGGCTGCCTGGCCAGGCTAGTGTGCTCCGGAACACACTTGTGTCCGTGGCCCCTCGAGGAGCACGGGCACCTCGCCCGCCTCAGGCCAGGCTGCGGGGGCAGCCCAGACGCAGAGCCTTCACCCCAGTCAGGCAGCCTCGTTGGGGGCCCGACGGTGAGCGCCCCTCCCAGAAGGGTCCTTCCCGGCCCGGCTCCCAGCCGCGGTTACCGTCCCCCAGGGCCCAGGGTGGCAGCCGCGGTTGGCACGTCAGCAAAGGTTCCCGAGAGGCTAATTTTCA
>CM053615.1:76049569-76060099 GCA_028646535.1 Procyon lotor
GCGGCATGTGGGCTCCCTCGGTGGAGTTCGACTCTGCTGCTGGTCTGATTTGCTTCGCTGATCTGTCCTTTCCCCCCAGTGAAGATCGTGATCCGAGGGGACAGAAACACGGGCAAGACTGCGCTGTGGCACCGGCTTCAGGGCAAGAAGTTTGTGGAGGAGTACATCCCCACGCAGGAGATCCAGGTCACCAGCATCCACTGGAACTACAAAAGTGAGGGCCGTGGGGGGGTGGTTGGAGCACAGACACGGCGCCCGCGTGCAGGGGGTGGCTCTCGTGGGTCCTCCCGCGGCCCGGTTCCTTGGCCGCCCCACCCAGCGTCCCCCACTGGGGTGTTACCACGGAAACCCTGCAGACCGGAGGGAGCCTCCTTGAGCGCAGAGGCCCAGCGTGGGGACGCTCACCAGAGCTACTGCTGGGTTGCCCTGAAACCCCCTCCCCATGGGCACCCCGCAGACAGACAGGGCAGCTGGGGGGGCAAATACTCGTCCTCAATTCTAGAGACCACCGCAAGGCGCAGAGTTCAGATTTAGCATGGGAGGCATCTGGGGGGCCGGAGGCTGGTGCTCCCCGCTGCCCCAGCACCGGGCCCACATGTGCTCCATCCACAGGAGGGACCGCTCAGTCCCTTCGGGCCCCAGGGCCCCAGACGCCCTCTGCGGGATCCCTGACCGACAAAATGTGCCTCACCTCGCACAGCCCTTGGGCAGCGGACACTTACTTTGCATGTTCAGAAACCATGAAAGTAAAAGTCCTGTGAACAGGACACATGGGCCTGTAGAAGTTGTGACTCCCACGGAGTGACGGCCCAGCCACGTCCTAGGACAGCTGCCCCGGCCGGCATCACCCCAGCTCACCAGCAGGGGCTGGCGGAGCCTGAGGGCCGCACCCCCGCACCCCCGCACCCCCTTCCCGGTCGGGGTAGTGCGGCGTGCTCTTGTGCCCTCAGCTTGGGGGCAGGTACGTGGCAGTGCCCCACCTGTCCCTGTCCCCTCAGAATCTGAGGATGGAGGAGGCACTTGGGCCCACCACCAGGAGACGTGGCCCCAGCCCTGGGCCCAGACGGGCCGTTCACAGGGTCTGCTCCCTGGGTCCCGGCTCCCACCCCAGGTGGAGAACCGCCAAGGGGGCGCTGAGAGTCTCCTCTGTGAAGAGTGAGCAGAGCGCGGAAAGACAAGTAGTTCTGAGAAAGCCTGCCGGTGAGCCGTCCCCACGGCCTCCTGTACCTGGCCGGCTGCCCCAAAGGCTTCGGGAGGAGCTCGACACCGGGCAGCCGGCTGGAGAGGGCCCGCATCCCGTGAACAGAGTGGAGGCCGGTCACTGGATGAGAGACCAGAGCACGGTCGGGCCCACGGAGGCCTGTCCCCCCACCCGGAGCCTGCTCCCCAGGTGCAGCTGCAGAGGCGGCCCCGGCTGTGTGGACCCGGCTGGGGATGAGTCCACCCCAGGGACACCTGCAGGAAATGGGGACGCTGTCAGCTGAGGACAGGCCGGGGTCGTTCAATGCAGCCTGAGCAGAAACCTAGAAGAGCCAGGAGCTTGCTGCCCTCGGGGAGGAGCCTGCAGCTGGCGGGAAGGCTGTGTGTGGGACTAGGGTGTCCCGGCAAGGGTGCTGAGGGAGGAGCCCGAGGTCTTCTGGGGGGGGCCACAGCAACACCTGGACGGCCCCTGAGAGCTCAGGTGTGACCAGAAGGTCGGAGGTCAGGTTGGACACTAATCTTCGTGTCTTCCCCAATTTTAGCCACTGATGATATCGTAAAAGTTGAAGTCTGGGACGTAGTTGACAAAGGTGAGTCCTGTCTTTTCATCATGAGTCCTTTTTCCTGGTGCCTCATCCCGTCTGTGAGCAGAAGCCCCCCTTGCTCCCGTCCCCCAGCGTGGCCACTGCATTGGCATGTGTCCCGGCATCTAAGCTTGCAAGTCTCTGCGTTCCCGTCGGACTCAGCGTGGGCGCAGAGCATGCGACCGGAGGGGCCGCTCGCCGGGGCAGCCGGGCTGGCAGAGGGCCGGGCCTTAGACCCGCTCCCTCCTGCGTCTGGGGTGGCCAGGGCGGGATGCGCAGTAGTCACCGGCCAGGACCGCAGCCTTTGCTGTTTCGGGGCGCATGTCACCCTCTGAGGCAGCGCGCGGCAGAGGGGCGAGGGGCGCAGACACAGGCAGAGCCGGGGGCTCCGAACCCAGGCGGGGCTGTTCCCGGAGCCCTTCCTGCAGCGCCCAGAGCCGAGGACCAGCTCCTCGGCTTCTGAAGCCGCCACCCCCCCCCAACCACGCCACTGGCATGGCCGGCTGCGGCGTTTCCGCGCTCACAGGGAAGCGCGGGAGCTCTCGGGGCCCCAGGCCTCTGGGCTGCACCCCCTGCACCTGGCGGGGAGGGACAGACGCGGTCCCCCTTCGGCACCCTCTTATTCCCTCCTCACTGTCAGGCCTGGAGCCCGTGTTCCTCCCTGCGGCCCTGTGCGGCCCGTGTGCTGCTGAGCTTGGTCTGACCTCTGACCTGGGAGGCTGGCCGTGGCTGCATGTGTCATCTCCCAGGAGAAAGGAGACCGTGGTTGGTGGTGCAGAATGTGCCCCCGGCCACCGAGTTCTCAGGAGGTGGGTTTAGGTTCCCGGGGCTGATGGCGCCAGTGGAGGACAGCCTGAGGGCAAGCAGGAGCACCAAGCAGGGGCCGCTGCCGCTGGGATGCCTTCAGCCCACGGGGCCTGTGTGGGCCTCGTGCCTCCAGACCTGGGCCGGCAGCGCATCTGGAAGGCAGGGCTGTGCGGCCTGGTCACTGCTGTGGATTTGAGGGGAAGCCTCCGGGTCCTGGGGGCCCCTCCCGGAGCGCTGCCCGCCCCCTTCCCAGCCTCAGCTCCATCAGTCTGGGGGAGGGTGTGGGTCTCCAGAGTGCAGTCCGCACCTGGGGGACAGGGCTCCTTCCGGTCAGCGTGTGACATCGCCGCTGGTGGGGACGGCCCTGCGGCGCACAGGGGACAGAGTTCCACCCGGCGGATCCTGGGTGCCCCCCACTCCCATGCCTGCGGAAGGCACAGAGCCCGCACACCGCGCGCAGGGACAGCTGGGGCGGGGATCCCTTGGCCTGGCTGCACGTGGTGTCCCACTGAGGCGAGGAGAGGGCTGGGGGCAGGCTGGCACCGTCGCTCTGGGCACCTGGCCCCCCTGGTGAGACGGAAGCCCCCCACCACCACTCCTGCTCGCCGGCTGGGCAGGGTCTGAGCACCATACCCAACAGCAGAGGCGTCAAGTTTGAGAGTCGAGGGCACGGAGGCGAGGCCCGGTGAGTCTGGGCAGGGCCCAGAAACTGCCTGTGGGGGCACAAGAAGAGAAGGCCCCGGGGAGCAGCCCCGCACCCCACCGGCAGCAGTAGGTCTCTGAGACCGTGGGCGGTGCTGGAGGCCCTGTGGCCCCGGAGCAGCCCCCGGGGACACCGCGCGGCCAGCGTCTGGGACGGCCCCGAGGGGGTGAGAGGGTCAGAAAGAAGCTGTGGAAACTGGCAGCCGTCAGTTTTTAAATGAACAAACCCGGTTTGTTGGGGGGAGGGGAGGGCTTTCTCACTTTGCCCAGGCCGATCCTCAGACTGAGGAACCCCGAATTCCCAGGGTGGCAGTCCTTCCTCCCTGCTTGGAAATATCTCAGCCTGAGGGGAGGGCACATGCCCGGCTTGGAGCCCTCTGGTCCTCAAGAGCCACTAGAGCTATCTGACTCTGCTCGCTGCCCAGGGCCTCGGCCCTGCCTGGAGAGCCTCCGTGACCCCAAAGGGCTGGGCTAGCCCGTGCCCGCCGACGAGGCCCTCTCAGGGCCCGGAAGGAAGTGCCCCAAGTTGGAAGCAGGGCCTGGGGGAGGGGGGGCATTAGGGCGGCCTTGCCGAGCACCCCGCTGAGCCCGGCCGGGCACCTTCCGGTTTAGGCGAGCCTTTGGAACCCACTGGGGCCTCTCCGGGCTGGGTCAGGGCAGCTGCAGCTGCTAGGAGCCCTCGGTGGGGTCGCTCCAGTGCCAGCCGTGGGGGCCAGGGCTCCCCGTCAGACGAGCGTGGCGCCTGCTGGAGGTGGGACCAGGCGCGGGGCTGGGACGTGGGCAGAAGTGTCCCTTCCTGCGGCCACGATTCCCCCGTAACTGTCGTCTGTCTTCTAACAAGGGAAGTGCAGGCGCCGAGGTGACGGCTTGAAGGTGGAGAACGACCCCCAGGAGGTGGGTAAGCTGCGTCCCCCGCCCTCGGGGGCCCGCCGTTCCAGGTGGGGGTTGGGACCTTCCCGGGGCTCCAGCTGGGCCAGCCGGGACCCTGTGTCACCTACGGGTGTGTCGCGGGCTGGCTGGGCTCGCCTGGGCTGCCGGCGGCGACGAGTCTCCCCTGAGAGGTGTTTGCGGGCACTGGCCCAGTCCCGCGGCCCCGGGCACGAGTGGGGCTCGGGGTGGGCCCTCTGGGCAGCTGCCACCCGACACACAGACGGGCCCCCCTGCCGTTCCCAGTGTTTTCCGAGGACCCTGTGCTCTGGGTCTTCCTGCCGTGGGCAGGAGGTGGGCAGCCTCCTCGCTCCCATTTAGGGCAGGAAAGTTGGGTGACTGCCTGGTCCAGGTCTATCTGGCCCTTTGTGGGACACCACACTGCTGCCCCCCCACACACACACTGCAGCCACACGTGTCTGTGTGCTCTAGAAGGCTCTCTGCCAGTGTCTTCCTCGGTGCCTCGCCCCACGTTCTGGGGGGGTGCTGGCTGCTCCCGCCATCTCGTCCCTCGGAGGCTCATGGGGAGGATGCTGTTGCCTGGTGGAGAAGCCCCCAGATCAGGGGCGGAGTTGCTGGGGCCCCAGAGCCTGGGCCCTTTACCACTTTTGACCCTTTCAGGCAAAGGTTTCTGACCCCCATTCTCTATAATGTCCTTTACGTATTTTTTCCCAAATGAAAATAGCATTGCCCTTTTGGGCTGTGCTCCCAGCCGTCCTGGGAGCCCCGCGGCTCGGGGCCGTGTCTCAGACCGGTTGTGTCCCGCCCCAGGCGGAGTCCGAGATGGCCCTGGACGCCGAGTTCCTGGACGTGTACAAGAACTGCAACGGCGTGGTCATGATGTTCGACATCACCAAGCAGTGGTGAGGGCTGCGGGGGGCCACCCTGCCGTCCAGCCGGTGGCGGTGACACCAGCAATGCTGAGGCCAGACCACTCCAGGCTCTCTGTGGGCACCGTGCCCACCCGCAGCTCAGCCACAGGGAAGCCGTGCCTGGCCGTCTCCGGGCAGGTCCTTGAACACAGGCGGGGAACCTGTGCGGGGGGGGGGGGGGGGGGTCCGCGCACCTTCCCGGCCAGCCCCGTGGCCCTTCCTGAAAGTGCCGGGAACATTTGGCAGAGTCAAGCGGCCACTTGGGGTTCCCTCAAACACCCCTGACATCCTTTGACTCACGGAGCGGACACAGAGCTAAGAGCCCAGCAAAAGACCGCAGAGCAAAGTGCAGGGGTGATTGAGGGACCCCCCTCGCGGGGTCCCGTTGGAGGTGCCGTCTCCCGGGGCGCATGGGGACACTTGACTCCCCAGCCCTGCCCGGCGCCAGCACTCCCGCCTCCCAGCAGCAGGACAGGGGAGCGGCTCCCGCGGGGGACCGATGGCGGAGAACAGCAGGGGCCCCAGCCTGATGGCCCCCCGGGGCTGGCCTTCCCGCGGGCCTTCCCGAGCACGGTCGGGCCTGCCCTGCGGGGCCATCGGGCACGCTGCGGGAAACGGCGTCTTGCAGGGGGCTGGAGGAGGAACGGGCAGCAGCCTTCGTGGAAATGGCCTGTGGGGCCTTCACTCCATTTCCACTGGGTTTTTAAACGTTTGGGATTCTTGCATATGTGGCCCACGCTCCCTCTCCCGCACTCGATCCTGCTGTCGGACACTGGCGTCCGTGGGACCCAGCCAGGTTTCCCCCGGGGTGTTCCGCACGCAGACTTCCATCTTCAGAGCCTTGGGGTCCTACTACCGGGCCTATGTGGAATAGGTTCACGCATGGGGACCCAGCAGGGCCCCCGCCAGCCCTCCTGGTGCGCAGGGACACACACTGGGTGCCCCTCGGCGTGGGCGGCCCGCTCGCCAGCACACAAGTGGCCCCAGAGGGGTGGGGGTGGCAGGTGGGGTGGCCCCTGTGGCACAGACGTGCCTGTGCAAGAGGTAGCCACGCGTCCCTCCAGGATAAGCTGCAGTGGCCCTTCCGCCCAGGGGACTGGAGGTGGCCTTTCCTGCACGGAGTCTGCTAGAGACACTGTTAGTGGCCACCCAGCTTCGGGCAGGCCCTCCGCATCGCTGGAGCCCTGCGGCCTTTGCCGACAGGCAGGAGGCCCACATGGGGTGGCCCGCTGGGAGGCTCACGGGGGCTATAGGGGAGGAGCAGCGGGCGCCCACCTGGGGAAGTGACAGCAGACCCGGGGCCACCTGCTGGCGCTCCAGGGCTGGGCTGGAGCTTGGAGACCAGGGACTGTGACCAGCAGCACGCTCCCTGCGGGGGGCGTGGCTCTGTCCAGGTCCATGCGTGGCCAAGGAGAGGGCTTCCCCTGACCCCTCATGGGCCAGAACAAGGCCCAAGCGTGCTGGGCCCCACAGGGCAGACGAAATGGCCTGAGGGCTGGAGGGCAGACACCCTGGCCCTTCATTAACACTCCAGTGACAGCGTGTAAGTCAGGAATAAAGTCCCGTTAGTCACATGGGCGCGCGTGTGTGCAGTTCCCGCTGCAGGCTCCGGGTCGGGGGCACTCGGCCCTCCTGCTCTGCACGCCGGGGGCCAGGGCCGGGGCATCCCACACGGTGGGGCAGGGGTCTTGAGGTTGGCACTAAGGAGGTCTCTCCTTGCCTGTGCCCCTAAGGACCTTCAACTACATCCTGCGGGAGCTCCCCAAGGTGCCCACCCACGTGCCGGTGTGCGTGCTGGGGAACTACCGCGACATGGGCGAGCACCGAGTCATCCTGCCCGACGACGTGCGCCACTTTATCGACAACCTGGACAGGTGGGTGGGGCGGCCAGGGCCGGGGCCACACCTCTGCCTGCCCCCGGGCCCAGAGCCGTGCTGTGGGTGGTAAGGGTCCAACAGGGGGACCTGGGACCGAGGACAGCGGAACCACGTGTTGGCAGTGGGCTGCCTGGCACCCAGCAGGCCTGTGGGGGGCATGGGGATGGAACCTCCCGCTCTGGGGCCAGGGTCGGGCTGATGTATTGAGGCCCCTACCTCCGCACACGTCCAGGCCGGGTATCGCCTGCTGGGCCCGCAGTATCGCAGTATAGCCTGCTGGGCCCCCCTTGGCTCGGGGGGGCGGGGGGGGGCTGCACCCTGCTGCCCACCGCCAGCCGCCTCCGCCTCCAGGGCCCTGCGTTCCCCCTGCAAACAGGCCTCCAGGCTCCTCCTACTTCCGCTACGCCGAGTCCTCCATGAAGAACAGCTTCGGCCTAAAGTACCTGCACAAATTCTTCAACATCCCGTTTCTGCAGCTTCAGGTGAGTGCAGGGCGGAGCGGGCGGCACAGGGTCCCCCGGGGCGGGCACAGGGCCACCGCCAGGACCCGTGTGCCGGTGCTGGCAGCCCCAGGATGGCCCGTTCTGTCTCCTCCCCTCTGCCGGGCCAGCCCGAGACCCAGGCCTCTGTAGGTCCGGCTGCAGAACGTGGGGATCCTCCAGATGCCCCTCTCGGGCCATTTCTGACCAACAAGGCAGGAACTGGAGGCGCAGATGCGTGGGTGCCTCAGGCCGCCCCGGCTCCTGCTGTCTGCCCTCGTGTCCGTCCGTCTTCCCCGGTGGTCTTCCCTGTCCTGGCTGCTTCTCTGTGGAGGGGATGGGGGCCCCGCAGATAGGGTGCCCGATGGTGGCTTCGGCTGGAAGGCCGCTAGGGGCAGGCTCCTCGGCGGTGCCGGCTGCCCTGCTCCCTGCTCCTGCCCTCGGGACCCGCACGTGTCGCAGGCGTCCCGCTTACAGATCCCTGTAGCTTCCCGTCCACGCGCGACAGGCACCCAGATCCCGAGGGCGACACCCCGTGTTTCCTGTACCGGGCAGTCAGCACCGCGTGTCCCCGGAGGAGGCAGAATGGCCTGTGGGCCACAGGTGTGGCTGATGCCCATGGAAGGGCTCGCGTGCCCGAGCTCAGAGTGTGCAGGGACACGGCGGGAAGGCGGGGCTCAGGCCCGTCGGAGCCACGTGGGCTTCTGGGGGCCCCGTGTGCGGACGGGGTGCTGTCTCTCTGGGCGTCGCTCGCGCCACCGGCCCTGTCCTCGGAGCCACACTGAGCTGCTAGGTCATCCATCAGGGGCTGGCCGAGCGGGGACCCGAGGCTGAAAGCGTCTCTGCTCCGTCCTCTAGCGAGAGACGCTGCTGCGGCAGCTGGAGACGAACCAGCTGGATGTGGACGCCACCCTGGAGGAGCTGTCGGTGCAGCAGGAGACCGAGGACCAGAACTATGACATGTACGCGCGGCTCTGGGGGGGCCGGCATGTCCCCGCACAGCTCGAGCTTGGGCCTTGCCAGCGAGCAGCACCCAGCGCCTCCCTCCCAGGTGGACCCAACAACCTGAGGGGGTCGTGTGGCTCCAAGAAAGCCGAGTCATTTCAGTGTCGGATGTGGCGGTGGGCGGGGATTGGAGCGGGGGGGGGGGGGGGGTGCATGCTCGTCCCGAGCTTGCAGGAGTTGTGCATGGGGGACCCCTCCCCGGGGGGAGACTGCTGGCCCCTCCGGATCCCAGGGGGCTCCGAGCTGACGGGCGGGCCCAGGGCCCAGAGGTGGTCGCTGTGCCGGTGCCACCGCCCCAGGACAAGTGTCGCCCGTGGCCCTGCCAAGACCAGCTGCCGTCGCGTGTCCTGGCTCAGGCTGCCGTGGTCAGGCGGGCGGTCTCCCCATCTGTAGAGTAGGTCCTTGGGGAGCTCCTTGACCTCGGGAGAGGCTGCTGGTGCTGGAGTGGAGGGGTGGGGACGGCCCTGGCGGGCCTTGGTAGTGGGTGGAGGGAGGGTCCTGGCCTGCAGGGGTGGCCAGCAGCCCTCAGGCAGGCCCGACCGCCGCCCGCTCCGGGGGCTCTGGTGGCCACCCCCCAGCTCCTGGGAGAGGCCCTCGCTGTCAGGAAGGAGTGACCCTTGACTCCCCCTCCACACAGGTGCTTCCGTTTTATTTGGTTCCCACAGAAAGCACCTCGGTGCCACCACTGCCTGAGCTCAGGCCCGGGGCGTGCGGGCTCCCCCGGCAGGTGTCCGTCCCCCCGGGGACGCGCAGGAGGGCCTCCGGGGCTCCCCTGGACCTAGCGGGAGTGGTTCTGGGGGAACGCGGGCTGCTTGACCGGCCCCAGGGGTAACCCCAGGCTGGGGGGCGGCTGCCTGGCTGTGGGGCCCCTCCAGTGGCCGACTGGGCGAGAGCTGGGGACCCAGCGCTGGCCAGAGCGTTGCCCTCCCCTCCCCCCACGCCAGCCCTGGGGCCAGGCTGCCAGAGGAAGGCAGCCCAGACTTGGGCCAGGGGCTGGGTTCCCCCCTCAGCCTTCCCATCCTTCCCACTCCACCCCTAAGTCCTAACTTGGGGGTGCACGTGGCCAGTCCACACCCACCCGGTGGTCCCAGGGAGCCCCGCCAGCGAACCAGGCAGCTCTCCATTGTAGGTCTTCTGTCAGAAAGCCCGCCCCACAGACGGTGGGGCTGGTCTCGAAGGCTCCATGGATGAGGAGCCCCCAGTTTGGGCTGCTTCCTAGTTTGGGGGTTTGGGGCCTTCTCCGTAGTGGGTCCTGAGCCCGCCGACGGATGGCGATCCCCGGGTGTGGGTGCGGAGCCGCTGAGCCTGCCCGTCAGCACTCGCCAGCCCCTTCCTTGGTGGGACCCTCTGCTTGACTCTCGGGCGTGGGGGCCGATGAGCCCGAGCGCCAGGACACCGCTGTCACCCTCTTTGTGGAGGAAGAGACCTTGGGGAAGGCGGACCGCTCAGTGTGTGCCCTGTGTCCCCCCAGCTTCCTTGAGATGATGGAGGCACGCAGCCGTGGCCACGTGTCCCCACCGGCAGCCAACGGGCAGAGCCCATCCTCAGGCTCCCAGTCTCCGGTCGTGCCCCCTGGCGCCGTGTCCGCAGGGAGCTCCAGCCCCAGCTCGCCCCAGCCCGCCCCACAGCTGCCCCTCCACACGCCCTCGGCCTGTGCGCCCCCCCCCACGGAGGGCCCGCTGCCCCCTGCGGCCCCTGCCCCACGGCGCAGCATCATCTCCAGGCTGTTTGGGACCTCGCCCGCCACCGAGGCAGCCCCTTCACCCCCAGGTGAGCCCCAGGAGCAGCCCTGCGGGAGGTGGGTGTGGAGGGCCCAGGTCGGGGGGTGCCCTGTCTCCCTGGCCCCTTGAGCTCTCAGACTGGGACGGGCCCGTCCTCCTTCCTCCTGGGGAGGCGGCCCCACGGCTACTGCCTGGGATGGGCCCGGCGGGGGTGGGCGGGGACAGGTGGGAGCTGGCCCCTCCTGTCCACAGAGCCAGCCCCCGCTGCAGAGGCCCCGGGCAAAGTCCAGAACGTGGAGGATTTCGTTCCCGAAGAAAGCCTTGACCGCAGCTTCCTGGAGGACATAGTCCCCCAG
>CM053615.1:76060199-76093910 GCA_028646535.1 Procyon lotor
AGCACCGGAGAGTGTGGGCGTCGGCAGGGGAAGCCCCGGCCTCCCGCTCCTGCCCCTGCGGCTCACCCCTCACCACCAGCTTCCAGGCCTCCGGCGCGTGCCCCCCTCTGCAACCCCGGTCAGACCTGCTACTCCTCAGCACCCGTGGGCCCCCCCAGGCCCCTCCCCCAGTACCGACAACACCCCAGCCTGCCCCGCTGCTGCTGCACCCACCAGGGGGGCTCCCTTGCAGCAGGCCCCCCACTGTCCCCCCTCAGACACAGAGTGCCAAGGGTAGGGGTGCCCCTCGGTCAGCGCCCACGCTGAGCACAGAGGACAGCCGGGACCTGCGGGCGCCGGGGGTCTGGAGCTCAGGGTGGGCAGCTGGGCCCTGTGTACATTCCTGGTGACCTCTGACCGCCCTGCCGCTCCCTCCTTCCGCCCGCAGCGATGGGGAGGCCCCGGGCGGGAACCCGCTGGTGGCAGGTTTCCAGGACGATGTGGACGTTGAAGATAAGCCGCCCAGCAGGCCGCTACTGCCCACGGGCGCTGTCCCCAAGGAAAACCTCACTTCTTCCAGTGGGGAGGAGGCACAGGAGGGAGCGAGGCCCCCCAAGGCCACTGTCCCGGCCCCCCAGAAGCGCTCTGAGCCACAGACCAAACGGTATGTGGATGGGGTCCGGCCCCGGGGTGGGGGCAGCCCAGAGCCCCCTGACCTCATCCTTCCCCCCAAGGCCCTCCACAAAGGCCGCGAGGCTGCACAGGGGCGCAGCTCCCAGGGCGGTGGAGTCCCTCCGACCGGGCATCCGCAAGTCCCCCGCCGAGGACCCCTCTGGAGGGCGTGAGCAGGGCAAGGATGAGCAGGCAACGTCATCAGAGAGTGACCCTGAGGGGCCCATCGCTGCCCAGATGCTGTCCTTCGTCATGGACGACCCCGACTTTGAGAGCGACTCAGATCCTCAGCGGAGAGCGGTGAGGGGGGGACATGGCGCCCACTCAGCCCGGAGGCCCGGGGGATAGTCTCGGGTGGGGACAGCAGGAAGGAGAGCACCCCTGACCCGCGTGTGACGCCAGGGAGGGGCTGCAGCGTCCCGGCCGTCACAACAGACCCTGCTGGCCACCCTGACCTCAGGTCGGGTGTCAGGGTCTCTCGAGGCGGCTTGTCACGTGCCTGAGAGACGCAGGAGCCTTCCCACAGGGGTCACGTGCCGCAGGGTGCCCAACCTGCCTGCTCCTCCTCCAGGACGAGTTCCCAGTGCGAGAGGACCCCTCTGACGGGACGGACGAGGAGGCTGGTCCTGCCCCGCCCCCACCCCCCAAGCCCCACGTGTCCTCCTTCAGACTGAAGAATGACTCGGACCTCTTCGGGTTGGGACCGGTGGAGACGGGCCGCAAGGACATCAGCGATGAAGGTAGTCTGGGGGCCCGGGGGGCTGGGGGGGCGCGTGCCGGGACCATGCTGGAAGGCCGGGCAGCGGGGGCACCTGGCCGAGTGGCTGCAGGATGGACTTGGAGCCCAGCCCCCGGGGAAGAGCTGCGTGGTCGCCAGGCCCCAGAGCACTCGAGGCGCCGTGTGGCCCCGCCCCCGCCCTGCATCCTGGGCCCCTTGAGCCCAGCTCGGCCTGACCAGCAGTGGCACGTGAGACGTGTCCCAGAAGTTCCTTGTCCCCAGAACGGAGAAGGAGGGACCCTCCCTGGCTCGTGCCAGGCTGGAGATGTGTCTGCCCGTCGCCAAGTGTGTGCACTGGTCCCCCACGGGTCGCCCCCGCGTCGCAGTGCACCTTCTGGGCGGTGCCAGCCGGGGAGTCGCAGGCCCTGCTGTCTTCTCTCTGCAGATAAGGAGGGCAGGCCTCCCACGAAAGAGAAGAAAAAGAAGAAGAAAAAAGGCAAAGAGGTAGGCATCCTGCCTCCCGCCTCCCAGGTGTCCGCTGGGCAGTTTGGGGTCCTGGTGCCCCCGCAACCTGAGCTGCCCCCTCCCCAGGAGGAAGAAAAGGCCGCGAAGAAAAAGAGCAAGCCTAAGAAGAGCAGGGACAGGGAGGAGGGCAGGCAGGAGCGGCGGCGGCGGCCCAGGGGCACGGAGAGGACGGCCGTGGACGAGCTGGAGGCCTTCCTGGGGGGTGCGGCCCCCGGTGGCCACCTCCGCGGGGGCGGGGACTACGAGGAGCTGTAGGCCGAGCACCGCTGACCGACGCTGGGGTGCCGGGGTCCACGGGCCCACTCCTCACTCGCGAGGCTTCCGGGGGGGCCCACGCTGCAGGGAGGGGGCCCGCGGGTGGCGGGCGGGGCTCTGCGGGCAGCCGGCCACCAGCGCTTCTCAGGGATGGGACTGAGGCCCAGGAGGCCGCGAGGCTGTTTACAGGGCGGGGCGCGTCCTCGTCACCGGCCTGGCTCCTGCTCGCCCCCGGCCCGCTGCACTCGCTCTCCCAGGCCCCCCCACGTGGGGGGCCCTGCTTCCTGCCCCTTCTGGCATGGGGGGCAGCCGCCAGGCAGCACTGGCACCTTTCCCGGGGTTGGCTCTTCCTGGGCCCGGGGGCCGGCTTTGCACCTGCGCTGGGCTTGCTGCCGCCCAGGCCGGGAGGTCCTCAGACACGGTCTCCTCGTGTTTTCCTTCATCACCACTCCACCCATAAAGCTCTCCTGTTTTACTCTGTGTCTGTGTGCTTCTCCGTGTGCGCGGCCCACCCCGGTGCCATCATCGGGCCCGGGTGGCCCGGGTGGGCGGGGAGGGCCTGCGTTCCCTGCCTCTTTCCCAGAGAGGCCGCTGTCCCTGGGGGGGAGGCCTTGCAGCCGCAGGGGACCCAGGGCGGAGCTCCGCAGAGGTCTTCCGGGCAGGCCCGGCCCCGGGTGTCTGGTCTTGTGCGGGCTGGCCAACCTGCCATGGTCCCGCACGCCTGTCCCCCCCAGGCCAGGGCAAGTGCGGAGCTGCCCCACCGGCCACCTTCCCGGTCTGCCTCCAGCCCCGCATCTTCCTGCAGGCCCCGCCCCTCCCGCTGCAGGCGGCGCCCCGCCCCCACCCACCCCCGCAGTTGCCATGAGAACCTGCACCGGTGGGAGCCAGGCCGCCCCTCACAGTGGAGACAGCCTCCCCTTCCCCAACCCCTGTGCCCTGGAGGGGGCAGGACGGAGTCACGGCCACAGGCCAGGCACCAGGTGGGCCCCTGAGGGCCTTTAGCCCCCTGCCTGTGACACCTCCTGCCTGCCCGGAGGCTGCTGAACGAGGGGAGACAGGCTGACGCGAGGTGAACCTGCGCCAGCCCGGATCTAAAGGACCCACGACAAGGGCAGGTCCCGTTCTTTGATACCAAGGGCACCATGACTCAAGCCGCTGCCAAGTCAGCCTGTGCCCTGCCTCCGTGTCGTGTTTGGGAGGGGCTGGCAGGCCTAGAGGATGGATGTCACCATGTGGTCTGCAAGTGGGCCACGTGCAAACCTGCGCAGGGCGGCGACAGCCCACGGCTCACCCAGACACTGGCCCCTGGGGAGCCGAGGAGTGTGCCCTTGACCCGGAGAGTCTCAGCATCCTGGGGACAGGGGGCTGTGGGCCTCGCTCCGCCGCGCCCATCTGGCCCCGGGCACCTGCCAGCTCGGCGCCCTTGGCAGAGCAGAGGCCTGTGGGGCCGGGAGCAGTCCATCTGCTCCTGCGAGGTCTCCGCGGAGGTGTGAATTCCGGGAGCCGTCAGCAGCCCCAGCCTGGGGCTCCTCCAGGCCCTGCTCCAAGGCCACCACCAAGCCACCAGCTGCCCTAAGGTGGGGGGGGGGGGTGATACAGCTAAAAGTGGGGGCTAGCAGGACCAGCAGGGTGCTCCCTGGGTGCAGGAACCCGGGTTGGACCCGAGGCCTGCACCTTGGACGTGAGGGAGGGCTTGTCCCCGTCACTCGGGGCCAGTCCACAGCTGGTGGGCCACGCGGATCCCAGGCCCACCGCACGGCCCCTTTAAGTGCAGCCCCGCCGGCCACCAGCGGGGGCAGCACTGAGCGGCCGGCGGCCTCCGCGCCGCTGCCTCGAAGCTTCTGCCGGTGCCGGGGCCGCCGCGGAGCGGGGAAGGTGGAGCGGGTGCAGGCCTGCGCAGCCCACCGGGCTCGTGCGGCGGGGAAACAGCGCCCAGGTAAGGGGTCGCCTGCGGCTGCCCCACGGGCCCTATCATGGGGCGGGGGGCATCAACAAGGATGGGGGCCCGCCCCGGAGCTACACCAGCGGGTCCCCACTCGGGGCGCTCAGGGCGGGGGCAGGGCCACGCGGCGGGGAGGGCCGCGGGAGGGGCTCATTAGGCCTGGGACCCCTCCAGGGGCCGGCCAGCCCCACGGCCAAGGGGAGGGGCGGCACCCGGCCCAGCTCCTCACCACCGCAGCGGCAAAGCCGGGCTGTCACCTCCCTGGGGCGGAGCCTCATGCCCTGTCATTGGACCCCCAATCCCGGCCTGGCTTGGAGCTTAGGATGGAAAGGGGTGAGAAGGGGACAGTGCTGTGAACAGGGATGGAACAGGGGTGGGCGCGGGGCTGGCATGGGACAGGCCCCGAGGCCCCGTGGCCCTGACCCAGAAGAGCAGCCCCACGGGCAGAAAGCCCCCGGCACCCTGAGACAGAGAGGGTCAACCTGGCCAGAGAGCCTGCCAGGTGAGCGCCCAGCCCCCTGCTCACCCTCGCCCAGCCTGGGGCACACTTCCTTCCCCGTTTGGGGGGGGGCCAGCATCACCCGAGACCCGACCCAACCGGTCCAGGCCCTGGGCAGCAGCTGGGCAGCAGCCGGGCCGGTGGCCCAAGCGTGAACATTAGCCCAGTGCACAGGGTGGACCCCAGCGCAGCCCCCACTGCGGGCGCAGAGGGGCCTCAGGTTGCCATGGAGCCTTCCTGAGCCGCTGAGGAGAGGGCCCTCTCCCGAGAAGCAGTGAACAAGGGGGGGCTCTACCCGCCCACCACCCTGCCTCCCCGGCTTGCGCCTGGCCTGGTGCGCGGCTCCAGGGAAGAGGGGCGGCCGTGAGCTCGTGCCTCACGCCCCCACGTGGTCCTGCAGCCGGAGCCCGGCTTCCCAGTTGCAGTGCACAGGCTACAAAGCTGGGGGGTGGCTCTCGGGTCCTTGTCATGACAACCCCAACAGGCCTGGTGGGTTTCAACCACCCCCAAGATACTGGAGGTCGGACAAGGTTTCTGCAAAGGAACGGGGGCTTTAGGGCCCAGGTATGCCCTCTGTGGCGCATCATTCTGGCCTGGGCCACGCCTAGGGTTCAAAGTGGGGCAGGTCAGTCTGTCAGTCCAGGGGCCATGCCTGAACCCGCGGGGCCGCGTCAGCGCCCACTGGGGCCTCACGACGGGGGTTTGGCTCAGGGGACCGCTCCCAGTGCAGCTGCCCTTGCAGAACTGGGGGGGGGGGGGACTCCACGCCCCACCCGGCCAGCAGGCAGGTAGGGAGCCTCAGGGACTTTGTGCGGAGCCCATTAAGTCTGGGGCCCTGGGACTCCCCCTCGGGCCGCCCCGTCAGAGGGCGTGCTCTGCACTGGGCGCCCGGAGGAGGCTTCAGTCACCAGGGTTCTGTGAGGCCGGCTCCTATGAAGAAATCCGTAAATAAGGCTTCACACGAGCAGAGCATTCAGTCATTCCAGCTCGGACCCTCCCTCCTTCCTGCCCCAGGAGAGGAGTTCCACCCACACCTGCGCAGAGGTGACTACTGGGGGTGGGGGGGCACCCCGGGATGCGGGCCCAGGGCAGGAGCTCGGGGACTGCGGCAACGGCGTGGCCTTTCTGGCTGACTGGCTCCATCCCAGCAGAAAGTGGCCGCAAAAGGAGGGCCCCGGGGCAGGGGGGCAGGACCTGAGCGGCTGGACACCCGGGTTCCTCCCGCAGGTGCTGCTGACGCCGGCATGGAGCAAGAGCCTGCGGCCTCAGCCAAGGCCGGCAGCCAGGACCGCAGTGTCCACCGCCGCCCAGGTGAGTGGGGCCAGCGCAGGGGTGTCGCCAGGCCTGGGTTGCGGAGGGGCCACCTTGACCGGCATCTCCCACCAGGGCCAAAGCCCCCCAAGGCAGAGTAAGCGGCGACCGCCAGCCTGGGGACCTCTTTTAAGATGACCCGCACGGACCCGCCGGACCTGTTGGTGTCGACCGTGTACCAGGACATCAAGGTGGCGGCCCCCGGGCCCGCGTCGCGGCGCCCGCCATGTGAGCGCTCCGCGGCCCCGCCTGCTGCGCCCGCGCTTTTCAACAAGCGCCACTGCCGCAGCTTCGACTTCCTGGAGGCGCTGGACGGGGCGGCCATGGAGGCCCGCACAGAGCCGCCGCCCCCAGAGCCGGCCGCGCCGCGCGCCCGGCCCCGCGACGGCGAGCCCCGGCGCCGCGCCCGCTCCAAGAGTGCGCCCCGCGCGCCCCCGGGCCTGGCGCCCGCGCCCGCCTCGCCGCCGGTGCTGCCGCGCCGAGGCCGGGAAGCCCAGCGGACAGCGCGGGCCGAGGCGTCGCCGCACCGAGAGCCTGCGTACCCTGCGCTGCGCGCGCTCGCCAACGAGCTGCACCCCATCAAGCTGCAGCCGCAACGGGGCGGCCCCGGCCGCATCGCGCCCCTCTGCGCCACCACCGG
This sequence comes from Procyon lotor, assembly GCA_028646535.1. NCBI lineage: Eukaryota > Metazoa > Chordata > Mammalia > Carnivora > Procyonidae > Procyon > Procyon lotor. The sequence goes on from CM053615.1 coordinate 76,066,741, forward strand.
CCGCTGCGCGCCCCCCGAGCCGCCCGCGGGGCCCGCACCCCACGTCCGCTGCCGCCTGGACATCAAGCCCGACGACGCGGTGTTGCAGCACGCCGCCCGGGGCTCGCGATCCTGCGGGCCCGCGGAGACCACGCCCTGGGCACGCGCCGCCCCCCAGTTCCACGGCCTCACGGTGCCCGGGCCGCGCCACATGGCGCTCTCGCGCACCCCCACCCCCAGTGACACGTACTGCGCGGACCCCCGAGCGCTGTACTGTGACGGTCCGCTGCCTGGGCCCCGGGACTACACGGAGCGCCGAAGTCTGCCCTTCACCACGCCGCCAGGCCCCACCCAATTCTTCTACACGGAGGAACCCGAGGGCCACCCTGGCGGCTTTCCGGGCAGCCCCGGGCCGCCCTTCGACAGCTACTACGTCAGACCCTTCCCGTCCGAGGAGCCCCCCGTGCCCAGTCCAAGGCGCAGCAGCGGCTACTACGCGGGGGAAGTGCGCACCTTTCCCGTCCAGGAACCGCCCTCGCGTTCCTACTATGCGGAGGCCGCGCGAGCCTACGGGCCGCCCTGCGGCCCCCGCTATGCCCCCGAGGAACCCCGGGCTCACCCCCCTCTCCGCGCCTTTTACACAGAGGACTTCGGAAGGTACCGCGATCGCGACGCCCTGGCTCGGACTTACCCCCACCCGCGCAGCAGCCCCGCCTGGGGTGACTGGGGCCTGCGGCCTTACCGCACCCTGCAGGTGGTGCCGACCCCGGACCCCGGCCCACTGCTCGCCTCCTGGCACGGCGGCACGGGCACCAGCCCGCCGCGGCTGGCCACTGACAGCCGCCACTACTCTCGCTCCTGGGACAACATCCTGGCGCCCGGGCCGCGCCGGGAGGACCCCCTGGGCCGCGGCCGCAGCTACGAGAACCTGCTGGGGCGCGAGGCCCGGGAGCCGCCGGGCGCATCCCCCGAGGGCCGGCGCCCTCCCGTGGTCGTCAACCTGTCCACCTCGCCCAGACGCTATGCCGCGCTGTCACTGTCGGAGACGTCGCTGTCAGAGAAGGGCCGCGCGGGCGAGGGCCTGGGTCGCAACTGGTACGTCACGCCTGAGATCACCATCACCGACAACGACCTGCGCGCCGCCGAGCGCCCGACTGCCAGGGGCTGGCAGCTGCCCGGGGGGCGACCCCGGCCGACGCCGCCCGCCGCCCCGGAAGGCCCCACTGGTGGCCGCCAGCGCAGCCTCGAGCAACTGGACGAGCTCATCACCGACCTGGTCATCGACTCTCGGCCCCCCGCCGGCCCGGCCCCCGAGCCCGGGGCCGATGGCCTGGGCCGCCGGCTGCGCCGCCTGCTGGACTCCCGGCCCGCCGGCCCCGGGGCCCCCGCGTTGGCGCCGCGCTCGCCCCCCGCGTCGGAGTTGGCCGAGGAGCCCGCGGGCCAGGGGCAGGCGGCCGACGCGTCCCCGGAGCCCAGCGCCGACGAGGACGACCTGATGACGTGCTCCAACGCGCGCTGCCGCCGCACCGAGACCATGTTCAACGCCTGCCTCTACTTCAAGTCCTGTCACAGCTGCTACACCTACTACTGCTCGCGCCTGTGCCGCCGCGAAGACTGGGACGCGCACAAGGCGCGCTGCGTGTACGGCCGCGTGGGCAGCGTGTGCCGCCACGTGCTGCAGTTCTGCCGGGACAGCGGCCCCGTGCACCGCGCCTTCTCGCGCATCGCGCGGGTCGGCTTCTTGTCGCGCGGCCGCGGCGTGCTCTTCCTGGGCTTCCCGAGCCCGGGCTCCGCAGACAACTTCCTGCGCTTCGGCCTCGAGGGGCTGCTGCTGTCGCCCACCTACCTGTCCCTGCGCGAGCTGGCCACGCACGCGGCGCCCCTGGGCAGCTACGCGCGCGAGCTGGCGGCCGCGGGGCGCCTCTACGAGCCGGCCGAGTGCTTCCTGCTCAGTGTGTCGGTGGCCGTGGGCCCCGGCGCCGCGCCCCCCGGCGCCTCCGGCCGGCCCGCGCCCGCGCCGCGCAGCCCCGGGCCCACCGTGCGCAAGTTCGCCAAGGTGGCGCTGGCGGCCGGCAGCCCGGCGCGTCCGCCCCCCGCCCGGGGTCGCGAGCCCGACATGGAGACGCTGATCCTGACCCCGCCGCCCGGCACGGCCGGCCTGGACCAAGAGGGCGAAGCAGGCCGGCGCGCGCGCGAGGTGGCCTTCATCCACATCCAGCGCGAGCTGCGGCTGCGCGGCGTCTTCCTGCGCCACGAGTTCCCGCGCGTCTACGAGCAGCTCTGCGAGTTCGTCGAGGCCAACCGGCGCTTCACGCCCACCACCATCTACCCCACGGACCGGCGCACCGGCCGCCCTTTCATGTGCATGATCATGGCCGCCTCCGAGCCACGCGCGCTCGACTGGGTGGCCAGCGCCAACCTGCTGGACGACATCATGTGAGCCGCGGGGTCGCGCCCGGGCTCCGCCCAGCCCGCTCAGGGCCCCCCCCCCCCCCCCCCCCCCCCCCCCCCGGGCTGCGCCCGGCCTCCTCAGACACGACCACCCCAGTCCACCCAGGGCCTGCCCCCGAGCTCCGCCTGCCTACTCAGACCCCGCCCGGCCCACCCGGAGCCCCGCCCAGCCGCTCGGGCCCGGCCGTGCTCCCCGCCAGTCTTCCACCCGTTCGCCACAAGCTCCGCCCAGACCCCGCCCCTCGGAGGTCCCAGGCCCCGCCTTGCGCCCCCCCACCCCCCGCGGCTAGCCCTGGGGCCTCCCCGGAGGCCGGTCCTCGGCCCCTTGGTGCTCCCCGCTGGGAGGCGGGGTGGGCCTGAGGACCGCCCGGCCCTGCCTTCAAGAGGACGGGTCACTACTGCAGACCCCGCCGCAAAGATCCGCTCAGCCCATCCCTGACGCTCACAAGGCCTCCCAGGAACCTCCCCAACCCTGGGTCGCCCCGATCTAGGGGCCCAGGTTGACCAAAGCCTGATCCCGTCCCGTTCACATGCTTCCACCCATTTCCTGTGGGGCGCGTCCTGCCCGGAGGCCGTTCCTCTCTGGAGGACCCCCTGACTAGTCCCGGAGTGTGCGTGTCCCGAGCAGACAAAGCTGGGGGGGGGCCCCTGCACCGCCCGTTCCCGCTGGCTCACGCCCGGGCTAGAGAGCGCACAGCTGGGCCCCGCGCGCGCACGTGGGCGGCGCTGCCCGCGGTCCGGCCGCCCTGACCTGGGTAACCCTTGCAGGACGGTTTGGGGCAAGCAGCAATGGAGGGTTACTCGGGGGTCTTCAGACGTGGCGCAAGACACCCAGACGGCAGGGGGGGACCTGGGAGGGGGGAAGAGGCCGTGGTTGCGGACGCTGGCAGGATCCAGCCCAGAGCTGTCCTTGGCAGGGCGAGTCGGGCCGTCGGGCCCACACGGACGGGAGGCTCCCAGGTGGGTGCCGGGGCGGAGTGGGAGGGCGGGAGAAGACGCGGAGGGTGGATGAGCTCGAGCGACCGTAGGGGCGGCCCAGGAGGGGCTCCTACCCGCTAACGTAGGGAGGACAGAGAAGATTGGACGTTCCCCGCTGGGAGGGGATGCCGGCTCGAGCTAGGTGACCAGGGCGGGGTCCGCTGGAGGGGTGGGGGTGTGACTACAGGAACCGGCCGCGCGCTCGCTCTGGCTTTGCCCAGGCCTGTGGGCTAGAGGCACGAGCCTGGCGAGCGGCTGCGGTCCCGGGAGCGCACACTCATTGGTCCACCGCCCTGGCTCCAGAAAGGGCGGGTGACCGTAGTCCCGGCCCTCGCAGGAGCCCTCCTGGAACGCCCAGCCCGCCCCATCGCGGCCAGAGGAGAACACCAATGGGGTTGTGAGCGTCCCCCACACCGCTATTCCCGGCTCTCGCCCCCACCTCGTGCCCTCCCGCCCACCCCCCCACCAACGCCTGCGCGCCCGCCTCGGCCTAGCGCGTTTGCACCGGCCACGAGCCCCGCTCGCCCCACCCGCCTTCTGGGCCTCCCAGGTCCGGCCGCCGCGCCCCCTGCCCGCGGGCCCCAGCTGGCCGCCCAACGCCGGAGGGCTGGCTGGCCAGGAATGACCCTGGACCGGGATTATTTCCAGGGGGCGAATGCTTTCGAACCAAGTAAAACAGAACTCAAATGTAGACACTGCTTGCTCTTTGCGCGCGGGGGAGTTATGGGTGGGACTGGGAGGGAGGCCCCGGACGGGCAGGGCGGGTGAGGGAGGGGAGAGGGCCTTGGGACGCGGCGGGGGCGGGGAGGGAGGACTTGGGAGATGGGGGTGGGAGGACGAGGAGAAGAGATCAGGGCCTCGCGGGCCGCCGAACCCCCCTCTAAAGAAGTCCGGCCCCGTCCCCGCGGCCCGCTGGGCTGGCTGGACTTAACGACCACCCACCCCCGGTTCCCTGTTCCCCTTTAAGGGTACCGGCGTGGCCGCAGAGTTGCAAGGAGCTGGGTTGCCATTGGCCAGCCCGTGCTGCAGGTCAGCGGCACGATTGGCTGAGGCTCCGGGCTCGAGCAGCATGCCCCCGCGCGATTGGTCCCGGACTCCCAGAGCCCGCCTCCCGCCCGGACCACTCAACCCGGGCTCGCTGGGGGAAGGGCCGCGGTCTGCAGGGGCGGGCGGGCTGTGGGGAACATGGCGGCGGCGGACCTCGCCCAGATTGCCGATGTGGACATCGATTCCGACGGCGTCTTCAAGTACGTGCTGATTCGAGTTCATTCGGCGCCGCCCTCCGAGGCCCCGGCCGGGGAGAGCAAGGAGATCGTGCGCGGCTACAAGTGGGCCGAGTACCATGGTGAGGGCGGGGCCAGCCGGCGCGGGGGCGGGGCCACCCCGCTCTGGGTCGGGCTGGGGGCGGGGCCATCTGCTCTGGGGGCGGGGTGGGGGCGGGGCTGATTCTGGGCTGGCTCGGGCGAGTCAGGGTCCTGGAGGGCGAGGGGCTGCCATGGCCCGACCCCTCTCTCCTAGTCCCAGCGCTCTTGCCCGGGTGCACGCCTTCCTCCCTTTCGTGGCGTCCCAGCCTGGAGGGGCTGCTCCCCCGGGGAAGGAGCTGCTCCGAGCGGGAGCGTCAGCCGCCCTGGGCCTCCGAGGGCCACGGCGAGTGCTGAGCCGCCTTCCCTGTCCCAGCGGACATCTATGACAAGGTATCGGGCGAGATGCAGAAGAAGGGCTATAGCTGTGAGTGCCTGGGAGGAGGGCGCATCTCCCACCAGAGCCAGGACAAGAAGATCCACGTGTACGGCTACTCCATGGTGAGCCCCGACAGCCCGCCGTCCGGGGTCCAGAGACCAGCTCCCGCGAGCACTCACTGCCCTGTCCCCAGGAGGCCTGCAGCGCTGGGGTCTCTGGGCTGTCTCAGCTGCTGACCCCGCCCCTCCAGTGGCTTGCCCATTTCCCACGTGGAGTGGGAGGGAGGCCCCTGCCTGCCCCTGAGCCGCAGGGGGCCGTGTCCTGTCCCTACAGGAGGCCTGGCTGGGCTGTCACTGTCCACTCCAGCTCTTGGATGCACCCAGTTTGGGGTGAAGCACAGGGGCCCTTCCCTCTTCCTTCTCCAAGCCACAATGGTGACCCCATCTGTCTTGGCACCGGGGACAGCCCTCTAGCTCACCTTGGCAGCCACCTTTCTCCGGGAGAGCTCCCTGGGGCAGTCAGGGAGGGATGGCCGTGTTTGGCTCCACCCGAGGACCCCCCCCCCTGCAAGCCGGCTGCTCAGCTTTGCTGCTGATGGCTGCCCAGAGCCAGGGCAGGGCTGTAACATTGCCTTCTCTCTCCAGGGTTATGGTCGTGCCCAACACTCCATCTCCACCGAGAAGATCAAAGCCATGTACCCCGATTACGAGGTCACCTGGGCCGATGACGGCTACTGAGGCCTGCCCAAGGGGCCAGCTCTACCCCCTGGCCAGGTGTGGCAGACCAACAGCAGCCCGGCCCAGGCACCCCGGCTTACCTCACCCACGGGAATTAAAAATGTTATCACCCCTGCTGTTGCCCAGATGCTGCGTGTCTTGGTTTTCCTGTTTCGGGGTGGGTGGCAGGGAGCCAGAGGCGGCCCTGGAGACGGGCCCCTGCAGGCCACCCTCACCCAGCGCCACATCTGGGGGCCCCAGGGAGTGGAGTGCACACTCAGCCCTTTGTGGTCTGATAAGGGGGCCCCTGCGCTGCGGCCCCCCTTTATGGCCTGATTGCTCCCCACGTGGCTCCCATGTCCAAGGACATCTGGGAGGAAACTCCGAGCCCTTACGCAAGGAAGTAACACCAGGTCCCTTGGGGCCATCGGACACCAGTGTCCCCACGTGATCCTCTGTTGGAGGTCACACGTGACGTAGCCCAGGACCCCCTCCCAAACCAGGTCCCAGGGTACCCACTCTGCTCCAGCTCCAAGTAAATGGCTGAGGCTCAGACTTGGATCTGGGAGCCCCCTCCCAGGACCAGCTGTGGCACGTGGATGTGGTATGGGGGAGGGGAGAGCCAGGCACCACCAAGCGCGCCTGTGCCCACGGCTCCCTGGGGGCACGGGTGCCATCTCATGGTGTGTGGCCTCTGTGAGCTCACGGCACTCCGGGTCGCCACTCCAGGCAGGCGCTGTTGTGACCACGAGTCACCGATTAGACAAGCTCTGCAGGTCCCACTGTGGTCAACGGCAGCCAGACGGCAGGGCAGCACCCGGCCACACTGCCCGGAACAGCCGTTGGATAAGTGTCATTTACAGGTGGCTGAGCCCCCTGGAAGCTGCAGACTGAGTTATAGGGAGGGGTGAAGCCCCTGCTGGCCGGGGGCCGAGGGCCAGGTCACAGTTGGCACGCGCCGGGCTCCTGCTCCGACCTCAGAGCCTGGCGGGGTCAGCGACATGCTGCAGCTGTGCCGCCGCAATGCCCCCCCCCCCGGGCCTCCACCAGGCAGGACTGGGCGGCGGTGGGCGCCACGACTGCAGCCTGACCTTTGGTCTGAAGGAGCCGGGCAGGTGGGAGCCGACCTGGGCCAGGGGCCCCTGTCCTGCACAATTTACAGCCGGATGTTCATCCTCACCCACACGGGGCGGGGCCCACTGCTGGGCAGCAGGTACAGAAGGGCCCACGGCCCCACGCCCGTCGGCGCAGAGTCAGCCCGCGGGGCCACCGGCAGGTAACCAGGCAAGAGCTGCAGGTCGCCCAGCGCACACCGCCCGCTCCCGCTGGCCCCGCCATGCCTCTGCCCGGCCGCCTCCCGCCGGTCCTAGTCCTGCTCCTGGGTGAGTTGTCCGAGCTGCCGAAGCAGGGCCAGCCACGGGCACGGGTGCTGGGCCCACAGGGGAGGGGGGCGAGGTCCTGGGTGCACTTGGCAGGGACAGTGGGCAGGACAAGCCGTCGAGAAAGGGGCAAGAATTCTGCTTCCAAGGCCCCAGTGTCCAAAGGTCCCAAGGCGAGACCCTAGTCCACCACTTGTAGACAAATGGGGGCTGAGGAGGGGGGCGAGGGCCCCTGCTGGCAGCCGCTCCGGTGCCCCTCCTCTGGCGCTGTCCCCTGCTGGGGGCCCTCGGTGCCATGCTCCCGTGCCCCCGCCATCCCGCCACGCAGCCGCCCTCTCCCAGGCCGGACGCACTCTGCCTGGCCCCGTCTGGGAGCCGCAGGTGCCCAGAGCCAGCCCTCCCCCCGCCTGACCGCTCGGCCCCGGGCCCCAGAGCAGGTGAACAGCCTCGCGCGTTGCCTGGGACCGGGGGTCACCCTGCCTCCAGCCACCGGCTGTCTCTCTGCTGGCAGCTGGGCCCCTAGGCTGGGCCTGGGTCCCCAACCACTGCAGGGCCCCCCGTGAGGCCACGTGCAACTTCGTGTGTGACTGCTCAGGCTGCTCCGACGAGACCCAGTGTGGTGAGCCGGGGCTGGGCCGGGGAAAGGCAGGCCCGCCCTCCACGGGCAGCCGCTGACCTCCCGCTCCCCAGGTTACCACGGAGCCTCGCCTGCCCTGGGCGCCCCCTTTGCCTGTGACTTCGAGCAGGACTCCTGCAGCTGGCGGGACGTCAGCACCTCAGGCTACAGCTGGCTCCGAGACCGGGCAGGAGCCTCCCTGGAGGTTCTGGGGCCGCGCTCAGACCGCACACTTGGCACGGACCTCGGTGAGGCCCGGGCGGGTCTCCGTGGTGCCCCCCCCTCCCCCCAGCCCCACGTTCTGACCTGTCTGCTGGGCCAGGCTGGTACATGGCTGTCGGCACGCACCGTGGGAAGGAGCCCTCCACGGCGGTCCTGCGCTCCCCCGTCCTGCATCACGCAGCCCCCACCTGCGAGCTGGGGCTCTGGTTCCACGCGGCCTCTGGAGGTGTGAGCCCGGGACCCCACTGCCGGGGGGGGGTGCGTCCTGAGGGGAAGGAAGGGGGCTGCTGCAGAGCCTGGGAGGGCACCTCGTAGGAGGGACAGGCGCCCGAGGGCCGGGCCCAGTCAGCAGGCTGGGGCAGCCCTGGGGCCTGAGCCGCCCCGGGACCCCCACCCCCCGTTGCAGATGTGGCTGAGCTGCGGCTAGAGCTGACCCACGGGGCCGAGACCTTGACCCTGTGGCAGAGCTCCGGGCCCTGGGGCCCAGGCTGGCAGGAGCTGGCGGTGGCCACGGGCCGTATCCGGGGTGACTTCCGGGTGAGCTGGGGAGGTCTGGCTACTGGGGGCAGCGGGGAGGGGCTGAGCCCGGACTTAAGTCCTGAGGACCCCACTCTTTTCAGGTGACCTTCTCTGCCACTCGAAATGCGACCCACAGGGGTACCGTGGCCTTGGACGATGTGGTCTTCAGGCACTGTGGGCTGCCCAGTAAGGCCCCCCTGCCTTGGACCCACACCTGGGGGGGCGGGGGTTAGCAGGAGCCCCTCACCTGCTCATGCCCAACTCAGATGGTCTTGAGCCTGTCCCCCAGCTGCCCGGCCCCCAGCATTTGGGGTCATGGTGAAGGGCAGCCCCTCCCCCGTCTCAGCCCCCCAGGCACACTGTCCCCTGGGGCATCACCACTGCGGGAACATGGCCTGCGTGGAGCCCCACCAGTTATGCGACGGAGAGGACAACTGTGGGGACGGCTCGGACGAGGACACGCCCGCCTGCCGTGAGCCAGAGGGGCTGCTTTGGACCATCGGAAAACATGGGGGTGGGGGCGGGGAGCGGGGGCGGGGGGAGGAGAGACCCTGCTGGCAGCCTGAGCACACCCCCACCGCGCCCCCCAGGCCACCACACAACCACCGACTTTGAGACGGGCCTGGGCCTGTGGAACCACTCGGAGGGCTGGACCCGGAACCGCAGTGCGGGCACCGCGCACCCAGCCTGGCCGCGCCGAGACCACAGCCGGAACAGCGCGCAGGGTGAGGCCCGCCGGGCGCACTGGTTCCCCCCCCCCCCCCCCCCCCCCCCGGCCCCACCAGCCCTGCCCACACTGTCTGTCCCCAGGCTTCTTCCTGGTCTCCGTGGCCGAGCCCAGCGCCCCCGCCGTCCTCTCCAGCCCCGAGTTCCAAGCCTCGGGGGCCCACAACTGCTCGGTGAGACGGGGGCGCAGGCGCAGGGTGGCCTGTCCCGGGGGCCCCGGCTCGCGGGTGTTCCTGACCTTCCTCCGCTTCCCCTCAGCTCATCTTCTATCACTACCTGCACGGCTCCGAGGAGGGCTCCCTGCAGCTCTTCCTGCAGGCTCAGAGCCCGGGCTCCCCCCAGGGCCCTGTCCTGCTGCGCAGGCGCCACGGGGAGCTGGGGGCCACCTGGGTCCGAGACCGGGTGGACATCCAGAGCGAGCACCCCTTCCGGGTGAGGCCGGAGAGCAGTGGCTGGGGGGCAAGTGGGAGGTCCGGAGGGCCCCCACAGCGGGGTCAGGGGAGCTTGGGGCGCTGGCCGGGGTCGGCCAGGCTGCGCAGCAGGAGGCTGGTTTGCTTGTGGGCGAGCTCACCCCCAGGGAAGGAGCGGTCACGATCCCAGCCGTCTTGCGGGGCCGTGGGGGAGCGGTGACCAGAGAGGGTGTCCAGTGGCATGGGAAGTCCAGGCGGGGAGAGGGCTGGCGGGGGCAGGGCTGGGGAGGATTGAAGGGTGCTGGGGCGCGCCCTGAGCCCCCTGTGCCCTCAGATCCTGCTCGCTGGGCACACGGGCCCAGGCGGCGTCGTGAGCCTGGATGACCTTATCCTGTCGGACCACTGCAGGCCAGTCCCAGGTGGGCCTGTGCGCCCCTCCCTCCCCAGCAGGAGCACCGCCCCCGCCCTCCTGACACCTGTTCTGCCCCCACAGACGTGTCCAGCCCGCCCCCTGGGCTCCGGGTCCCGGCCCCCGGGCCCCAGCTGTCTGACCTGCCGCCCCAGGACTTCTGCGAGCCAGGACATCTTTCCTGTGGGGACCGGTGTGTCCCCCCAGAGGAGCTCTGTGACTTCCAGCAACAGTGCGAGGGGGCCGAGGATGAGCAGGAATGCGGTGAGGGGGTGAGGGGCGGCCGGGAGGCAGGAGGTGGGGCCTATCTTCCTCCCCACCCTCCGGCTCAGCGGGGCTGCTGTTCCAGGCACCTCGGACTTCGAGGCCCCCGCGGCCGGGGGCTGGGAGGATGCCAGCGTGGGGCGGCTGCAGTGGGGGCGTCTCCGGGCCCAAGAGAGTGGAGGCCCTGGCACAGACGCCGGCGGGGCTGCTACGGGTGAGGCCCGAGACCCTGCCCAAGAACCGTGCCCCCCGCGGGGTCCTGGCTCTGCCTCTTCCCGTGTCTGCGGGGCTGGTCCCTGGCGGAACTGGCTCTGAGCGGCCTTGCTCTTCCTCAGGGCACTTCCTGTCCTTGCAGAGGGCCTGGGGACAGCTGGCGGCAGAGGCCCGGGTGCTCACGCCTCCCCTGGGCCCCTCGGGCCCCCGCTGTGAGCTCCGCATGGCTTACTATTTCCACAGTCACCCCCAAGGTAGCGCCCGGGGGTCGGCGAGAGGTCCCCGGTGCACCCGCGGGAGGGCGGCGGGGGACGGGCCAGGCGGACCCACCGTGACCCCCTGGGCCAGGCTTCCTGGCGCTGGTCGTGGTGGAGGGCGGCAGCCGCGAGCTGGTGTGGCAGGCCCCGAGCAGCAGCAGGGACTGGAAGGTGGACACGGTCCTCGTCGGGGCGCGCCGCCGGCCGTTCCGGGTGAGCAGGGCAGCCCGGGGGGCGGGGGGCTCACCGAGCCAGCCCCAACTTAATAGCCCCCTCCCTCGTGCTCCTCGGGAAGCTGGAGCTTGTCGGCCTGGTGGACTTGGACGGCCCTGGCCAGCAGGGCGCTGGAGTGGATGACGTGACCTTGAAGGACTGCAGCCCCGTGACAACCACTGAGAAGGACTCAGGTCCCAGTCCCTCCCCAGGGGCCTCCCGCCCAGACCATCCAGGCGGACCCCTGGGAGCCCCTGCCCCTCAGGACACAGGGGGGCCGGGCGGAGCTGGGGGGGTGCTGACCCCACCACCGCCCCCCCAGAGCTCTCCTGTAACTTCGAGCGGGACACTTGTGGCTGGCACCACGGCCACCTCACAGACGCCCACTGGCGCCGAATCCAGAGCCGTGGGCCTGGGTACGACCACACCACCGGCCAAGGTAGGGTGGGGGCGCCCGGGCTTGGGGAGCAGCTCCCAGACTCGGGGGCGGGGGGAGGGGAGGGGAGCAGCTCTCAGACTGGGGGGGGAGGGGAGGGGAGCAGCTCTCAGACTGGGGGGGGGAGGAGAGGGGAGCGCGCCCTCCCCGGGCCAAGCCCGTCCGGAAGCTGGCACCTCTGCAGCTCAGCCCAGTGTCCCCCGGGCAGGCTACTTCTTGCTCTTGGACCCCACCGACCCCCCAGCCCGGGGCCCCGGGGCCCACCTGCTCACCCAGCCGCAGTCCCCGGCAGCCCCCGAGGAGTGTCTCTCCTTCTGGTACCACCTCCACGGGCCCCAGATCGGTGAGTGACCCTGGGGCCAGGCGGGGGCTCCCCGTCTGCCTCTTCAGAGCCCCCGAGGAGAGGTGGGAAGCCACCGGGAGCCGGGCTCTGGCCCCTCCTACCCTCCCCTGCATTTAGGGACACTGCGCCTGGCAGTGAGGCGGGAAGGAGAGGCAGAGACCCTCCTGTGGTCGCGGCGCGGCACCCACGGCAACCGCTGGAACGAGGCCTGGGCCACCCTGCACCACCAGCCAGGCTCCGGCGCCAAGTACCAAGTGAGGCCCCACGCCTGGGCGGGGGGAGGTGGGGGGCGGGCCAGGCCCCCAGCCGCTGACACCCCCGGCCCCCAGCTGCTGTTCCAGGGCCTCCGAGACGGCTACCACGGGACCATGGCGCTGGACGATGTGGCCGTGCGGCCCGGGCCCTGCTGGGCCCCCAGGCGGTGCTCCTTTGAGGACTCAGCCTGTGGCTTCTCCAGCAGCGGCCAAGGCCTCTGGACGCGCCAGGCCAACGGCACGGGCCACGCCTCCCGGGGCCCCCGCACCGATCACACCACAGAGACGGCTCAGGGTACGCGGCGGGGGGGACGGGGGGTCCCGAGGGAGTCAGATGCGGGCTGACATCGGCACCCCCCAGGGCACTACATGGTGGTGGACACGAGCCCACAGGCCCTGCCCCGTGGCCGCGTGGCCTCCCTGACCTCAGAGGAGCACCAGCCTCTGGCCCAGCCCGCCTGCCTGACCTTCTGGTACCACCTGAGCCTCAGAAACCCAGGTGAGGGCGGCAGGGGCTGCGTGGAGCCCCCGGGGGGCCGCTCCCGGGGCGGCTGCTGACCGAGGCTGTGCGCGCTGCGGCAGGCGCCCTGCGGGTCCACGTGGAGGAGGCCGGGAGGCGGCAGGCGCTCAGCATCAGTGCCCACGGGGGCTTTGCCTGGCGCCTGGGGAGCGTGGACGTGGAGGCTGAGAGGGCCTGGAGGGTGAGTGTGGGGCGCAGGGGGCCTTCTCCTCTTGGAGGGCGGTCTGGACCGCGCGAGGCGACCCCACCCTGTGCCCGCGCAGGTGGTGTTTGAGGCGGTGGCCGCCGGCGTGGACGGCTCCTACATCGCGCTGGACGACCTGCTGCTCCAAGACGGGCCCTGCCCCCGGCCAGGTGGGAGCCCCCGGCCCGGCCCCCGGCCCCCAGCCCAGGGGGGGAGGGGCAGCCCGGCTCACCTGCCCGGGTCTCCCGCAGCTTCCTGTGACTTCGAGAGCGGCCTGTGCGGCTGGAGCCACCTCCCCGGGCCTGGCCTGGGAGGGCTGAGCTGGGACTGGAGCAGCGGGGCCACGCCCTCCCGCTACCCCCAGCCCCCCGTGGACCACACTCTGGGCACAGAAGCAGGTGGGTCTGAGCGGCGGGTGGGGGGGGTGGGGGGGCCCGGAGCCGCGCCCCACGCAGGCCCACCGGCCCCGCCCGTCCAGGCTCCCGTCACAAAGGTCACAGGGGGCGGGGACGCCCCATCGCCGTCAGTCCACCGTCGGTCCGTCCGTGGCGGTCAGTCCGGAGCCCCGCCCTCTCTCATCTCCAGGCCACTTTGTTCTCTTTGAAACGGGCGTGCTGGGCCCGGGGGGCCGGGCGGCCTGGCTGCGCAGCCAGCCTCTGCCCGCCACCGGGGCCGCCTGCCTCCGCTTCTGGTTCCACATGGGCTTCCCGGAGCACTTCTGTGAGTGGGTCTGGGCCGCCAGCGCCTGGGGCGGGAGGGGCCGGCCCGGGGCAGCCCTGACCTGCCCGCCCCTCCCGCAGACAAGGGCGAGCTCAGGGTGCTCCTGAACACCGAGCGCGGCCAGCTGGCCGTGTGGAGCGCCGGCGCGCACCGGCGGCACCAGTGGCTGGAAGGCCAGGTGGAGGTGGCCAGCGCGGAGGAGTTCCAGGTGAGGCCCGGAGCCCGGGGGTCCCACAGCCCTGCGGCAGGGCCGGCCTCCTCCAGCCCTCACAACCCCTTCTCCCTCCCGGCCAGATCGTGTTTGAAGCCACGCTAAGCGGCCAGCCGACCTTGGGGCCCATCGCCCTGGACGACGTGGAGTATCTGCCCGGGCAGCCCTGCCGGCGGCCCGCATCCAGCCAGGGTGAGCCCTGCCCGGGTCTGCCAGCCCTGCTCGCGATCTGGGCCCCCGTCGGGCTCGGCAGTGCGCGGCCCACATGGCTGCCAGTGAGAGGACAGGAAAGTCACCCAGGCGGGCCCCGCACCTCCCTCCCCCACTGTCCCCTACCTCCTTCTTTTAAAGATTTACTAAGATCACACAAGTGCAAGAGCAGGCGAGTGGGAGAGGGACAAAGGGAGGGAATCTTTCAAGCTGAGTCCCTGCTGAGCAAGGAGCCCGATGCCAGGCTCGATCCCATGACCCTGAGGTCATGCCCTGAGCTGAAATCAAGACTGGACACTAAACTGAAGGAGCCACGCAGGCACCTGTCTCCTCCCCTTCTGGGCTGGGCCACCCTGGTCCTTGGTCCCTCTGGAGCCCAGCCAGGTCTGCGTCCCCTTCCTGGCCCTGCACTGCGTGCCGTCACTCCGGGGCGGGTGGGGGTGGGGGACAGACCCTGGAGCAGGTGCCCCGTCAGGCCAGAGACCACCGCCCGCCAGCTTGTGGAGCCCTTGCTGGCTGTCTCTTCGTGACAAAGGGGCAGATCTAGCTTGGGGCCGTGACCCCTCCCAGGTCTGAGCAGAGCAGCTGCTTGCTGGGTCCCCAGGCTCAGCCGGCTGGGGCCTCAAGGATGGGCCACCCCACGTGCCCTCAGCCGTTGGGGCAGAGCTGTCGGGCAGGGCTCGCGTCCCGGGGGCTCACGTGCCCCGGCCCACAGGGGACACAGCACTGGCCGCATCGGTGCCAACCACCGTCGGCAGCGCCCTCCTTGCACTCATCATCCTGGTGCTGCTTGGGCTCGGGGGACGGCGCTGGTTGCAGAAGAAGGGGGGCTGCCCCTCCCAGGGCGAGACAGCAGCCGTGGCCCCGGGCTTCGACAACATTGTCTTCAACGCGGTAGGAGCCCCTGGGTGGGGCCGGGTGGGCAGGGGCGACCCAAGAAGCCCTCCAGGCTAGGCTGCCCGCGTCACCCACTCAGAGGCCCCCCTCCTCCCGCTTAGGACTGCGTCACCCTGCCAGCTTCGCTCACCGACCCCCAATAGAGGACGCAGAGACTGGCTCCCCACGCGAGCACCCCGGCCCAGCAAACCCGCCTAGGGGGTAAGGCCGGCCCCTCCGCCGGCACGCCCCGAAGACGCCGCGTGCCTGCCTGGGGACGGTCCTCCCCCAACAATAAATGCCCTGGCCTGTGAGGGCGGCCCTCACTTACTGGCTGGGGTCCATGCCTCCTGCTGTCAGCGCCAAGCTGGGCTCCTGGGGCTCCCCGGCTGAAAGGGGGTGCCTGGGGGTTCCTCCCACGTGTCTCGGTGAGCACTCTACACAGGACCCAGGGCCAGAGGCACCAGAGACACAGTGGGACCCTGATAAGTCCCTGCCCCAGGCCCGGCGGGCACCCCAACACTCAGGTGGCCCAGCCCATCCCAGCCCCGGCTTTGCTGGGTGATTCCGCCTGACTTAGGACAGGCAGAGACCCCCACGCTGCAGGTGACAGACCGCAGGGCAAACACGTAACCAGGTGTGAGGGCGAAGAGCGGGTCTGGGTGGGGGCGATGTCCTGCTGCGCCGAGTCTAAATAAAGGCCCTTGTGTGCTGTCCCCCCGTAAATGTCCTGTGTCATGAAGAGCCGCCGTGTCCACCATCCCACGGTGAGATCAAAGCGGTCCCCAGAATGATGTGTCTCCAAGCAGAGATCACTCGGTGCCCTGGTGATGCCGCCAAGCAGGCCGAGCTGAGGTCCCTGCCCTCCCGACCTCAGGGGCTCTGAGAACGAAGGCAGCCCCCGGTCTCTGAGCTGTCAGGGCCCCTGCTGTGTCCACATGCCCTCCCTGCCCAGGGAGCAGCATCTCTCTGGAGCCGCATCTCTCCGACCCGGGGAGGGTCCCTGGGCACGGCCATCCTGGGGAAGGGGCCACCCGCACCCACACAGCCAGGTGCCCCCCTCCTGCCTACACGAAGGCCCCCGCCTTCTCACCCCAGCCCACGGGAGACCCCAGGCCAGGGGGCGCGCACGCCTGGTGCCCAGAGGCCAACGCCCACGAATGGTCCCAGCAGCGCTGCAGAGCGCCCCTCACGGTCCTGGGGCATCCCCCCACCCGCGACGTGCCCAAAAACCGTCTCTTCCGGTACTGCGGGCCTGGGAGGTGCGCTGGGGGCGTGGCCGACCGCACCGGACAGCAAGGACTCTCCACCAGCACGAAGGGCAACAGTCGTTTATTGGCTTCTCTAAAAGCCGGACCTGGGGCAGCACCCTCTCTTCCCATCAGGCCGCCCCACCCCACAGCCCCGCCCGCGCAGGGTGGGCCCACTCAGAGCGCCCCGGGGAGCCACCCCGAGACTGGGCAGACACCGGGGACGGGAAGGAAAAAAGATCAAGAGAAGCAATACTTTGCAAGGTTTTGTTTGTTTGACAGCAGGTACGGGTAGAGGGGGTTCCTGGGCAGGGCTGGCGCCCCGCGTTCCGCTCGGCCACGTGAAGAGACCCACGCTGGCGCTGGTGGTCAAGGGGAACCAGCCAGACGAGATCAGCCGGAACGCACTGATTTCGAGGCTTTGTGTTCATTTCGCCCTTGGCCCCTTCTCAATCGGCTTCCCGATATCCTTCCCCCGGAGCTTGAGGCCTGCAAGAGCCAGGGGCCCACTCACCGCCGCGGTGCCCGTGCCCATCAGCCTGGAGGCGGCAGCTGTGCCCGCCCTACCCTCTGAGCACCAGCCCCCTTCCTCCACGGGAAGGGGCCGCAGGGAGGGCAGGGAGGCCAAGGGCCCCCCTCCAGTCCGGCTGCGCTCAGTGCACCGGCCGACCTGCCGGTCAAGGGGCAGCCGGCCCCTCCCAGGACTAGGCTCCAGCGCTCTGGGAGCCCCCTGTGCCGGGGGCCACACTGATGCCCCGGGAGGGGCCCTTAGCCTTCTGTGCACGGGCTCAGAGGACTCTGGCCAGCAACAAAGGGGGGACAGAGGAAACGTAAAAGCCAGGGTGGGGGGGGGGCGCGGACGACACACAATACACTCAGAGGTTTCTTAAGGGTCTGGAGAATTCCGCAGCCTCGGGGGCCTTCCTGTGCTTGGTAGCTGCCCTGTATCCTGCAGGCAGCAGCAGCGGGGACCCAATAAGGGACCAAAGGACACTCACCGATAGCTCTCTCGATTTTGCCCAGAACCTGGTTATTCGGAATGGCCCGTCCACTCTCGTAGTCTGCGATGACCTGTGGCTTTTCGTTGATTTTCTAAAGAGACGTATTTTGTGCACGACAGTTCAATAAGAGAGGATCACAAAACTAGCACACAAGCCCAGGGAGTCCCACGAGCGCCCCCTTCCACAACACATGGGCCAAGGGCCTTGCTGGACGGCCGCCCTCCGAGGCTCTGAGGTCTACACACGCGGAGGCCATGTCATGCTCAAGCGGAAATGACAGCTGGCCCGACACGGCTTCCCCAGGGAATCCCAGGGCCCAGGGCCACTGGAAGCGTTCCCCAGCCGCACGGCGGTGTGTCCTGACCACTGACCTCCCGCCTGCCCACCCGTCTGCTCGCGGCCTGGGAGGAAGGGCCTGGCTGTGCTCACCGTCGCCAGGTCCTTCTGAGTCAGCCCCTTGCTCTGCCGGCCCTGCTGGATCACCTTGCCCACCTCCAGGGTCACCCGGTCATGGTGCAGCTCCTCGGTCTCCCGGTCCAGCTTGGCCGTGTTCTTGGTGATTGAGTGTTGCTTGTTCTGGCCAGCGGCCCCTGCCCCGACACGAGGCAAAAGCCCAGCACGGGGTTGGCCACGGACCCCAAAGAAAGCCATTTCAGAACGGGAAGCAGGCCCAGCAGGCGCCCTGTGCCCCGGTGACCTGGGAAGCCACGCCCCCAAAACCCAGGGAACCCCACGGGCTTAAGAGCACGGGCCACAGGGTCTTCCCGTGAGTTCCCTCCGGACTCCGCCCAGCACCGCGACTCTGCTAGGACCCCAGCCCGGCTCCCCTCCTCCAGCCGTCCCAACTCCCCGGGGGCACGGCGGGTGTGCCGAGGCTCGGTGCAGAGAGAACGCGACAGCACACCCTTGTTCTGAGAGGAAGCACAACTACTCACATTTCTTGGAAGTCTCCACATCCTCTCCTCGTCTCTGAGCTGCTAAAATGGCCTAGAAAACGTGGACTTAGTTTTCACGGCGTCCGCACACACCAGCACAAGCTGCCGTGGGCCAGTCGGTACACTGCGGACGCCCGTGGCCTCTGGAGCCCGGCGCCTGGCCTGGTGCTCGGGCCCTCTAGATCTGTCCAAGCCTGACGAGCAAGCCGCGTGGAGGACCCAAGCTCAACCCCCTGCCATCCAACACCCAGCACCTGTCCGCCAGGGGCTCCTAAGGAAAACCCAGCCTACTTCCTCGCCGCTGAGAAACCTGCGCTGAGACAGATCTCCTGCCCAGGCAGCAAGGAATGTCCAGCGCCGGCCGGGCCAGTCCGACTCCTTACACAAGGGGGGCGCGTCGCACAGAGCCATGGCCCACGCCCCCCGAACATGGCCCGCAAGGCCAACACCCTGTGACCTCCATCTGCCCAACGTTGGCAAGATGTATTTCTTGACCATTCTAACGCCTCAGAGGGGACTGGGCCGAGATACGGGTGCTACGATCAGAGATGATTTCCACACGTGTTCACGTGATTCCTAGCTTGTGACCGTTAAGTTTCCTCGGGAAAAAAGGACAGTGAATTCGGTTTTGACCCTGCAGGTGAGCAGCCCAGGGCGGGTCAGGGACTGCCAGTCCCTGGGGCTGCAGCTAGTCCTGGCCCAGACCCGGCAGGCAGGTGCAGGCCCAAGGCCACCTGTGGCTAAAACCTTAGCCGAGGCGTCACTGACCCGCCCTCGCACGCTCATGTCGGACTCACACGTGAACGGTGGATACATAAGCCAAGCTAGAAGCCCTCTGTGCCCCCAGGGCAGGCCTCCTCCGCTCCAGTGACCCAGAAGCAGAGTCCACCTGGGCCCTGGGTCTCTAGGCCACCTCGGCGCAGGGACAGGGACTGCCCAGAGCCCAAAACAGGCCTCAGTGACCCTCCACAGCCAGCTCCGGACTGGCCAGGCACCAGCGGAGGAGACCCTGGGTTCACCGACAGGCCCCGCCCCCTATCTGCTCTCCCACTCCACCTCTTCTGGGCTCCTGCTCGCCCCATCCCTGCTGTCACTGACCACAGGTCCACCCTGTCCGCATTCAGAGCCTCTACGACCTGGGGCCTTACCTGGGCCTCCCTGCCAGGCCCGGATCACTGGCCCCAAACACTGCTGGGCCCTTCCACGCCCACCCCGGCCCAGGCGGGGCACGCCCCCACCCCTTTCCTCCCCTGTCCTCCCACACCCTGGCCCCGGCCCTTTCCCCCACCCTACCTCGGCCGCACAGTCTCCGCCCGGCCATTTTCCTTGCCCTGGACTCCGGTCTCCCATCCCCGGCGCCGTGCCCTCCCTCAGGCCCCCGGCTGGTCCCCCCGCCCGTGACCCAGCCAGCCCCGGTCCCCACCCGCACCCCCGGCCCCGCCCCGCGTCCCCCGCCCGGCCGCCGGCCGCCCCTGAGCCCCGAGGCCCGCACGGCGCCGCACCTGCTTGGACTTGGCCTGGGCGGCCGTGGGGCCCTTCTTGCGCAGCACTGTCACCGTGTCCCAGTCGCTCTCGGCCATGGCGGGCAGGCGGGTCCGGCGGTCCGTCCGGCGGCTCCGCGGCAGCTGCTCGAGACCCGGCGACGCGACGTCCACTCGTCGCTCGGCCGCTTCCGGCGCCGGCCGCCGGCCCGCCCCCGCCTCCTCATTGGCCGGCGGCCCGGGGGGCGGGCACTTCCCGCGGCTGGCGGCCAATCCGCGCCCGGCTCGTCCCAGCGGACGGCGGGCGGCGCGCGACGTGGGGCGGGAGACGTCGGGGCCGCGCGCTGTCGGGGCGCGGAGGGGGCGGCCGCGGGGAGCCGTGCTGTGGGGCCGGGGCCCTCGGAAGGGGGGCGCGGGTAGGGGGGAGGGAGACCGGAGACCCCAGGAGGAGGAGGGGCGCGGTGGGGCCGCGCCGGGGGGAGGGCGCGGGGAGGACGGGACCCCGGGGCCCCGGTCACGTGCAGGAGGGGCTGCAGGGGAGCGTCTCTGGTCTCGAACTCAGGGTCTGTACTGTCTGATACCCTGCGTGCGGCGTGAGGTTCGGGGTCTCTGCAGGCGTGGTCACGTGCTGCGGAGATGCTGGGCCCCGGGGGGATGCGGGTGTGCTGGGGCCTCGAGCCTATACACTTTGGGGAACCGCTAAGAAAAGTGTGTAAAAGGGCAAAAATAAGCTTCGTGTTACAAAAGTCAGTATTCTTGCATAACGTGTACAGTTTGTATAACCTTAGAAATGTGCTTTAGTTTACAATAATTTGCAGTTCTTTTATGGTAATACGTAAAAAGAAAAGCCAGTACATTTCTAAAAACTGACAACCACCACAGGCATCACAGAATTTGAGAAAAAAATAACATTTGTGTGAGTTAACAAGTGCATCTCCTTCGTGTTTTGCTTACATTTTGGCTGTATTCTCTTTGAGCGCCACATCATGAGTTTGCAGAATTGTTTTATGAAAAAACAAGGACTGTTCAGACATTTCCCGAGGGCGTTTGATAGAATTTGTGTCTGATCGTTGGTATTGATGTTGGTTTGGGTGACGCTTGGGGCTTTGCAGAGATGGTCCTACAGGTTTATGCTTCACAAACCCGGGAATTCTAATCAATGCAATCCCCACCCAAAGAGAAAAAAGGTCTCTAGCGTATTAAATTGTACATACTGCATTATGAAACCATTTATCAGAGGAGACGACTTTAAGATTGTATTTATTTATTTGACAGCGAGGAGAGATCACAAGTAGAGAAGTAGAGAGGCAGGCAGAGAGAGAGGGGGAAGCAGGGTCCCTGCTGAGCAGAGAGCCTGATGGGGGGCTCCATCCCAGGACCCTGAGATCATGACCTGAGCCGAAGGCAGAGGCTTAACCCACTGAGCACCCAGGCGCCCCAACTTTTTTTTTTTTTAAAGATTTTTAGTCCAGGGGTGGGGAGCCTGCTTCCCCCTCTCTCTCTGCCTGCCTCTCTGCCTACTTGTGATCTCTGTCAAATAAATAAAATCTTAACAAAAAAAAAGATTTTTAGTTCAGGAATTTCACCGACATTTGGCTGTGTGAACCCACTGCCGGGATCTCGGCAAGAGATGTTGCATCAGCTCTGTGGTGTTGCAATCGTCCTGCTTGGCTCAGACCCAGAGAATAGTTATCTAGACCTCCATGTCCTCTGTCCGTGCAGGTGTCTGCCATCTGGCCTTTGGTCAGGAGCCCAGGCCTGAGGCTGCAAAGGCTTGTGGTGCCTCTGTCCTTGGGGCACTCTCTAACCAGGACGTGGGTGACGCAGGGTGTCTGTACCCCACTCCCAACACCTGCGTTCACCTGTGTACGCCCTCTCCTGGCTCTGGGTGCTTCCCATGTCCTCAGCGTCCCGGGACGAGTGGCCTCGGGTGTGGGGCCGTAGCAGGTGTCACGAGAACCAGCCCGGGGAGGCATCCACATTCCTCGAAGAGGAGCCCTGCCTGTCACTTTAATGACCCCTCCGCCTGAGTCGTCTGCAGTAAGCAGTCTACCGGGGTTACCCATTTACCTTCGTACACGGAGATGAGCAAACAATCCTGGTGCCTTCTTGAGGGCAAAAAACCCAGCAATTTCTATATTTCTAAGATAAAGTTCAAATATTGTATTCCTAATGAAAAAGTAGCACTGAGTGTTACCAGCTAAAAACTGTCTCGTAAAATCTGATAAATGTGAGCGTCTGGATACCTCACGAAGGAAGGATTATTCACACATTTAAGGACTCTTCACGGTTAGAGTGCAGACAGACGTGAGATGTTTCTGTGATTCCACCTTCTGGCAGTCCAGCCTTTGCGGGAGCCCTTCCCCCTCTAAAACATTTTTTTTTCTTACTGTAGTAAAATACACTTAACATAAAATTACCGTCTCCAGCATTTTGAGCGTACAGATTAGTATTAGATACACTTGTGCTGTTGGGAAACTGCACTCACCATCGCCGTGACTTTGTTTTGTAGAATTGAAACTGTCCCCCTTCGCTAACTTCTCATCCCTCTGCCCCCCCTCCGCCCCCCAACCACAAGCCCTCGGCAGCCACCGGTCTACTTTCCATGATCTCAGCTCCTCTAGGGACCTGCAGTGAGTGGAAGCCCGCAAGGCTCACAGGCCTCAGAGCAGGTGTCCCACCCTCCTTCCCTTCCACGGGGGACAGCCATTGCCTGTACACTCCGTGTTCTGCTCATCTGTCCCTCCACGGGCACGGGCTGCTTCCCCCATTAGCTTTTATGAATAGGGGTAGAATTTCATGATGTGGCTTTCTTATTTATTTATTTATTTGACACACACACAGGGAGAGAGAGATCCCAAGGAGGCAGAGAGGCAGGCGGGGGCGGGGGGGGGGGGGGAACCGGCTCCCTGCTGAGCAGAGAGCCCGACGCGGGACTCCATCCCAGGGCCCTGAGATCACCACCTGAGCTACCCAGGCGCCCCTATTCCCTTGTTCTTGAAAAGATACAACATAGTAAAGAAAGTTTTAAAACAAGGAAAAGTTTTGATCCATCATTTTCCCCTTTTTTATACCTTCTATTGACTGTATTTCCTTTCTTTTTTACTGGCACCATTGTGTACTTGAAGTTTAGACAAAGAACATCTTTACTGCTTTGTTTTGTGGCCACTGTCATCCCTGAATATACCTTGTGGTGTGGATGAGGGGGACTTAGAAGGACCCTTCCATCCAGCCGTCAGTGAGGAAGGCCCGCGTGCGGGACAGGGCAGGGCTGTCACCCTGGGAGGGAGCGCGGGCAGCTGGACTGGGCACTGGGCGCAGCTGGGAGGGCGGCCGGACTGGGGAGCAGCCCCCTCGGCCCAGTCAGCGTCAGAAGTAGGACCATCCAGCCCTAGCCGGGGGCAGGGCATCAGCAGAGGGTCCCTGGGAGAGAAGGGAGGCCCCCGGCCGCAGCGGGTGGGGGCTGAAGGGTGTGGCCTGGGGTCTGGGGAAGCAAGGAGGGACAGCGGACAGGTGGTAGGACCAGGGTCGAGGTCCCAGTTGAAGGGGCTGAAGGATGCTGGGGTCCCGGACCAGGGTTAAAGCGGGACCTCTGGGAGGGCAGCAGCGGGGGCCCAGGAGAGCCGGCCGGTCAGGGTGGAGAGACCCCTGGAGGGCCACTCGGAGCCTCCCAGACACGGGGCTGTGGGCCTTGGCCAGGCGACCAGCGTAGCGGGTCGGAGCGTGAGCAAAGCCTCCGCGGGCACGGTCGCAGGCTGGAAGGGAGGCGACCCAAGGGAAGTCCCCGCAGAGGGCGGGTGCGCCCGGCGGCAGTTCCGGCTGCGGCCGGCAGGCGGCGTGCGCGGACTGGCTGCTGCGCCCGTGAGGGAGGGGCTGAGGCGGGCCAGGAGGAGGGCAGTGGGGTCCGGCTCCAAAGGTGCCCTTGGGACCTGAACTCCGTCTGGCCACTTACCTGATCCTGCCTTCATCTATCCAACAAGAACAGGCCAAGAACTGAACCCTGAACGAGGCCAAGCGGACCACTGACCTCCAGGGACCCACATCTGGGGGAGGAGAAAAACAAGCAGATTGTAGTCACACGGAGTATGGGGAGGGGGAGCCCTCTTAACACAAGGCCACCAGGAGAGAGAGACTCACCTTTATCTAGAGGCCTGAACACCTGCAGAGGGCTCAGGCAGGTGCCAAGTACCTGGGGGAGCTGGTCCAGGTGAGGGTCTGGCTGGTGCAAAGGCCCTGGGGCCAGGTTGGCCTGGTGAGCACAGGCTAGGGACGGCCTGGGCATTTTTCTCTAGGTATCTCTGCACCCAACATGAGTCTCAAACTCACAACCCCGATATCAAGAGTTGCATGCTCCACCGACTGAGCCCACCAGGTGCCCCGAGCATGGGCATTTTTAATTATGCACGTGAGGTTGTCGCCTGGGCCTTTGGCTCTGGGGTATGGTGTGGCATTTGCGTTCTGAGGTTGGCTGAAGGGAGGTGGGTGTTAAATGGAGTAGGGACTCTGCAGAGCTGCTTCTGGTTGGGGGAATTTGGGTGATCTTGCTTTCTTCATGGTACTTTCCTGTGTTTTCCAGAACTTCTGAAGTGAGCTTCTGCTGCTTAAAACACAAGTGTTTTTCAAGCAGTTGTAGCCTCAGGTGGGGCGGTGTGTAGCGAACATGTGCCTTCCTCTTCCCTCCTGACCCTTCGATTACTTTCTGTGTGTCCCTCCAAGCCCACAGAGAGTAGGAACGGGCACAGAGACGGCCGGCCACGTCTGCCAGCAGAGGACGCTGTGTCCCGCACGTGTAAGCCGGGACTCCACCTCCTCCACCCGGGGTGCTCAGCGAGGGCTCTGACTGTGGGGGCCGGCTCCTGACTGGACCTTCGAGACCGAGACCCGAGGGGCATGGGGGGGACTGGCTCTGGCTTCCTCCTCCCTGCAGTTCTGGGGCGCCCCCTGGACGAGCCTGTCCCAGCCCTGGCTGCTGCCAACAGCCTCCTTCGGAAGCGGCGGCCCGGGCTCGCCTTCACGGGTCTCAGTGAGCTGAGGAGAGGGCTGGGCCGCAAGGGCAGGAGCCGGGTTGTGGGGGCCTGGGGGATCCGTCCACACGGGGCTGGCTCTGCCGAGCAGGGGCCCCTCCTGTAGGGACAGAACTGGGCACATGAGGGGCATCCTGTGTCGGGGTCCTGACGGGGAGGGGGGGTCAGCCTTCCTGCCTCGGGCTCCGCGTGCCAGTGGCCGCCCCAGTGAGGAAAGGACAGGTGGGGAGGGCGTCTGCGGGGGGTGGCCATGCCCTGTGGGAGACGAGGGGCAGCAGGCGTTTAGAAGCGTTCCTGGGGCACCGTGGGAAGAGGAAACACAGGGGTGGGGGTGGGCAGCCTGCCCTCGAGAGCCCTCGGGCCTCAAGCAGGGCGGGTGCGGGAGGCCGCAGGCCCAACGGGCAGCTGGCGGGCCCTCCCGTGTCGCCGCAGCGTGGACCCCAACGTGCAGCCAGGCCCATGCCTCTCCCCGGGGGTGCGGGGGCCCTGAGGCCCAGGACGGCAGCCCTCTGCTGCCTCTGGGACCCTGGCCTTCAGGGAGCGGTGGGAGCGCGAGGTGAGCCCTCCCGGGCTGCTCGGGGCTGCCCCGGGCCCTCCCACGGCGGCTGCCTTGGGTGGAGTTTTGCTTTCTTTTTGGCAGGAAGGAACCCGAGTGGGAATCCCCTGAGCTGCCTGACGCCCAGAGTGAGTCATCCCTTCCCAGCCGGCCACGACTGAGGTGTCACCCAGCCTGGGCAGGCCGTGGGGGCAGGTCGGCCACTTCCCAGCCTGGGCTAGGCCGGGGCGTCCTCTCCTGTCATCAGCTCTGCGTGCCTCAGAGGCCTGTCATCAGAATCAAATTTTTTTAAAAATGTGTGTGTGTGAAAATCCTCGGAAACAGCAAAGTCAGAGGGCATTTTCCTGCTGAAACCACTGGCAGGTACTTTAAGATGGGCCCAGCCCTGCAGGCGCCGAGGTCTACAAGTGGCCGCCTGCCCAGGAGGCAGGAACTTTACCAGGGAAATCTCTTCTGGACTCGGGACCAGCCCGAGGTGGCCACATGGTCCCCGGTCCTGGAAGAGCAGGGTCCGACACTCTCTGAGAGCCACCGGAGAAGGGAGGCACACAGCTTGCTGATTTCACCCTGTAGGAAGGGGCGCTGGGGGGGGCATTACTGCTGGTGAACCTCCTCTTTGTAACAAGAACCATTTCCTGCCTGGCTGCTGGTGGTTCCCAGGACAGCCTTGGCCTCCTAGATCCGGTAACTTAGTTACGGGATTTGAATGACACCTCACTGAGCCTGTAAGTTGGACTGGGGAGTTGCTTCTGGCAAATTCAGCCTCGAAATTCACAGAACCCGGCGACTGCCTGATTCTAACAGAGGCAGGGCAGCCTAGCAGCTGCACCCACAGACGTTGCACTCTGGAAAGGGGCGTTCGGACTGCAGCCCAGTAACGTTTACGCACGACGTCAGCGCCTTCTGGACCAAACGTGGAGCAACTACATATCACTGCAAAGTCTGTCTCTTTTCCGGGTTTGTTTTGTTTTAAAGAATTTATTTATTGGAGAGAGAGAGAGAGCGCGCGCGAGCACAAGCAGGTGGAATGGCAGGGAGAGGGAGAGGGAGAGGGAGAAGCAGACTCCCCACCAAGCAGAGAGGCAGGAAGCCTGCTGCAGGGCTCGATCCCAGAACCCCGGGATCGCGACAGGAGCCGAAGGCAGACGCTCGACCACTGAGCCACCCAGGCGCCCCTGTTCTCGGGTTTATTCCATCCCCCACCATTCCCATTGCTCAGATGATCCCTCAGAGTGGAGGTGCCAAATGTGCTGTGTGACTTGGGGTAAAGAAGCTCACCTCTCTGAGTTTTCATTTCTGTGTGCACGAAATGCAGGGAGCACTGCCACCTCCGAGCACTGATGTGAGCCGAGGCAGGACGCTGCCTCAGGTGTTCAGCGGAAACCGTGTTCCAAGAGCGACAGGCTCCCTGGGCGGACCAGGCCCCGCTGGTAGGGCCAGAGATGGGGTCAGAGTCCCGCCCCCTTTCTCCGTCAAGACCACGGCCTTGTTTCTAAATGTTTGCACCTGCCGCATTTTCCTGTGTCTGGAGGCCCTGGGTTGTGCGTTTTTGGCTTTGTTTGGTGGAAAAACTCACACAACAAATAATCCGCCATTTAAAACCATGTTAGAAAGTACAGTTCCGTGGCATTTGTACATTCCTGATGTTGGCCAACTACCGCCACCATCTGCTTCTAGAACGTTTCACGACCCCGACGGGGGACCTGCTGTCCTTCCTGCTCTTTCAGGGAGCGGGGTCTTTCGTACTTCTTCGCAGAATCGTAACCCGAGCTGGGGCCCTGTGCTGAGCTGGGCTCCGGGGAGGGCCAGGCTCTCAGGAGGTGAGGCCCGCTCCCCGCCGCAGGAGGACCGCGGCCACCCGTCCAGCACCAGCCCGGAGGACTCTGCGAGGACCGACCGGGGCTCAACTTAAGTACTCACGTCGCGGCGGCTCCGACCAATCGGCACCCGCTGCGGCCTCCGGCTCGCTCCTGATAGGGTCTGGCGTCAGTCCGTCGGGGGGGCGGGCCGAGGCGGAGGGCGGGGTGGAGCGCTGGCCAATCGGCGCCTGCTGCGGCCCGCTGGGCGCTCCCGGTAGGCCCCCGTGCCCGTCAGTCAGGCGGGCTCGGGGGGCGGGTCCGCGGCGGCGGCGGCGGCG
>CM053615.1:76094410-76124099 GCA_028646535.1 Procyon lotor
GGGCGCTGTCCCCCCCAGACGCAGCCCCGCCGCTGCCCGTGCCGGCACCTCCTGCTCCGGTGGGACGCGCGGTCAGGCTGCCGCGGCTGCGGCCCCGAGAGGCAGTGTCTCGGGGCTGAGCTGCCGTTTGTCTCCCTGCTTCGGAGTCTCTGAGATTGACCTTCTGGGACCAGTTGTCCGGCAGCTGGGGACAGCGGTTGTGTGGGTCCCGAGTGAAAACCCGGGCGAGTGTGCGGGCGGCTCGGAGCACAGTCCCGGCCCAGCAGCCGGTGTGGTGACACCCTCGGGGGCTCGCCGTGCGGTGGCCGAGAAAGGCCATCCCCGGAGTTTCAGTTTGCGTCTCTCAGATCATGAATCCACTGGGCCTTTTGCTTAGAGTTCACCTGCATTTCTCTCACGGGACCAGGGACCGCCGGGGACTCCTGCCCATTTTTCGCAGTGGGGAGAGAACCTTGGTCCTTCTTGTATCTGTTTTTGGAACTTGTAAGTGTCAGATAGCTCGGGTCACAGTCGCTTGTCCTTTTACTTAGTTTAGTGTTTCGTCTGTTTCCGTTTGGCGTCCGTGGCCTTGTGTCGTTCTAGGGCCATGGTGGATGGAGGCAGAGGGACCGCTCCTAAAGGGTCCTGTGACTGCCGCCCCTTGGCCTCGGCGGCTTCGGAGAGCAGCCGTCCCCTGTCTCGGCCAGCGGGGGGGCCCTGACTCCGGGGCCGGCGCGTGTGCACTTGCTCTCTTTCCGGGCTCTCCCGCTTGCGGGGCCGGGCTCGGTGTGGCTGTGCGCCGGCGCCACACTGGGTCGGGGGTGGCAGGGTGACCCCCGGTCAGGCCGGCCCCTCCTTGCCCCCAAGGCCCCGGCGCACGGGTAGGGGGGCGCAGGAGGAAAGGCCCTCACTGCTTCTGTCCCTCTAGTTCCAGGAGCACGTCAAGGCGTGCGGCAAGTGCCGGGTGCCGTGCAGGTTCCACGTCGTCGGCTGCCCCGAGATGGTGAGTCCCCCTGGCCGTGGGTCCGCTGGAGCTGGTCCTTGTGGCGGCTCCCCGTCTCTGAGAGGGGGCCCCGCAGCAGCGTGCTGTGCACCCTCTTCCCAAATGTGGTCCTTGCTCTGCCTCCAGCCCGGCCTCCTGATCGCCCTCCCACTTCCCCTGCTGCCTCCTCGGCCCTCAGCTGTCCCAGCCTCAGTCTGGGCTCTGCTTTGTCCCCTCCTCTTCCTCGTGCTCACATGGCCCCCGTCTCTGACCACCTCTCTCTGCCGAAAATGCCCCGGGCCTTGTGCCTCCCTGATTCAGCCGCACCCGGGACCCCTCTCTGCCCAGTCTTCCCACCTGCCCAAAATGAGCACCTCGCCACGCGGCAGTTCCCGCCGAAGCCCAGCAGTCGTTGGGGGCCCTCCCCTTGGGTCCTGTACCGTGTCCGGCCCACCTGCGGGCCCGTGCTCCCCGCAGACGGGTCCGGGCCCCCACCTGCCTTGGTGGCCTACACGGCCGGCTGTCCTTGCGCACGCTGACATGTTCCCACCGCAGGACCTTGACCTGTCAGCCTCTGTGCCGCTCGTGCAGGCAGGCCCCCGTCCCCATGGCGTCTGCCCCTCCTTCCCTGGCTGTCTCCCCGCACCGGCCCTCTGAGGGCCTGGGGCATGGCTGCCGCTCAGATGCCCTGGCTGCACTTCTGCGGCAGCCGGGCCAGGAGTGCTGTCCCCTGAAGCCTGGACGCCTGCTCTCAGGTGCGGCCCATGGGACGGCCCCTCCGCCGTTCTCCGAGGTGACACGGTGCTGGTGCGGCCCCCACCGTGGGCCCAGAGGGCGGCAGCCTCGGCCCTTCTAGCCACCGCAGTCAGACGCGTCCCGAGGGCGAGTGTCGTGTTGAGCTTGTTGCTCTAACCCGACCTCAGGCCCCCAGCCCCGAGTCCCCGCACACGCCCCACGCTCACCCCTGCATTGGCAGGGGGCTGCCTGTCCCCGTACCCCCGGGGCCGTGCTCTCTGGGCACGGGGCCTCATGGGAGTCATTTGTTGCTTTCTACTTTTGGTGTTTTGAGAGTGTCTAACATGTTTATTTTCATTTTTTAAGATTGATCTGAGAGAGAGCCATGTGCAGGCCTGTGCCGGGGTGGCGGGGAGCTCTCAAGCACACTCTGAGCTGAGCGCAGAGCCCGACTCGGGACTCGATCTCACAACCCTGAGGTCAGACCTGAGCCGAAACCAGGAGTCAGACCTTAACCACCTGAGCCACCCAGACCCCCCGAGAGTGTGTAACATTTTAAAATTTGGGGGCACCTGGGGGGCTCAGGTGGTTAGAGCCTCTGCCTTCGGCTCAGGTCATGATCTCAGGGTCCTGGGATCCCTCGCGTCAGGCTACCTGCTCGGTGGGGAGCCTGCTTCCCCCCGTACCTCTGTGCTTTCTCTCCCTTCTTGTCTTATACTCTCTTTTCCTCTTCCTCTCAAATAAACAAAATCTTAAAAAAAATTTTTTTTTTAAATTTGTTGTGAAGCTTTAGAAGAAAGAACCGTGTGCTAAAGAATATTGATCGGGGAGGGCACGTATTGTGTGGAGCACTGGGTGTGGTGCGTGAACAATTAATCTTGTAACACGGAAAAAATAAACACTTGGGGGAGAAAAGAACATTGAAGAATTTGGGAAGGGTTAGCTCTGCTGGTTTCTCCACCTTCTTACACAACTTGCTAACCTGTGTGCGCTCCCTGTTATTTCAAATACAAACAGAAGTTACTGGGAAGGTTCTTATTTCGGAAGGTAGTGGCTCCCGGCCGTGGCAGGTAACTTGCCGGCGCGCACGGTGGGGAGGTGTCTCAGCTCTGCCTCACCTGCGGCCTGGCCTCAGGGCTCTGGGTCAGGGCTGAGGCTCCCGGCTTCTGTCCGCAGGTGGAGAGCGAGAAGCAGCAGCAACACGAGGCCCAGTGGCTCCAGGAGCACTTGGCCATGCTGCTGGGCAGCCTCCTGGAGGCCAAGCACCTCTCAGGAGCAGGGGGCCACTTCCCGAGCCAGAGCGAGGTGGAGGACTGGGAGGCCAGCACGATGCACCCCGAGGCGGAGCTCTCCAAGGCTGTGGAGCTGCGGCAGCGGTGTGAGGCCCTGGAGAGGAAGACGGCCACCTTCGAGAACATCGTCTGCGTCCTGAACCGGGAGGTCGAGAGGGTGGCCATGACCGCTGAGGCCTGCGGCCGGCAGCACCGACTGGACCAGGACAGGATCGAGGCCCTGAGTAACAAGGTTTGGGCAGGTCCCGGGGCGCATGGCGCCTCAGGGCTGGGATTTTAAGGGTGGCCCCTTGATTTCTGGCACAGCATTCTTTCTGGTTTTGCCTCCCCTGTTTCTGAGCAGAGCCTCTTTGTCAGCCCTGCTCACTTGACGGGCCTGATGTGGGGGTCCTAGCGGTCTCTCCGAGGTAGACTGGTCTCTCTGGCCTGTGGGGTAGAGATAGCCACAGGGAATGGGCCTCGCGATTGCTGTGGGCTCTGCGAGTGTACTTCTCGCACTGAGCTCTTGAGCCTCGGGCGTCGGTGGGGTTGGGGCCCACCTGAGACAAGCCGAGCCCAGTGAAGCCTCGGGGGCCCCGGGAGGTGCCGTCCTGCCCAAAGCTGGTGGAAAGGTGGGCGTGGGGGCACTTTCATGAGCTCCTCCCGGCGAAGGCAGCCTCCCCCGACACGCTGGGTCGAGGCCCACAGCCCTTCCTGCTGCAGCCGAGGAGCCGCACGCCCTGACGGGGCTCCCCGCCCCCCAGGTGCAGCAGCTCGAGAGGAGCATCGGTCTGAAGGACCTGGCGATGGCCGAGCTGGAGCAGAAGGTCCACGAGATGGAGGCGACCACCTTCGACGGCGTGTTCGTCTGGAGGATCTCCGACTTTGCCAGGAAGCGGCAGGAAGCTGTGGCCGGCCGCACGCCCGCCATCTTCTCCCCAGGTGCTGTTCTGGAATGTGCCCTCAAAGCCACTGTCGTCGCACGTGCCAGCGTCTCCCTGAGAGGGTGGGGGTGGGCGGCTGCCTGCGGAGGACTCCCCACGCCTGCCGCCTCTCCGCCCTGACCGCGGGCGCCCCGAAGCCCTCCCTGGGGTCGTGGCCACTGTGCCCCTGCCCAGGCTCCCTGCCCAGGCCTGACCCCCCCAGGGGAGAGTTCCGCTCGCGCCGTTATTCCCGCAGCTCCTTGGGTGAGGCTGCTGCCGTGGAGCGTTCCAGAGCGCGGGCAAGGGTGTGGGCCCCCCTCCTGCGGGAGGTTATGGGGCAGGACGGGGAGCGTGGGCCGTAGGGCTGCCGTGTGGTTCTTCTGTGTCTTCTGGGGCAGTCCGAACAGAGCACGTGCTCTGGTTTACCGGGGCTGGAGCAGGCCCTTTGTCCAGGGCACCGTTCCCTGGGCACTGGATGAGTGGGTGCCTCATCGTGAGCGCGTTCCCTGAGGACCAAGGGCGTCCCCGCCGAGGGGAGTCTTTTCTGAACTGAGCTCTGACAAAACCTGATAGGAGCAGGCCAAGGGCTGCGGGTCAGGCGGGTGTCCCGGTTGGTGCCCCTGGCTGGAGCGCCCCCTCTGGCCGGAGCGGGGCCGTGTCCAGGGAGCGGAGGGAGGTCCGCCCCCAGGGAAGGCCTGTGCTCCCGTTGTGTTGGCTGCATCCCCTCTAGCTTGTCCCAGGCTGTCACCCACTGTCACCCTCTCCGGGCTCAGGTCCGGCCAGCGCTGAGCTTCGCAGCTGGTTCGCATGTGGCCACGTTGGGCTTGCATTTAGAGTTCTCAGAAAGGCTTTCCCTAGTTATTTTTGCTCTGGGGCGCTTGTCTTCACTAGGAGCTAAGTCAGAATACTTGGAGAACAAGTATGTGCCTCCGAACCTGGGCATTTTCTGTTTCTCGGGGAGCCCGGGGCCCGGGGTCACCGGCGCCGTCTCCCCCGCAGCCTTCTACACCAGCAGGTACGGCTACAAGATGTGTCTGCGCATCTACCTGAACGGAGACGGCACCGGGCGCGGGACACATCTGTCTCTCTTCTTCGTGGTGATGAAGGGCCCCAATGACGCCCTCCTGCGGTGGCCCTTCAACCAAAAGGTGCGTGCGGCTATCCCAGCGGCTGTTCTGGGGGCCCCGGGAGGTGGCCAGGACGGGCCCTCGGTCCCCGTGCAGTCGGCTCCCTGGCTTCCCGGCCCCCCTGGGGCCAGCGGTTAAAGATGCCGCCTCAGCATCGGTCCCCGAGGAGGGAGTCTGGTGGGAGGGCCTGCGGCTGCGGGGCTTATAGGAGACCGAGAACTGGAGCTGCTCTTGGTGGAGGGATTGAAGGTGCCTTTGAACTTGAAGTGCCGTCGTCCTTTTCCTCCTCCGTACTGGGCCGGCCCCGCGGGCTTCCTGGTGGAGGCGGCGGCGCAGGGCAGCTGTGGCTCCTGGCTGAGAAGGGCTGTCCCTTCCAGAGGGCAGCGGGTGCCCTGCGAGCTCTTTGGGTGAGCAGCTGTCACATGACGGCGAGCTGGCGCGGTGCTGACTGCAGCCTCGGACCCAGGGCCTGGCGGACGGGAAGGTGCCGGGATGGGCACCAACGGGGGTGGGGGCCGGGCAGGGCCCCGACTCAGGTGCCGTCCCCTCCCCGGCCGCTCTCGCCCAGGTCACCTTAATGCTGCTTGACCAGAACAACCGGGAGCACGTGATCGACGCCTTCAGACCCGACGTGACCTCGTCCTCCTTCCAGAGGCCGGTCAGTGACATGAACATCGCCAGTGGCTGCCCCCTTTTCTGCCCTGTCTCCAAAATGGAGACCAAGAATTCCTACGTGCGCGACGACGCCATCTTCATCAAGGCCATTGTAGACCTGACGGGGCTCTAGCTGCCTCTCCCCTGGGTCAGGGGTCAGGGGTCAGAGACCGCTGGGCCCGCGGCTCGGTGAGGAGCCGTCACACTGGGCCTGAGCCTCGCGGTGCGTGGGCACCACTGGGAAGGGGCCGCCCTGGGAGAGGCCACGCAGGGTGGGCCCTGGGCCTGTCTGCAGCTGCCAGCGGGCCGGCCGTGCGGGCGCTCGGGGCAGGGGCAGCAGAGGGCCTCAGGGAGTGGGCGCCGTGTCCCGCCCCGTGGCCTGGAGAGAAGGGATGTGCTCGGGCCTGGCTGTTGCTCTGAGGAGAGGTCCTGCTGTGCAGGCCTGGCCAGGCCAGTGGGCAGGGAGGGCCCCGTGGCGAGTGTGGGCTGCGCACTGGGCTCTGCTGCGAGCCAGGATGGGTTGGCTGCCCCGTCGGGCTGCGGAGAAGCCGTTATTAAACTGTTAAATCTCTGGTGCGTGGCGTCCGTTTGCCTCTGGCGCCTCCTGGCTCTCTGCCCTCCCGTGCCCCTGCCCACAGGTCACCAAGTCCCCGAGCAATTACATGGGGTCCCTGACACTTGAGGCTCCTGCACTCTTGCTGAAGCCAGCTCTTCTCTTTTCTGGAATGTTCTTTGCTGGCCAGGTCCTCCTCCCTCGGGCCTCCCCAGGGGCTGCCTGGACAGCCGGTCCACGTGTGTCCCCACCCGTCCGTGCAGTGCTGGAAGAGTGGCCAGTGGCTTCTTGGGCACTTGCTTCCCCTGAGCCAGGACCTGTCCCGGTGCGAGGCATTCCCTCCTGGCGCCAACCGCAGGCCTGAGCCTCCGTGGGACCTGTGCGGTGCGGGACGGGGCAGACTCGGGGGTCCTGGGCAGGGGCCGTCCGCACTGTGCTGCTGGGGACCCCTCGTCCGTTCTCAGGACCGCTTGGTTCCAGAGGGCCCGGCAGAGAGCCGCTGGGAGTCTTTGTAGAGAGCCCACGACACGGTGGACCTCCCCTGACAGGACTCACTCCTCTGTGTCGGGAGTTAACGTGATAGGTGAGCAGAGGGCCGCGTGCTGCTGTCGTGCTCCGAGGTGAGCAGGAAAGGGGAGTCCTTCCCCCCGCTCTCCAGAGCACTGTCCTCACGAGTTGCTTCTTCCCTGCATTTCCACAAATGAGACCACGGCCTCGCAGGAAGCCGGTGCTGGGTTGGCCCCCCGGCCCCCCTACACACGCTGCGCGGCCCACACTGCCTGTGCCGGGCTCCTGCCCTGGGGCACAGGGTCCACCTGTCTCCTGGGTCGACGGCCTTGGTTTCCTCCTGTTGGTGAGGCTGCCCCTTCGTCGTGTTTCTGTGCTAGCGAACAAGCCTAAAACAGATGTGATGCATCGCTGACAATTTCCTGTGAATTGTGCTGTTGAGCACTTAGGGAGTGCCCGGTCTCCCCAAGAAAATGCTTTTGGGTTTTTTCTGATGGGTTTAAAACTTTATTTTCAACACATTGGATTTTTATTTTGGGTGTGTGTGCATGCGCGTGTGGGTGTGTGTGTGCGTGAGTGTGTGCATGTGTGGGTGTGTGCGTGTGTGTGTGTGCATGGGTGTGTGCGTGTGTGTGTGCGTGAGTGTGCATGTGGGGGTGGGTGTGTGCGTGTGTGTGTGTGTGTGTGCGCGTGAGTGTGCATACATGCGCGTGCATTTTGTTTTCCATTAGGTCGGTTGGGATAAACCAAGGACACTGGTGAATTTACTTCCTTTTCCTTCAAACGAGGCAGTAAAATGAGAGGGTTGGGAAGGTTTCGGCCCACAGGGCGGTGGTGGGGGAGGCAAGAGCAGAAAGTTGTGAGCCCATTTAGAAGGAAAGGTGGGTTGGGGGTGGCCGGCGAGCCGAGGGCGGCCCGGGTGCGGCTGCCCGCCATCCCCCTGCTCTCTGGGGCAGCTCTGTGCCTACCGGCCCCGGGGTCTGGAGAGCTTGCTGCAGGAGTGCTGCGGGCAGAGGACGGTCAGGCCCCGCCCCTGCCGGGCGCTGGCTGCGGTGGGGAGACCGGGGTCCCCGGGACAGAGCGCGGGCTCTGAGGCAGGCCCTGTGACAGGTCTGTTCCGGTCTCTTGTCACTTCCCAGAAGACAGTGGGCCCGGCCCCGGCTAGCACGGCCGCTCTCCGTCGCCACGGGCTTCTTGCTCGATGCCCTGCGTGTGCCACGCGGCCTTCCCGCCTGTCTCGAGCGGGAATCGGGCCTCCTCATCTTCCGAGGGCTGAGCGACACTCGGTTACCACATTTCGTTGGTCTGTCCGTGGGAGGACCTTCAGGCTGTCCCCACACGGGCTGTCGCGAGCCGTGCAGCTGGGAGAGGCGTGTGTGGCCAGTTCCCTCGGGGTCGGACGGTGCCCGCCCGGGGAGGTGACAGGCCGCGTGGGGGCGTTTAGGGGCTGCCAGCTGGGCCCTCTGACATTCTGCACGGCGCGATTTCCACTTAGGCCTTCGTTTGACCTCCTGCTCCCTGTGCACATGCTCTAGGATTTCAAGGCCATATTAGTTTTCAACACAAACAAGTCATCAAGGGGCGCCCGGGGGCTCAGCTGGTGAAGCCTCTGCCTTCAGCTCAGGTCGTGATCCTAAGGTCCTGGGACCGAGCCCCGTGTCAGGCTCCCTGCTCAGCGGGGAACCTGCTTCTCCCTCTGCCCCTGCCCCCCCGCTTGTGCTCTCACTCGCTCTCTCTCAAATAAATAAAACGTTTTGAAGAAACAGTTCCTAAAAACCATTAGCAGCGGCCAGGGCATCCTGCGTGCCGCTCTGGCCCAGCTGCTTGTGCCCGTGCCCGGCTCCAGCAGGCGCCGTCTGCCGCGCTGCCCCAGGGCCTCCGGCTTCACACGTCTACAGCTGTATTTCTCCACCTTTGCTCTCTGTTCTGTTTCGGAGGGCAGGTGTGTGGGGAAGGGCAGAGGAGGAGGGAGCAGCTGGAGCCCGACCCGGTCTCCGACCTGAGCTGAAATAATCAAGAATCGGATGCCCAGCCCACTGAGCCCCTGGGCGCCCTGAGTCTACCCTGGCTTTAGATGTGGACGGAGCGTAGAATCCTGGGCCGATGGTTATTTTTCCTCTGCATTTGGAAGCCACAACTGCGGTCTGGCCGGGGCCCCTGGCCCGTGAGTTCCCGCCGCACCTTCTGATAGCTCTTGTGATTTGTTGTAGGAAAGTTGATTTCTGACTTGTTTGGGTGCAGCTCCGTCCACCTCCTCACACGTGCAGATGGACATGAGCGGCAGCCCCCTCTGCGGACACTGCCCTGTTGTTCCCCGCCGACACCCCCCCCCCGAGCCCCAGCCAGTGCCCCATCTCTGCCGTCTGCTCAGGGGTGCTGTGGCTGGAATCCCGCCGCGTGCACCTTTCAAGACCTGCCCTTCCGCTCTGCAGAAAGCCTCGGGGACTCAAGATGTTCTGTGACCCAGAGAGTCGTCGCTCTGTTTCGTTTCTGGCTGAGAAGCGTCAGGCGGCTCAGATGGGCGGGTTTGTCGGATCTCCGCCTGGGGCAGGGCGGCAGGGTGGCTTCCAGACTTCTGTGGCCCCTGCGGAGATGCTCTGGGCGTTGGCACGCAGGCTGGCAAGTGCAGGGCTTGCCGCTGTTCTCCCTGAGCAGTGGCCTTGCCGGGTTGCACGGTAGGCGTGGCTTAAATTCAGGAGAAACCACGCCCGCCGTGTCCTAGAGTAGCCGCAACAGTCCAAGTGCGTGCGTGGGGTCCTCGTGCCCCGTCCCCAGTCACCGCCCAAGCCTGCGCTGAAGGCGTTGGGCAACGGAGCCTCTGGGAGGGTAATGACCGGTCGTGGGGTGGGGCCTTGGGAGAGGGACCCCAGCAAGACGTCACAGCCCGGGGGACCCCGCGCCCGCACCCTGGTCCCGCCTCGGGCGCCCGAGACCGGGAGACACAGCTGTGCGGGCTGCCGGTGTGTGCCGGGCCCGGTGTCTCGTCACGCAGCTGCACGGCCAGAGACCGTGGGCTCTGGCCCCCTGCTCCCCGCTGTGCTGGCCGCGTGCTCCCGCCCTGTAGGAGCCCTCGGGCCGCCCGAGGTCGGCTCAGCTGGGCTGGGTCCACGTTTCCCCAGCAGCTGACGGGAGGGCCCTCTCCGGGTCTGCCCCTGGGTCTCGCCCATTTCTCAGTTGGCTCGCTGGGTGGCTTGCTCTTGAGCTTCGCGAGTCCTTAGCATGTCCTAAGGGCTCTTTGTCAGGTGTGTGGCTCGGGGTGTTTTCTTCCAGTTCGTAGCTGGCCAAGTGCCCCTTACAGGCTGTTCGTGTCGTTCCGAGAACTCCTTACCTCTCCCAGATAACGGAGGTGGTCTGCGGCCCTTCTAGAAGTACAGTGACGGGTCACGCTTAGACCTCTGCTCCGTTTTGAGTTGACTTTTGCAAAAGCCGTGAAGTCTAGGTGAATTGCCCTGCGTCTGGATGGCCCGTCGCTGGCGTCCACGGACGGTCACAGCCGCTCATCTGTGCGCTCGGTGCTTCTGTGACGCTAATTTGCTGCAGACGTGCGAGCTGTGGTTCCTTAACCTGTGTCCGCTCGCACGGCGCCGGGCTGTGCCCCCGCGGGCGGCCCCACGAGTGTGAACTGCAGGGCCCGGATGCCCAGACTTTCTTCTCGTTGCTCAGGATCACTTCAGCTGTTCACGTGCCTTCGCCAGATAAGTTTCAGGAGCCGTCGCCCGGATCTGCAGAGCTCTGCTGGGGTTTGATAGCAGTTGTGGTACATCTGTGGGTCAGTTGGGGGGGATGGACGTCCATGTTGTCTTCCGGTCCAGAAACACCGTTTCTCTCTTTGCTTTTTTTTAAGTCATCATTCTGTGGTTTCAGCATAAACACCTGCTTAGGTTAGTGCCTTGGTGTTTCTTTCATTCTTGAGCTATTGTAAAGGGTAGTACTTTAAAGATGTTGTTTATTTACTCATTCAGAGAGAGAAGGCAAGGCAGCAAAGGGCAGAGAGAGAATCCCAAGCAGGCTCCCCACTGAGCACAGAGCCCAGCGTAGGGCTCGATCCCAGGACCCCGAGATCAGGACAAAATCAGGAGTCGGACGCTCAACTGACAGCCACCCGGATGCCCCAAGAGGTATTTTTTAAATTTTGGTTTCCAATCGTATATCCCTACTGTTTAGAAATAGTTGTTTTTCGGGGCGCCTGGGGGGCTCAGGGGTTAAGCCTCTGCCTTCAGCTCAGGCCATGATCTCAGGGTCCTGGGATGGAGCCCCGCATCGGGCTCTCTGCTCAGCGGGGAGCCTGCTTCCCCCCTCTCTCTGCCTGCTTGTGATCTCTGTCAAATAAATAAATAAAATCTTTAAGAAAAAATTTTAAAGAAATAGTTCGGTTTTTTGTGTGTTCTCTTTATATCATGTAAGCTTGATAGACTCACTGGTTCTAGTAGTGAATTGCTTGGTCTTGTAGCTTTTTGGACATTTTCCACATAAACACCCATGTTACCCGTGAATAAGGACAATTCCATTCTCCTCCAGTCTGTGTGCTCTCCGTTCCTCTTGCTCACGTACCCGCCTGCTGTGAGATGGAACGGGAGCCAGGGGGCCCCGACCTGTTCCTGGTCTGGGGGAGGTTCCCTCTTCCACCGAGTGCGACGTCACCTGCGGATCGTGCTAACGCCTTTATCAGGCTGAGCAAGCCCCCTCCTCCCCCTCGTTTGCCGAGGGCTGTAGCACGACCCGGGAGCTCGGTGAAACGCTTTTTCTGCGTCACGCGGAACGTCCGTGTGCTTCTTCCTCGGTGCTCCCCTGTGGCTCACAGCGCTTTACCTCTAGTTATAGAACCAGCCGTGCGTTTCTGGATTAAATCCCCCTGGGTCCTGGCGTTCAACTCATTTTCTGTTCTTTCTAGATTTGGTTGAATTATCGCTTAAGGATTCCGCATCTGTACTTGCCCGGGATGTTGGTGGAAGGGGCCTTTTCGTGGTCTTTGGTTTCGGCGTCGGGGCTGTGGTGGTCGTGTGGAGAGGGGTTTGGGTTTCGTGCAGTGCGGGCTGCGGCCTCTCTGGCGGCCGCCCCGTGAGCACAGGAAGTGACCGTGTCTCCTGCTCTCGTTGAGTGGAGTGCTGCATACAGCTCAGGGAAATCCCACTGGTTGGGAGCTCCTACACGTTCAATTGTATCCCCCCAAAAAAGATACGTTGACGCCCTAATCCCCAGCAACTGAGAACGTGACCTTATTTGGAAACAGGGTCTGTATGGTGGCGATCAAGTTCAAATGAGGTGTAGGGTGGGCCCAGGCCAGTGGGATGGGGAGCCTCATATAAAGGGGAGATTTGGACACAGACCTGCAGAGGGACGGTGATGGGAAGAGGCCCAGGGGGCGGGGGGGGAATGTGAAGACGGAAGGCTGGACTCATGGGTCAACAGATGAGGACAGCCAGGATGGCTGGCCAGCCCCGCCAGCCGCCGGAAGAGGCAAGGAAGGGTCCCCCCGTGGCAAGCGTGCGCCTGTGACCTCTGGAGCTGTCAAACAAGCGACTCCCCATTTGTGCTTCTTGGGTCCAGCCGTCCTGGGCGAGGGCGCGGGTCCGGCTGCGGCTGCTCCCTCCTCTCGTTCTGCCACTTGGCGTCAACGGTTTTTGGCTCTTCTGTGAGCTACGCACGCATCAGGGAATGCGCTACCTTCCTGGCGAATGTGGCTTCTTACCGTGGGCAGCGCAGCTCTCCCCCGGCGAGGCTCTTTCTGAGGCGCCCTCTCCCCAGGGTGAGCGTAGCTGCTCGAGGCTCCTCCGGGGAGCAGTTCTGCGGAGTGTGCTCTTCCATCCCTTTGCGGTTCCCCCCGATGTCTGGTTGGGAGCACCCCACTCGGGACGGCAGAGCGGGCCTGCGGGGCTCCTGTTCCTGCCGGTCTCGCGCGGACCGCAGTGGGCTGACTACAGCCCGGGGGCAGGCGGCTGCCGTTTTGTTTGCCTCTCGTTGGCTCTCTCCATGTCGGGCCTCCGTTTCCTCTCTGCTGCCTAGAAGGACAGAATTCTCTGAGCCTTGTTCAGTCTTTTGCGTTAGTCCATCTCTTGTGATGTTGTCTCTGTGTAGTGTCTTTAGTTGATTCTTCTAAGGATCACAACACACAATTTCCATTGTTGTACTTTTATTTTTTTTTTAAGTGGGCTGCACACCCACTGTGGTGCCCAACACGGGGCTTGAACTCTCGAATCCTAAGATCAAGACCTGAGCTGATGAGATCAAGAGTTGGATGCTCAGCCGACTGAGCCTCCAGGTGCCCCCAGAACACACTCAGCTTTTACCAGCTTCCTGGTGGAACTGGTATTTTGCACTTTAACTGGGACACCTTACTGCCAAGGGTCCCTTTATCATCCCCCCATATCTAGAGCAAAAACTCTCATCAGAAAACATAGCTGCCTTCCTTTCGTCTGTCAGACATGTTTTGAAGAACGTGGGAGTCTGCATTTCTGTCCCCTCCTTGTTGGCGTCCCAGCCTCTTGCTGGTGGTATTTACCTCTTGTCAGAAGACCTTCCGTCGCTGGCTGGAGTCTCTTCGTTTTCTTTCATTTGAGAAATTTCCTTTGTATCCATGCAGGATGTTTTCACTGGCTGTGCCACTCAGAGCTGACAATCTTTCCGTCTGCAGCCGTGGCTGCCGGTGGGGGGCTGCCCCTCGCTGGGCGCGCATGCGCTTTCCCCACTGCCATCGGGGTTCTTCTGTCTTGGGTTTCTGCACGTTGATGAGATGCCTCTGGGTGTGGATGTCTTTGGTTTTATCCTATGTGGATCTTCTCGGCTTCTTGAAGCTGTGAGTGTGTATCTTTCACCACGTTTGGGTGAATTTCAGCTGGCATTTCTGCAGACTGCTTTCTTTTCTTTCTGGGGCTCCCAGTGATACAAACATTACACCTTCAGCGTCTGTCCCACGGATCCCCGGGGCCTGATTCCCCCCCAAATGGTTTCCTTTCCTTTGTTCAGGTTGGATGAATTCTGTCCACCTGTCTTCTGTCATGTCCATTCTGCTGCTCTGTCTGTCCAGGGAGTCGTAAAAGTTTGCTTTTCAGTCCTAACATTGCCATTTGGCTCCTGTTAAGTCTTTTGTTTCTTTGCTGAGATGTTTATACCTGTGCATTTATTGAAACGTTTGTGGTTGTTCAAGCGTCTCTGTGACTGCTGCCAGAGTCCTCGTCAGATAATCTTGATATCTGGGTCTTTTCGTCCTTGGCGTCTGCTGAATGTCTTTCCTCCGAGGTGACATTTGGAGGGTCTTGTGTGCCAAGTAATCGTGGGTTATGTTCTGGACGTCTCTGGGTCGGCTCCGGGTCCTGTCTGACTCCCGGGCGACTGTCCGCGTCAGCGTCGTCAGGGTTAGGCCCACGGCGCCCAGCACGGTCGGCGGGCCAGTTCCCAGGCCGGGATCCCCTGGGTCCCCGGGTCTGCTGCCCACATCTGCAGCCCTGCAGTCAGCCTTAGCGGTCACAGCCACCCCGCGGTCTGCTTCCCGAGCTGCTCCCTCTGGCTGCGTGCCAGCCCGTCTGCTCCTTCAGCCAGAGGCATGGGGCTCCGGCCACCTGCTCTGTCGTGCCCTCCGTGCTCACAAGGCCACTTGTGGGTGCACGCAGCAGCAGTGCAGAGAGCACAGTAGTCCCGGGCTCCTGGAGCCACAGCTGCAGTCCATACCGAGGGCTTCTGCAGCCAGCACGCCCTCTGCCGCGGGGCGCTCTGTCCGGCTGCCGCCCTCCGGGCCGAGGTGGGCCTGAGCGCGGGGTCTGCGGTTGCTTCCCGGCTGCCTGCTGTGCTGCCCGTCCAGAGCGAGCGCCTCACTCTTCTAGCTGTGCTCTGGGGGAGGGGGTGTGTGTGCCCCTGACCTGCCGCCCTTGGCCCTGGAACCTCCGCTGAGAGCTGTAGGGTCTCGGGGCCCTCGCTGGCCACGGCCTCACCGTGACCCGTCCCGCGGGCGCCGCTGCCTGTCCCGGTCAGACCTCAGCACACGCGTCCCGAGCGTGTCTGGCTTCATGCACTTGAGCCGGTTCCGCCCGCTCTCCCTGCCCCAGCCGCGCCCCTCGCCCTCTCTTGGCTGTTGTTCGGCTGCACCCCTTCTTCTCTGTCTTCTGCTAATTCTCATCCAGGGCGTCTGCTCCGATCCTTTTTCCATTTCAATCGCTCTACCTGTTGTGTTCCACTGGCTTCTCTTCAGAAGTCTGGGTGGTGTTTCCTGTCCTCCTCCCCTGCTTTTGTCATACACATTGAGTTTCCTTGGGGATTTTAGGGTCTCCGCAGAGAACCTCTCCATCTTCGCCACTTGTTGGGAGCTCGCTGGCTACTTGTGGCTCTGGCCTCGGCTGGGCCGCGTGCAGGACGTTGGGGCTCTGGTGCTGCCGTGCCCTCGTCTCCTACGTCCCCTCCTCGTCCTCGTGCTGCTGGTTCCCACACGACCCCCAGCAGCCCCGGGCTCCCCTGTTGTGACCGCGGGCTGGGGCGCCCTCCTCGGCCGCGAGCAGCTCCTCTGGGCCCTGTGCCTTCCCTGCCCAGGCCCTCACGGCCCCTGCCCAGCCCTCCCCCGTAGCCAGCGCAGGTCCAACCCCAGCGGCCTCTGCTCGGCATCCCTTCTGGCCTGCTGTTCCCGTGGACTTGGCCGTGTCTGCCACATCTGTCCCCCAGCTGCGGCGACAGTCACTGTGCGTGCAGAGCCAAAGACAGTTCCACGCGATGGGCTCCGTGTGTAGCCGGGCATGGACACCAGGCCTGAGGGCCCCATGCGCACCCCTGCCCGGCGCCCGGCACGAGGGGGCAGCTGAGCCCCCAGGACAGACGTGGGTCAGGCCCTGGGGGTGAGGCTGGGGCTGCTTCCCGCCTCCACATCCCCCTCTGCTCCATGTCCCCAGCCCCCTGCCCTGCCGTGTGCGGCCCTATCTTCCCTGGTGCGTCCCTTTACGCCTCCCTGCTGGTGGCGAGCACGCGCCATGCTGGACATGTTCCGGCACCTTCTGCGCGCCGGTGACCTGTGTGCTCCGGGGCCCCGGGGCCAGCGGCGGGGGACACAGCCTCAGGCCACACCGCTCCGGCCCAGCCTCCAGCGTCCTGCCGTCTGTCAGGCGGGCCCCTCCCCACACGCAGAGACTGGACGCCACGGTGCTGTTGCCAACTGTTTATTCAGGCCCCAAATGGGTGACCAGTGACATGCAGTCTGCCTGAGCCCGCGGCACACTGAGCGGCGCCGCCGGCCCTGCTGGTGAGCGGACGAGTTCCCAGAGGAGGCCCGGCCGAAGGGCACAGGCCCAGGGGTGCGGTGGGGGGGTGGGGGGAGGGAGCGG
Source organism: Procyon lotor (assembly GCA_028646535.1). Taxonomy (NCBI): domain Eukaryota; kingdom Metazoa; phylum Chordata; class Mammalia; order Carnivora; family Procyonidae; genus Procyon; species Procyon lotor. The sequence continues at coordinate 76,110,441 of CM053615.1, forward strand.
GGCCCAGTGTCCAGTGCATCCCCAGACAGCCGGGGGGCCGCCCCGGCGCTAAAGGTCACAGCCGTGAGAGGCGGTGTGTGGTGTGAGCGTGGGGGGGCAGGCCGGCCCCTCCCTGCGGTCCTGCTGGACCCCCTTCTAAGGCGTGACTGTCCCAAGCGGCTCGGCCTGCCACAGTCTGGGCAGCGGCTGGGCCCTCGGGAAAGGGCTGCAGGCCTCTGTGGCATCTCCAGTGGGTCCCAGCAGCCCCGGGACACTCCTGCCGGGCAGCGCCCCTCTCAGCGCCTCTGGCTGGCAAACCAGGAGAAGAAGGGATAGGGACGCGGACGCGGGGCCTGGTGGATGCGCACCGTGCGGGGAGAACGCCAGGCTTTGATGGTGGCGTCGTCGCTGGCCGTCAGTAGGAGCTCCTGCTCTTGGGGGCTGAAGACCACCGAGTTGACCACGTCCTGGTGCCGCAGCTTAGCCAAGCAGATGTTGTAGTGCCGGTCCCAGATGTAGCCGTGCCGGTCCTCGGCTCCACTGCAGGACAGCCTCGGGTGAGACCCCGCCCACCGCGCCCGGCCCCGCGCCCCACGCCTACCTGGCCACGAAGTCCCTGCTGACGTCCAGGAAGATGAAGAAGCACTCGTCGTTGGGCGTGTAGGCACGGTGGGCCCGCAGAGCCCGCTTCACCTCCCGCATGGTCTTGAGGTCAAACACCAGCAGATCGATCTCCTCCGCGATGGGCGGGGGCTGCATGGGGTCGGCCACCACCGAGCCGCTGGGCCAGGCGCGGCTGTTTACGTACAGGTACCTGGGCGGGGGGCACCCTGCTTGGTATCGGCGGCCTGCAGAGGCCCCCACCCAAGACACTCGGGGGCCTACCTGTTGTCCGGGGACAAGCCCATGCCGATGATGTGTCCGTGCACATCGATGACGTGGTCCAGGGCGTCAAAGAAGGCATCGGAGCCCCGGCCCTCGCCCAGCACAGGCCCGGCTGTGGTCATCTGGTGTGGCAGGATCAGCTTGATGCCTGCAGGACGGCCGGGGGAGAGCGGCGTCTCAGCCGGGCCCCACGGACACGGACCGCAGGCGCTGGGCCAGGGCGGGGCCCCAGGACAGAGGGGGAGGCCGACTCCGCCCACAGGCTCGGCCCTGCCCTCGGCCTCGGGACCCAGCCCAGAGGCTCGAGGGGCGCAGGAGGGCCCGCTCCCCTACCGATCTGGTGCGGCGAGTAGGTGAGGCAGCCCGTGGTGAAGATGAGCAGCTTGTGGGCGTCGGCCATGCTGTGCTCTGGGGGCTTGGTGCGGCCCCGGGCCAGCAGCTCGGCCACCTTGGTCTCCAGCGCGTGCTCGGACAGCTGGGGCTGTGCCCGCCCGTCCAGGAGCCCATCCAGGAAGTGCCGCAAGCCCTCCTTGGTGCGGGCCGGAGCCGGCCCTGACCCCAGGCCTCCCGCCTCGTCCTCGCTGTCGCTGCCCAGGTCAAAGACTCGGCCGGGCGGCGCGCCGGCGTCCAGCAGGAGGTCCGGGCTGTCAAAGCGGCTGCAGTCGGCCACCATCACCGTGCGGATGGTGCTGGCATTGAGGTTCTGAATCTTGAAGAGCCGCTTCACCACATTGACGTTCTCTGACTCCACGTCCTGGGGGCAGGACACAGCAGGTGGGCACCAGGCCAGGGAGGGAGCCGCCGCAGGGGGTGCACCTGCACGCACCTGGAAGGCGTTGTTGAGCCAGAGCACGGAGCAGGAGGTGATGTCCCCGATGCGGTGCAGGTTCCCCGAGATCAGGCTGGTCTCCGTGAGCCAGCAGCCGAACACGTCGTACGGCTTGTTGCGCACGCGCGACAGCAGAGTGAAGTTATCTGGGGGAGGGGGCCGGGCTGTGGGAAGGCGCCGGGCTCCGGGCTCTGGAGGAGGAGGGGTGCGGGTGGCCGGGCCAGCCCGCCCACCCCAAGCCCACTCTCACCTAGGCTGATGACCGCGATCTCACCCGATGAGGAGTTGTGGGGCCCCAGGAACACCCCGGACGCCAGGAGCAGCGAGTCGTCCTGGTTGAACTGGGAGAACTGGGTATAGCTCCAGTTATAGGGCCGCATGTCTGCGCTGTGCAGCAGCGAGATGCTCAGGTCATTGTTCCAGATCTGTGTGGGGGCGGAGCCATCGGGGGCCTCTCGAGCCTGCCCTGCACGGGACCCCGAGGCCCAGGCTGCAAGCCCCTCTCCCGGCTGAGCTCAGGCCCAGAAACCAGCAGCAGGATGGAGCTCCTTGCCCCTGGCTGCCCGCCGACCTGAGGGCTGTGGTTCTGCGCGGCTGAGTCCTGGCCCCCGAGCGCAGGTCGCTTCCCTCTGTGGGCAGTGCGGCCGCCCCCCGCCCCCAGCCCCAGCTGCCGTGGGCTGGGCTCACCTTGACCGTGCAGTCCTTGGAGCAGGAAGCAAACTGGTACCCCGAGTGGGAGAAGCTGAGGTGCAGAACCTGGTCGGTGTGCTCCGTGAGCGTCTGCACCTCCACACAGGGCACCGCGTCATAGAGCCGCCGGAACTCTTCATACCAGGACGTGGCCGCTGGGGGTGGGGGGTGGTCACCGCTGGGGCCCTGAGCCTCCTTTCCCAGAGGCCAGCACCCTGACCGCGTAGGGGCATCACCTCAGCGGCAGGGGTGCCCCCGGCACCCCCAAACCCCTGCCTCCCTGCCAGGCCTGTACTGAGGCATGGCCCAGCTGCTCCCCCTCCGGGTGAGGGCTGCGCGGTGCCCTGGTGACCGCTATGGAGATCTGGGTGGTGGGGGACCAGTGCCGTGGCTTCAGCTGGCAGCACGTGAATGGCCCTGCCTCCCGCCCTCCCAGCCAGCCTGGTGGCCTGCGGGGCCACGTGCAGGCCCTGACCTGGGTGCCGGGGCACGTCTCGGGCCACCTGGTAGTAGCGGTAGAACTGCTCCCTCCACAGGAACTCGTCCCGGGACACGGCCTGCCACTGGCGGCACACCAGACCGGCGGCCAGTACGTCCGCTGGGCCCAAGCTCAGGAAGATCTGGTAGACGAGGCTGTCAGGGAGCAGGGGTGTGCCCCCCTCGTCCATTGTGACATTCTGCCCAGGCAGCCCTGAAACCCACACGTGGTCCCTTAGTTGACGGTCACACGGGCGGAGGGTACTGGCCCCACGGGGGGGCCCCCGCGGCTGCTAAGCCGAGGCCAGTGCCCGGCTGGGATTTCCATCGGACTGGGCACTGCCCACCTGGCTAAGGGTCCAGCGCCCTGCACACCCCTGCTGCTGACGGGCGCCCCCACGCGTCCCAGTGGCTCCCTGGAACAGGCAGCTTTGGCAGGGCGGCAGACCCCGCTGGGCACCGCCCGGCCTGGTCCAGCCTGAGCTGGACCCCAGATCTGCTGAGCCCCGAAGGGGCCGGGTCGCGGGGGTAGGGCCCTCCGACCCCCTCCCACGCACGGGCCAGAGACACAGCTGGGTGCCTGCGGTGTGACTGCTCGAGGCCGAGAAACGGAGAACCGGTGGCCCCCACGCACTCCTGTCCCTCTGACCTGGTAGCCCCGAGGGCTCAGAGCTGTCAGCACGGGACCGAGGTCCTTCCGAGAAAAGGCTGGGGGCCGGCGGGCCGGCGCGGCCACTGCCACGGCCGGGCGAGCTGGGGGCGGGGCGGGGGCTGCCCAACGTCCCCTCCCACCTCCCCTCCGAGGGGCTGCGGGGGGCGGGACCCCGGCTCGGCCCCCGGCCCGGCGCGGCGGCCCCGGCGACTCATTCATCGGCAGAGGGCGCGGCCGAGGGGCCGGAGGCTGGGTTGGGGGGCGGGGGGCCGGGGACCGGGGGGCGGGGGCGGAAGACGACTCTCCCCGGCGCCGGGCGCACTCACCGCGGCCGCCTCCGCCCGGCTGTGCTGCCCCTGCCCCGGCGCCCGGCCTCCGCCGGCCGCTCCGCTTCCGCCCCGCCGCTCCAGCCGCCGCGTCTCTATGATGGAGCCCGCCAGGCTGACGGCTCGAGCCCCGAGGCATCGATGGCCGCAGAGCGCCGAGCAGCAACGCGCTCGGCTGTTGCTGCGCCTGCGCGCACTCGAGCTCGCTCCCAACAGCGCCCCTGGAGGCCGGGAGGGCTCCGTCCTTGCACCGAGGCCAGGGCTCACTCACCGTGCGGGTTCGAGACCCCGCCCCGCCGCTCCCCGCTGCTGGGGCCCTTGGGTTAGGGGGTCGTGGACAAGGAACCAGAGGTCAACTCGGACTTTGTAAACAGGATATGGCGCTAGGGCCCTGCCGGGAAGTGCAGAGTCGAGGAGGCTGGGGGTGGACTCTCGTGGGGGGCAGGGTGCTTGGTAAGGCAGGAGGACAAACTTGGACTTCCTGGGCTGGAGGGGGACGCGCGCGGACTTCCTGTGCCGGGCTTCTGGGCGGCCCTGGACCGTGGACTCTGACCCAGGACTCGGCCGTCCTGGCCTAGGCTTCCCCCAGTCCCGGCACCGTTACTGTCACCACCATGCTGACCCCCAGGACTGCACTCCTCTTGACTCTGCTCCTGGCTGGGCGTTCCCTGAGCCAGAGGGCTCGGAGACCCCTCCAGCCCCCCTCCCCCATCAGCACCATCCAGCCAAAGGCCAACTTTGATGCTCAGCAGGTAGAGCGGGGCAGGTGGGTGGGCAGGAGCTCACCCAGCTCTCCAGGGGTCAGGGCCAGGCAGCCCCTCAGCCCCGCGTGCCCTCACATGGCCTGCCCCTAGTTTGCAGGGACGTGGCTCCTCGTGGCCGTGGCCTCTTCGTGCCGCTTCCTGCAGGAGCAAGGCCACCGGGTTGAGGCCACGCTACTGCGTGTGGCTCCCCAGGGTGCAGCCATGGCTGTCAGCACCTTCCAAAAGCTGTGAGTCCCCTACAAGGCCCGCCGCCCCCACCCCTGCTGTGGCCCAGACCAGAGTCCTGTGGGGCCCTGCCCGGGTCGGGGTCCCTAAGCTTGCTGTGCTTCCCTGGCTGCCAGGGATGGGATCTGCTGGCAGGTGCGGCAGCTCTACCGAGACACAGGAGTCCCGGGGCGCTTCCTGCTCCCAGGTGAGGCCGGGGCGTCGGGCGTCGGGGTGCAGGGCGGGGGGAGAAGCTGACCGGCTGACTCAGCTCTGCCCAGCCCTAGGTGCCCGTGGGGCAGTGGACGTGGTCGTTGGAGAGACGGACTACGAGGGCTTCGCCATCCTGTTCCTGGAGCGGAAGCGGCGGCTGACGGTGAAGCTGTACGGTGTGTGCGCCCCGCAGCCCAGGCTCTGCGCACACTCAGGGCCATCCGTGTGGGGCGAGCCCGGCCGGACGCAGACCCTCCCCGCCCTTCCCTCCCTGTGTTCTGACCCTCCTCGGCTGCGCAGGGGCCCCGGGAGGGGCCGTAGCAGATAGGCCCAGGGGTGGGACGGAGGGGCCGGGGAGGGGAGGGGTGCGTCCCCAGCACACAGCCCCTGTGCCCCGCGCGCCCCTCCCTGTGTGCCCCACAGCCCGCTCGCTCCCGCCAAGTGACTCGGCCCTGAGTGCGTTTGAGCGGCAGGTCCAGAGGGCCAACCTGACTGAGGACCATGTCTTGTTCTACCCCAAGTACGGTGAGCCTCCCTCCGCGGCCGGCCTTGCCCCCGCCGACCCCCACCGCCGTGTGCCCTGCCCCAGCCACCCCTGACCCCTGCTTGGGCCTTCAGGTTTCTGCGAGGCCGCAGACCAGTTCCACGTCCTAGACGGTGAGCGGGCAGTGCTGGCCCGGTGGCGCAGTGGCGGGGACGCCCCTCTGCTCCTTCACGGGCTGAGTCTCGTCTCTGTGCCCCAGAAACGCGAAGGTGAGTCCAGGCGGCGGCCCTGACCCTAGAAGGAGCGAAGACCCTGACGGTGGCGGCACCTGCTACCCCCCTCACTGAGCCCCGGCGCCCCACGGGGTCAGGGCCATCCCATGGGGGGACGCCCTCCCGCGTGTGCCCCGAAGCCGCCCGTCACCCACAGAGCTCCGGAGCATCACCTTTGCCTTCATTAAATGCTGCCCGTCTCGGCCCCTGACTCCTTCCTTTCCCTGTCGGACCCGCCTCTGCCTGCCTTCTCGAGGGCATGTGGGGTGGCTGCTCCCCTGGGTGGGCTAGAGAGGGAAGGGGGTGGCTCCCCTGCTCGAAAACCCTCCCCGGGGAGGCAGGGTGGTCCCTACTGTCCCTGGGACTCGGTCTCCACCTCTTAGTCGGGCCTGCACTGTGGTCCCTGCTGCACGTCCCTGCTCCCAGGCTGTGGGCCCCTGTGCCCTGCTGGCCTTGCTGGGCTGCCCGGGGTCAGCCCGGGACCGGAGCCTGGCCCCACCCAGATGGCGGGGGGGGGGTCTTTTCTAGGGGATCGGGAGCCCTCCCCACAGGTTCTCCTGGTCTCCCGCTGACGCCGAGCTCCCCCTGGGTCCAGAGTCCCCCAGTCCCCCTCTGGCCTGTGGCAGGACAGGCCACTGGGGAGGGACAGGCAGACCCGCTCCCCATTCCCGGATGTGGCGCCTGGGTCTGCGGGGAGCCGGCAACGGTCTTAGAGACGGAGGCTGGGCTGTCCCTGTGGCCACCCCCGAGGGCTGGGACGGGCCTGGGAGCAGGACTGACCACCTGCGGCCGAGTCCAGTCCTGGGGTCAGGCAGCCAGTGCCCCTCGGGGCAGACCGCAAGGTCACACAGGCAGGGAGCATAAGGGGTGCGTGTGTATAGGGGGGTGTCTGGAGGAAGCAGGCCAGTCTAATTCAGGGGCCAGGTCTGGGGTGAGCACAGGAGCTTGGGGCACAAGGTGGGGGGGGAGTCCACACCCAGGATCTGACCAAGGTCACCGGCTGTGAGGAACCAGGAGGCAAGGTGTGCTTTGCTCTACAGAGACCCTTCTGGAACGTGGGAGATGGAGGGAGAGGGAGGGGCTGAAAATGGGTAAGTGCCCCCAGTGGCTGCCTGGAGAGGCCCCTCCAAGCGATGCCAGACTGTTGGGGGGACGCGGAGTGCTGGGAAAGGTCTGCCTCTGGGGCCCCCCACGGCCCCCCGGGGGAGACGGTGGGTGCTTTGCACCTCCCAGGTCCCACCAGGGGTCCCAAACACTGGGGAAGTCCCGGGAAGAGAAGAATCAGGACTGGGGGGAACTGACCCTACAGGAAATAGAAGCTACTCCAAGAGTGCAAAGGGCACGCGAACAACTTCAAGTCACCGCGCAGGGTTAGGGTCTGCCCCTGGGGTCCTGCAGGGCGGGCCACTGCCCCGGGGGTCAGGGAGGGAGCCCCAGTGGGCGGCACCTGGACTCCGCTGGGCCCCTGCTGACCAGAACCCTCCCGATCCTGCCAGCACCCCAGCCCCCGTCTCTAGACCGTCTTCTCCACTGGCTGGAGGCCACTGGCCAACTTCAGCAGCTCTGACAGCTTGGGGGCGGGTGCTATGCCCCGCGCGTGCCCACCTGGTGCCCTGAGGGGCCTGGAGGGCACCCTGCTCTGAGATGCTGTGCCTGGGCTCTGAGGATGCCTCCCCCGTGGGGGCCCGGCTTTCCCCCCTCACTTACCACCCCCCCTGCCCGGGGGGTCCCCAGGCCCACCCGGCTGTGAGTCAGGGCCCGGCTGCTTCTGCAGACACGCCCGTCCTGGAGAAGTGTGCTCCCCTCACCCCGGGCCTCCCCACTGTCCCCCGGGAACCAGGACGGGGGTGGGGGCTGGCCTCCCCTCCGGAGAACGTGGGAAGGTCTGAGGGTAAAGGGCAGCCCCAGGCTGGGGCCAGACTGGAGCTGGAAGGTCTGTTCAGGGAAATGGGCATTAGCTTGGCCAAAGCTGAGCCCAGACCTGGCCCGAAGCCACGCCGCTCGTCCCCCGCCCCCCGCATTGATCTGACGGGTGTTTCTCAACGCTGGGCACATGGGTGGGGCGGCTCCCCATTCCTGGAAGATCGAGGTCCAGAGCTCACCACTGACTGTTGGGGGGACCCCCCTCCCCGGGCTGCCAGGGAGTAGCGGGAGCACCAGGCCACCCCAGGGGAGCCACAGGGCCCGCTCTCTGTCCCAGCTCCGGCTCAGCCCGGGCCAGGAGGACCGGTGGGTGTCTGCGGGGGAGAACCAGTGGCTCGTATGGGTCCCGTCTCCAGTGAGTGGGGGCCTTGCCCGAGCCTGCAGACGGGGCGGTGCCCACCCTCTGTCCCCTGCAGCTGGCCTCCCAGAGGGCAGATCTGTAGGGCTGAGGAGAGGGGAAGGCGGGGGGCCCTGGCCCCCAGAGCTTTGAGGGAGACTAGCCTCCCTGTGGGCCCTATGTCCCAGAGACCCACTGGTAACCCGCGGGCGCCACTGCACACCTGTACAGGGAGGGGCTGTGGCTCAGAGCCGGCGGAGGGTCCCAGAGGGCCCCACAGCCCCCAAACAGAAAATGAGGGCCTCTGCTCTGGGGTGTGGGAGGGTTCCCGCATATCCCCGCTCAGGGGTTCTGGGGAAGGATGCTTCGGGAAGGACTGCAGGTCCAAACGGTGACACGAGGCCCTCCCAAGAGGCCCCACAGCTGCCCAGGCCTGCCCCTCTGGGTCCCCAACATGTCTGTGGGAGTGGGAGTTATCGTCATCACGCACTTTATTTCCACAAAAATGTCCGATGAACTCTAATGGCGACAAACTAGGTGAAACAACTGTGGTTCTAAGTGAACTGTTTTCATGGGAAAATGTTAATTATGAGCTGTGTTTTGCCTTTTAATTGTAATAGGTGATTTTCTAATATTTTAATATCTTAGAAGGAAAAAAATATTTTATTTTCTGGAAAGAAGGAGGGAGGGAGCTTGCGAGCCAGCAGGGGGCGGAGGGGCATAGAGAGAGAGAGAGAGAACCTTAAGCAGTCTCCGCGAAGCAGGGATCCCAACGCGGGGTCAGTCCCACAGCCCTGAGATCATGACCTCAGCCCAAATCTAGCCAACGGAGCCACCCAGGCGCCCCAAGAAAACCACCTCCTAAAACTGGATACAAACTTACCTTTAGTTGGCAGGGGTGAAAGGCGGCTCCGGCCGCAGGAGCCCCGCCCTGGGAGCCCGCGGCCTCGGCAGAAAGCAGGGGTGCTGTGCCCCAGGCCCCCAGCGCCCGTGGCCCCACAGCAGGTGCCTCGTGGGCCCTGCCCCGGAGCTGCGGGCCCCTCCTGCTGGGTCCCCGCCCCCCCGCGCACACAGCAGCCCCAGGGGACAGGTGGGCCAGGACCCGGCACGTGGGGGCTGGACAGAGCCCGGCGCCAAGGGCACCCGCCCCCTCCCTCCGGCTCCCGGCAGGACCTTCCCACGGGCTCTCCCGCACGTGCTGCTCCGGGCCAGCACGGCTCCCCGTCTCAGTGCCCCCCGCCCCCTCGGCCTCGGCTCCGGAGGGGGGCCCAGCCAGCCCAGAGCCCCGCGTCCGAGGCTGGGGGCGGGCGGAGGCTCCCGCAGTTGCCGTGCGGAAGGGACGGCCCCGGGCGCGGGAGCGGGCACGAGGGACGCGCAGGGGCCGGGAGGGAGGGCTGCGGGGGGGCCAGCCCCGGCTCCCGGGAGGGTGGGCAGGGGGAGGGGGCGGCCCGGCCCGCAGCCACCCCAGCCGGCGGGACCCGCGGACACCACCGACCGCCGCGCGACTCCCGGCCGCGGCCGGCCTCTGCACACGGCCCCGCGCGCCGCCAGCGTCACGTGCCCGCCCTCGACCAATGGCATCGGCGGCGGGAGGAGCGCGGCTCGGCAAGTTCGCCGCCCAGCCTGCGACCCGCCGGGCGGGCCCTAGGGGGCGCCAGAGTCACTCAGCGCCGCCGGAGGCGCCCGGAGCCCGTGCCCAGCTAGGCGGGGAGGAGTGGGCGGTGGGGGCCCCCGGCGATGGGAACCGCTCCCAGAGGAGGAAGGACCAGGGGGTCCATGCCCTTCCCTGCAGAGTGGGGGCTGGGACAGAGCCAGCCCTGGAGCTCCTTGTCCTGGGGGCACCGTGCTTCCTCGTGTCCTCAGGACAGGCTGCTGGAAGCCGAGTGCTGGGGAGGGAAGGAGGCAGCCCAGGATCTGGAGACCTGGGGGGAGGGCAATGTGTGTGTGGTGGGGAGAGATGGCCCCGGTTGGGGCAGAAGGTGGCCAGGATGAGGTGGGGGGACCCGGGTGGGAGGAAGAGGTAGCCCAGGACGGGGGGGGGGACCCAAGTGGGGGCAGGAGGTGGCCCAGGACATGAGGACCCCGGTGGGGGCGGGAGGTGGCCGGGGACGGGGGGCTCACAGGGCAGGTACACACCTTTCCAGGATGTCTCCTAGAGCCCAGCACCTACACATTTGACTACCTGTGTGGCTGTTTTGTTCCCAGACCCTTTCCCTGGGGCTGGCCGAGTGGGCTACATGCCTAGAGCCCGTCCCCCGTGTCCCCAGGCTCAGTGTGTGGGTGCCCCACCCCCTGCCATCACTCTGGCACAGGGGCCCCTGCAGTCACCCCTCAGTCGTCCTGATCTGGGGGCTCTGGCTGCCTGCCCCACCACCCCCTTGTCTGGCCTCACTTTGACCGGTCGCGACCCCTGCCCCTCGGGACCGTAGGGCCCCTCGGCGTGTTCTTGCCCCGCACTTGGGTTCAGGGCCATCAGGAGCAGAGCGGGGGTGGCAGGCCTGGGCTCTGCACGCCGTGTTCTGTAAGGACGCAGTGCCCCTGACCTTCGGGACTATGAAAAGGTCAGGCTCCCTGCGTGGGATGGAACATTCTGCCCTCCACCTGGTGGCAGGAAGGCTACTGGGGTAGCGCTTGGCCAGGGAGGCACCACAGGCCCCTGGTCACCCCCGCTGGCGTGGGGCACTGGGAAGGGGTCCTAAAGAGGGGTGGAGCTGGGGGGTCTCGGGACACAGAAAGTGAGGTGCAGAGACATCCCTGGAAGCTAGTGGATCCAGCAAGCACCCCCAGCCCCTCCATTTTCTGCCCATCTCCCTTCCCAGAGTGGGAACCAGATGCCCCCCATCTTTGGTGGGCAGGATCTCAAGAGGGCCCCGCCCCTGCCCAGTCGGCCTCCAAGCCCTCTGCGCCCACCTCTTCTGCCAGTTGTGAGGAGGCATGCGAAGGGGGCACGCCCCTGGGGAGGGGCGCCTGCAGGTGGGCCCATAAAGAGGGGAGCGTCTGAGTGACAGGGTCACTTGCCTCCCCTCCGTCCCTCCTGGGATGGGGCCTTGCTGTGCCCTGTGGGCGGTGCTCGCCCTGCTGAAGGGCCTCAAGGGCCAGACTCCAAACACCCAGCCAGGCATTGCCTCCGTGTTACAGAACTTCCACGCAGACCAGGTCTGGGGGCTAGGGGCTCGGGGGAGAGTCAGCCAGGGTCCAAGTACAGGGACAAAGGAGGGCCATAGAGGGCCAGGGGAGGCACCTCCCGGGGAGCCCAGCCTGGTCTCAGACCCCCCAGAGATCCCTGAAGTCCAACAGAAGGACTCGGGACAGGCCTTCCCGGGGCAGGGCAGCCGTTCTCTCCTGTGATCCTGGCCAGTCCCTGCGCGGTGGGGACATCTCTGTTCCCAAGAACAGAAGCTCACAAAGGCCAGGTGCTGGGCGAGGTCACCCCAGCCCTGCCAGGGTCATCAGTGCTCAGATAGGGAGCCACCGCCTGGTGAGGGCCCCCGGGGTGTCCCGGGCTCTGCCTACCTCAGGTTCCCACAGTTCCAGGGGGAATGGTTCGTGGTCGGCCTAGCGGGCAGCACCCACAGGAAGACGGACAGGTTCCTGCTGAACCCATTCATTGCGATATTCGAGCAAAATAAGAACAGCCGCCTTGAAGTGACATATGCCATGACGCGGTGAGTGAGGGTCCCCGGCCTGTACCCTCAGAGGCTAATGGCTTCACGGCTTGGGGCCAGCATGGGCCCCAGTGCTCCAAGTCTTCCCGGGCCCTCCTCCTAATCCAAAGCTCAGCACAGGCTGCCAGGGACCTAAGCCAGCTCTGAGGGCACACACAAAAGAGGGGCGAGTTTACTGGATCAAAGACTCAGAAGAGCCTTGAGGGCTTATGGAGTTCAGGTACAGCTGGATCCAGGAGCTCAAACAGTATGCTCAGGGCCCTACCAACTCCTCCCTCTCCCTCTCTCAGGGAGGGAGTGAAACACTCCAAAGGGGGGGTTCTGGGGTGGCTGAGCCCGGGCAAGTAGCTTTGGTGGGGCTCGCTGGCAGTCTGGGGCAGGGGCCGGGGAGAGTCTACCCCAGACCTCTGTTCAGGAAAGTTCTGGCCTCACAGGGATACATTAGCCTAGGCTGATCCTTCCCGGGGTTCCAATTCCAGAAAAGAGAGAGCATCCTGGTCAGTCTGGCAATGGCCTCTGACCGGCTTTTCTGGAGTCAGGTGGTCCTCCTGGACCCGTGGCTACATCCAGGGTGACAGGTGCTCTGGTTGGTCTGCCGCCCTGGTTGGGAAGAAGTGGGGAGTCTTGGTGGATGCCCCCCTAGAATGAGGTGAGGGTGGTACCATCCCCCCTTTGGGGGACACTGGTGCCATGAGGGCTTCTTTACCCTCACCAGGTCTCCAACAGGCCTGGCAGGCCTCCTTGCCCACCTGCCTGGCTCTGGGGGAGAGAGGGCCAGGGAACCTCTCTGGTTAGGGCCCTTGGGCTCCAAGTAAGACAAAACGGGGACCTTGAGTAAGGCAGGTTTGTGGTGCAGACCAGAGGTAGACCCTAGAGCTGAGAGCCTCCCTCTGAGGGTCTCCCCGGCCCCTGCCCCAGACTGCCAGCGAGCCCCACCAAAGCTACTTGCCCAGGCTCAGCCACCCCAGAACCCCCCTTTGGAGTGTCTCAGATTCCGGGGGCATCTGACTGACCTGGCTCCTGCTGGAGGCTGATTAATGGGGAGAGTGGGGGACAGCAAACCCTGAGCAAATGCAGCCGGACGGAGTCGGCCGCCTCCCCTCTCCCCCACCTGCAGGCCGGACTGCCCTTAATTGCTTCTCAAAACAAGTGCATCCACCTGGAGAGGCCCCCCTGCACCGCAGGAAGGCTTCCTAGGGCCTGAGCCTGGGGGTGGGGGGTACGCCCAGCTTCTCCCCATCTGGCCTGGCTCACCAAAGTCCCGAGCTGCTGGCTAGGGGCGCCGGCCTCAGGACTCCCGGAAGGGCTCTGCCGCCAGAAACACCTCTTGGCCACCATCGCACATACACAGCCAGGCTGAGAAGGAGCAGCCCGTGGGTGGGCTGGGCAGAGGCTCCCGGGGGACGCGTGCGGGCGGGGGAGAGCCCTCACCTCGTCCTCCAGGAGGACACCCGGGGAGGGCCGCCCCCACGGCGTTCGACAGATATCTCCAAGCGAGGAGCCGAGGTCTCGCGGGGGGTGGGGGGGGTCACTTCGGGGCCCTCCCCTGAGGGAGAGAAGGGAACCAGAGGTCTGGCCAGGTTCCAGAACCTTCCTCTTGTGTCCACCCCCGCTCCCGCAGGGGCCACCGCTGTATCTCCTGGTCGCACGTGCTGATCCCGGCGGCGGGGCCTGGGAGGTTCCTGGTGGACAGCAGGGACGGTGAGAGGGTGACCGGCGGGAGGTGGGGCGGGCGGGGCGGGGACCGGCCCTCACGCCGCGCGGTACCCCCTCTCCTCCCCTGCGTGCGGGCAGAGCCCGAGGAGGTCCAGGTGTACGACACTGACTACAGCACGTTCGCTCTCCTGCTGTTCAGAAGGCGGTCCGGCGGCCGCAGCGTCTCCAGGGTCAATCTGCTGTGTGAGTCCCCGCCCAGGGCCGCCGCCCAGCCAGTGGGAGAGGGCGGGGCCGGGGCGGGGC
>CM053615.1:76133774-76144015 GCA_028646535.1 Procyon lotor
TGTCTCTCTGGTGGCCTGGCCCGGCAAGGGGCCTGCAGCCCAGCCACGCGGAGAGCCACGGCCTCCCTAAGGGCAAAGGGCTGCCAGCCGGTGAGTGGGAAGGAAGGCCAGTGCCCACGTGGGGGTGCGCCGTGTCCCCCAGGCCTTCCTCCGCATTCCTCTTCCTGCCCCTGTCCCGTCCTGAAAGGAACTCCCAGATGGATTCCTGGGGCAGCCCAGGGGCAGTGCGGGGTCTTGGGGTCAGCACCCCCAATTCCTGCCTCTTCTGATGGACAGCTGACCCAGGGCCCAGTTCGTGGCCGGCAGGTGGGGAGCTGAGGCGGAGAGGCGAGAGTCTCAGGCCGGCCTCTGCCCCTCCCCCACGCCACCGCCCCCCTCCCCTGTGCCACAGCCCCCTCCTCTGGGCTACCACCCCCCTCCCTTACCCCCCACTCCCTCTCAGGTGTCTCCTGTCTCTCCACCCCACCCCCTCACATTGGCCTCTGCCCAGGAAGCCAAGAGCCCCACCAGCCCAGGCACCGAGAAGAAGCAGGAGACCCTCCACGTGGCACTGCGCCCGGCTGCTCCCCCAGGCCGCCTGGCTGATGGAGCCCCACAGTGCTCCAGTCTGTGCTCCCCTCCCCCTGGGCCACTGGGAGGGGGCGCGCCTCGGTCCCCGGCCTGGATGTCGGCCGCAGAGCAAAGGTGCTGGCGGGAGCAGAGGCAGGCCTCAGACCCCCAGACCCGCCGGGGCCCGGCCCTCCGGGCAGCCTACCCCCAACCCTTCCACAGAACCCCCACCCTGTCTCTCCGGGATTCTGAGACCCCGGCCCCCGAAGGGGGCGCTTGGTCCGGCCCACCCTGCAATGACCCCAGAGCGAGGGTCTAGCCAGGGCCGGGAAGCCTGGGGGACTGAGGTGCAGGTGTCCCCCCCTTGCCAGGACCCCTGGGGGCCCGGTACCCGCCCTCCTGCCCTCACAAGGTGGGTGGCGGTGCCCATGCCGGTCCCATTCAGGGAGCTGACCTGAGCCCACGCCTCCCCCGCGATCATTTCTGAACAGCCTTGGGGCCATTCCAAAGCCAGAGGCCAGGGCTGCCGGGAATCCAGCTTCTGGGCAGAAGCCCGGGGACAAGAGCCTGCACCTCCCAAATGTGCTGGGCCTGTGTCTGGAGATGACCAGCCCTCGCCCCCCACCCAGACCACAGCTGGCGCCCCTCGGCGTCTGCACCCCCGCAGGAATCCCTCCCCCTGCCTCACTCCCTCCCAGGGCCGCGGCCCACGCCCCTCACCTCCGGGGACACCCACACTTCTCCCGCTCACGGTGGTCAGAGGACCCCCACTCCGCCCTGAGCCCGCGGGGGCCCCACTGGCCTGGGGTGACCTCAGGCTGAAGCAGAGGAACAGGCGACACCCGTGAGGGCCGAACGGGGCGCAGGACCTCAGAGGACCCTGGGAGGATGGGCCTGGGCCAGCAGGGAGCCGCTGGCTGTGAGCAGTCCCCTCTCCGTAGGTGCCAGCTAACAGCCTGAGTGCCCCAGGGCGCTCCCGGGCCAGACTGCCTGCCAGGAGCTGGAACCACACACGAAGGGTGGGCCTGTGCCCAAGGCCGGGGGCCCAGGTGGAGAAGGGCACCCGGGGGGCCCCCCGCCAGAGCCCCAGCAGCCGGCTGTGGGGGAAGCTGTGCCGCTGTGGGGGAAGCTGTGCCCAGCAGGCCAAGCCCTCGGGCCCCACTGGGGGGACAGATCTGGTCACCTTGGTTACCACGGCCCAACACTGCGGTCACCACCCAGCCCGCTGGGCCTTTCAGCACCAAACTCATACAGTGCAAATCCCCTCCCAGGGTCCCTGGGCCTGCAGAGGGAATGACGGGCGGGCCTGTGGGAGGGGGTCCCGGCCCCAGCAAAGATGTGCTCGGGGGTCCCAGGCAAGGCAGCGCCAAGACATGTGCTCCCTACCCCGCCCCGGCTGCCGGGGGGCATCTCTGGGACTGGAGAGAAGACCGCCTGGCAGCAGCCCCTGCCCCCACTCTGCCGCAGGTGGCAGGGCCCAGGCGCGGTCAGAGCCTCTTACATAAGCAGCTCGTGGGGGGCAAGGCTGCAGCTGGCCTCCAGCTCTGTCCTCCCCGGCATCACGAGCTTCCAGTGGGCTGTCCTTGCGCCCTGGGTGGAGGCCAAGCCAGGCCCATAAATAGGGGTCTCTCCAGCGGCCTCTGCTGCTCCTGCCGGCCTCCCTCCCTCTGCCTACACGGCTGGCATCGCGGGCCCTGGTCACACACTCAGCTCCAGGACGATGGCTGCTCTGCGCACGCTGTGGACGGGGCTGGTCCTGCTGGGGGTCCTGGGGGTCCTGCAGACGCCGGCCCAGGCCCAGGTCTCCCTGCAGCCCAACTTCCAACAGGACAAGGTGAGGGGCTCCCCTGCCAGGTCCCCCAGGCGGCACAGGGTCCTGTCGGGGAAGGGGGGCCCTCCGAGCTGTCTTCCTGGGAAGAGGGGAGCTGAACAGAAGGAGAGGCTGACCAGACCCGCCCGCCGTCCCCGGGCCGAGAGAGCAGAGCCGCGGTACCCCGACGGCGTCCCCGAGCGCGCACACGAAACAGGCGGACACGCGGGCCGCACGCGTGCCTACGACACCCAGTCACGGTCACCCCTCTAAGTCCCGACGCCCAGAGGAAAACGGGCACACGTTCCACACCTGGGTCCCAGGACACGCCGTGCGCGAGCGGGCCCACGGGGACGGCCCACGGGGACGGCCACAGAAACTCGAGCGGGCCCTCCAGGGACGGCCCGGGGGGCCTCTGAGGCCGCTCCCGCCACCCAACTAGCCGGACGGCCGGGGCCGCGAGGCGAGGGCGGGGCGGGGCGGGGGCGGGGGCGGGGCCAGGCTGGAGGCGGCGGGACAGGGGCGGGGGCGGCCCCCCAGCCAGGTGCTCCCCGAGGGTCCTGGCCGACCCGGACGGGTCCGTCCGCCGCAGTTCCTGGGGCGCTGGTTCACCTCGGGCCTCGCCTCCAACTCGAGCTGGTTCCGGGAGAAGAAGAACGTGCTGTCCATGTGCATGTCCGTGGTGGCCCCGACCGCAGACGGAGGTCTCAACCTCACCTCCACCTTCCTCAGGTGGGCCGGCGGGCCGGGCTTCTGGGCCCCTGCGCTCCCCGCCCCCCAGGCCTCGGTCTAGGGACAGCCCCTGGCCTGACCCCTGACCCCTGACCCCTGACCCCTTCGGTGACCTGCCCCCAGGAAAGAGCAGTGTGAGACGCGGACCCTGCTGCTGCGGCCGACAGAAACCCCGGGCTGCTACAGCTACACCAGCCCCCGTGAGTGGGGCCCTCTCTAGGGACCCCTGGGGCCAGCCCTGGGGCCAGCCCTGGGCCGGGGAGACACCCCTGCCCAAGCAGAACAGGAGGGGGGGGCTGGTGGTCACTCCCCCAAGGTCTGCTAGTCCTCCGTGGGGCCTGGACCTGCCCAGACTCAGGTGTGCGGGGCCCACGAACCCTCTCTCTCGGGCACCCGGCTTTGGAGCTGACCTCCAGGCCCCTCCCTGCCCCCCCATAATGGTATTTCCTCAAATGAGGCACACAGGGCAGCCCCCAGGCCCCCCTCACGCCCCTCCCCATGGTTTTCCAGCCCAGGAGCCAGGCCTGGGGCCTCTTCACTCCCCACCCCTCCCTTTACCCCCTTCCCTGGGGGCTGGCCGCCCCTCTCGCCAGGAGGGGGTGATCCCGGCTCCCCCCACAGCCGGGGCAGGGAGAGAGCACCCCTCGGGGCAGAGGGGGGCCGGAGGTCTGCGGCCAGGCTCCCCACTCGGGCTTCTCTCCCGGCCTCCCAGACTGGGGCAGCACCCACGACGTGTGGGTGGCGGCGACTGACTACCAGGAGTACGCGCTGCTCTACACCACGGGCACCAAGGGCCTCGGCCGGGACTTCCACATGGCCACCCTCTACAGTACGCACCCCGCATGGGGCACTCGGAGTCGGCCCGAGATGACTGTCTGCACGGGGGCTCCCCAAGCTGCGGGGGTGGGGCCGCAGGGACCTCCCCACTGAGGCCAGCTGCTTCCCCTTCCTGCGCAGGCCGCACCCAGACCCCGAGGGCCGAGATAAAGGAGAAATTCAGCACCTTTGCCAAGACCCAGGGCTTCACAGAGGATGCCATTGTCTTCCTGCCGCGGACCGGTGAGGGGGGGCTGCTAATCTGACTGGGAGGGGATTGAGGTCAGACCCAGGCAGACGGTGTCCCAGTCCTGGGGAGGCCGAGGGGCGTGGTGCATCCGGCCATACTGCCCACGGACCATGCCTGGCACACCATGGCCTCCGGAGTGGGGGCAGCCTGCCCTCAGCCTAGACCTTGGCCTGCAGCCCCTGGGCGGGCGCCGGAAGGAACTCCTTCTGCTGGAGCAGCCCCCTCCCGCCTCCCCGGTTTCACCAAGCAGCGGGCATTCTGGGCCCCTGATCAGCCCTCGGGACACAGGGTCCCCAGCCTGGTGGGGTGAACCGGCGGGGTACGGGGCTGCTGCAGGAACCCACGGGGGCTCGGGGCCTGGGGCTCCCCTGAGGCAGGCAGCCTGCTCCAGGGTGGGGACAGGACCCCCTTGTTGGGGGAGTGTGAGGGACTCAGCACTTTTGGGGGCTCAAGTAGACCAGCTCTCCAGGGCTGCCGGGAGGGGGCGGGCAGCCCAGGTGGGGAAAGTGGCCCCAGCCTGGCGCACTGACCTCAGTCCCCGGGCGTCTTTCTTGGCAGATAAATGCATGGAGGAGCACAAGTAGGTGAGTGAGGCTGGCTGTGGGCTGGCTTCACCAGGCAGTCCCCGAGCACACCTGCCAACACCCTCCCCGTGCGAGGGTGGGCCCAAGGGGAGGGGCTCCACCGGAGGTTAGGGGGTCCTGGAGGGGCTCGCTCCCCTGGGGCCGGGAGGGGCCGTGTTACCGCCCAGCCCACTGGTCCCACTCTCTCCGCCAGGTGACCCCGGCCCCCAGGACCTGGCCATCCTGACCTGCTCTGCTCTGTCCTCCAAGCGCCCCAAGCCCCCAACCCTGGCTCCTCCCTGCCCCCACCTCTGCCCCCTCAGGCTTTCTCCTGCCTCTGAGAATAAACTCCAGAAGCAAATCGGCGTCGAGCTTTTGCCGTCTGTCCTGCGGTCCTCGATGCCCATGGCCTGGCTCTGGCCCGCTCCCTGCGGACCTGACCACACCCCACTCACCTTGGGCCTCAGTTTCCCCTTCTCCCCCGGGAAAGTCTCTGAGGCCGGCTCTCCGTGACGCCCCCGAGGGGTGGGCAAGGGCCTGCGAGTGTTTGCTCCTGGTGGGGCGGGTCGGAAGCCCTCACCCAGCCCACGCCAGCTCTGACCCCGCCACAGCCCCTCCAGCCAGCTGCTTCTGGGTCACCTCCTACTCCTACGCAGCTGCCCCCGAGCCCCGAGTCCAGAGAGGCCTGAGGCCCCGGGACCTTTGCATTCACTAGGTTTTTGAAGGCATGGGATCAGTCCACTCAGACTGGGCGGAGATCAGGGACCCAGAGGACAGAGAGGAAGGTGGCCCCCCTGTCTGTGCCCCCACACTGGGTCGGACTGACCGAGTGGGCTGCCGACCGGATACCCGCGGGTGCCTCCCGTGCCCTGCGCTGTCACCGGACCCTTGGGCCCCGGAGCACGGCCTCCCTGACCAGCCCTGCCCTGCCCTGAGCCCTCCTGGTTCACAGTGGGCAGCTCCCCCGGCATCCCGGCCAGCAGCCCCCCACCCCCCGCCCCCAGCAAACCCCAGCCAGGCCCTACAGAGGCACCAAGAGTTGTGAGGCTCTGGGGTGACGCTGAGCTTCTTGGCAGGCTTCCTGGAGGAGGGGACCTGGGCATGCGTCCTAGCTGAGAGCGGGGGGCAGACATCCCAGAAAGCCTGTCAAAAGTTCTCCCCCTGCATGAATGATCTGGTCTCAGGAGGAAACGCCACTGGGGAGGGGCGGGGCTCCGAGCGCTTGCAGGGCCAGGGCGCTGCGGGGCACAACCAGATCCCAGCCTAATCTCAGTGGGCTTGGTCCCCGGCCAGCCGGCCAGCCCCCCAGGGCATTGGGGGGTCATAAAGGCTGGGCAGGAGAGGCCGCCTCAGCTCTCCTGCTCAGACCCGCCTTCCATGATGCTGCACCTGCTAGTGACCGGCTGCGTCTTCGCCCTGCTCGGGGTGTCCCTAGGCCAGGCCGACGTCCCCATCCAGACCGACTTTGATGCCAGCCAGGTGGGCCCAGGCCCCCCCACCCCCGTGCCAGGCCCGCCCCCTTCCCCTCCTGGATGACCCCCCTTGCTTCTCCATCCAGGTCCCAGGGCCCGGCATTATCCTCAGAGAGGCCGGAGGCCAGAGGAGCCCAAGCCTGCCCCCCACTCTCTGGTCCAGGCTCAGCTCAAACTGGGGGACAGGGGAGAAAGCCCCATCCACCTGCTCCATCAGCTAGGGGTAGGCTGGGCGGGGGAGGACAGCAGCCACTCAGGCCGGTCTGTGGCTCGGTCTGAGGCTCGTGCCCACCGCCACTCCCCGGTGCTCAGATCGGGACGAGCAGCAGCTGCCGGCCGCCCTGCTGGGTCAGAACTGGGGTGGCGCAGGCCGGCCCCCCAGCTCTCGCTGCACCCTCGCTGTAGTTCCAGGGCACCTGGTACGTGGTCGGGGTGGTCTCGGATGACCAGGGCTTCCTGGACTCCAAGGACAACCTGAAGATGCCCGTGGTCTTGGTGACCCCCTTGGCCAACGGTGACCTGGCCCTCACGTTTGGGTACTCTACGTAAGTGACCCCACGAGCCCCACCTCAGCCTGGGCCTTAGACCCGGCCACTGCAAGGCCAGAGGCGAGCCTGGGACCAGAGGCATCCCCGGCACTGTGGGGACTCAGACCGAGGCCCCCACGCGGTCAGGACGCCGGGCTCAGATGCCCCCCAGCATCCGGGCCATGGAGGAGTCCCATCCCTGTGTCTGCCTGTGGGAGGGTGCGGGGAGACCCCACATCTCCTGGCTGTCTGTCTGTCCCCCCGTCCCTGAGAGGGCCTCTCACCTCCGAGCACAGGGTGAGGGGGGTCTGGGGGTGCCGGGCAGCCTGAGCACCGGCTCACCCTGCCTGGCCAGCCGGGCCCAAGGGGTGGCCCTTCGCGATGGGTCGGGCGCTGTATTCAGGACACTCAGGATGCTGTAGCTCCTCCTCCCCAGGCCTGATGGCGGGTGCCAGAAGGTGGACATGACCTTCACCAAGGGTGCTGTGAATGGGCAGTTCAGCAACAAGGGTGAGAGGGGGCAGGGGAGGAGAGGGCTGGGGGGGCAGGCCTGGGGGCGGGGTGAGAGGGGGCGGGGAGGGGAGGGCTCAGGGCCTGGCGTGGGGGTGGGAGGCCCCCCCAGGCGGCAGGCTCAGCCAGCTCTTGCCCTCCAGCCTTGGCGCAGACCGACATCCGCGTCGTGTCCACCGACTACGAGCATTTCGCAGTGCTGTACGTGGAGACGCAGAAGGCGGGCGGCAGGAACGTCTGGCTGCAGCTCTACGGTGGGCAGCCCAGGCCGGGGACGCGCCCACACCCCTGCACCCCCAGTAGTCCCTGTGCACGTGCACAGCCTCTCCTCTAGGAGCTGCGCCCAAGGCTGGTCTGGACTGTTGTGCACATTCCAGCAGGTTCCATGCAGGTGGCACTACTACTCCCCAGTGGCCCCTTGGGACCCCCGTGTCTGTGGTAGGGGCCCCACCCAGCCCCTCCTCCTGGCCCATCCCCCTCCAGACCGCAACCCCCCACTCCCTCTGCTCACCAATGCTCCCTGCCCTCAGCCCGTGCCCCAGAGCTCTTTCCCGAAGGTGCCCAGAAGGTGCAGCAGCTGGTACCCCAAGTAGGCCTCAACCCCAGCCAGGGCGCCCTGCTGCCCAAGTCAGGTGAGAGCCCCCGCCCCGGCCCAGGGCTGCGAGGGACCCCGGACTCCGAAGGGAGGGCTCCCTCGGAGGGGATCGAGGCTTGGTTACTGGGGGAGGGTTGGGGCCCCCCCCGGGGGGCCCTGACCGGCTGCTCAGTCCCCACCCTCTCCCACAGACCAGTGTGCGGGCGCCTTCTCCTAGGTGAGTACCCAGGGCCAGGCCCTGACAGCACTCCCCAGACCTAGCGGTGCCCGTGCCCTGCTGACCCCCGGAGCCCCTCCTGGCCAGAAGGCTGCACGGTGGGGGTCCTCATCCGGGGGGGGGGGCGCGTACCGTGGAATCAAGGTGGGACAGCCGGCAGCAGTGGGGGGCACAGAGTGGGGCCCTCGGGCAGCGCCCAGGCAGGGCAGGAGGAGGCCAGAAGATGGTGCTCACCCCACTCCACCCGCCCTCTTGTTTGCAAGGAAGGATCTGGCCGTGCCCGCAGTGGGGCCCCTGCTCCGCGCCCTGGGCCTTCCCCGGAGAGCGCGTGCACCCCTTCTCTCTGCCACCCCTTCCCCAGCACAATAAATGATCTCCCGAAGTCCGTGGCTGTGCATTTCTTTCACGGGTTCTGGGACCAGGGAGGGACGCCCTGCCGGGCTGGCGTGGGCTGGGGCTCAACCCCGGGAAGAGCCGGGGCTCTGCCTCGAGGGAAGCAAGCTTACTCAGACACTCCGGGGACGCCACAGGGCCTTCCCTGCCACTCAGCAGCCTCGCCCAGCGGCCCAGAGCTCCCGCGGCCACAGTGGGCCTCCTGGGCCTTTGGGGACCCCCCAACCACAGCACAGAGCAGGTATCTGCGCCACTTCTGCCCCCCACTTTTCCCCTGACCTCTGGCCCCACCGTGCCTGCACTTCATTCCCCGAGCAGACCCGAGGAGATGGGTGTGTGTGACACCGTCCTCCCGTCCGTGGGGTACTATCGCTCTTCTTTAGGGACGTGCCCTGTGGGGGTGCCCAGGCAGCTCAGTCGTTAACGTCTGCCCAGGGTCCCAGGATTGAGCCCCACATTGGGCTCTCTGCTAGGCGGGGAGCCTGCTTCCCCCTCTCCCGCTTCCCCTGCTTGTGTTCCCTCTCTCGCTGTGTCTCTCTTTGTCAAATACATACAAAAAAATCTTAATAAAACAAAATCGCAGCCCTGTCCTGCCAGATTTGCTGCCTGCACTGGGGTCCCTCTGGGCTAGGAGGTCACAGACATAAGGAGCCCCCACACCCTGAGGGCCCCAAACAGCCCCCACCACACCCGCACCCAACACCTGTGCCCCAGCTGGTGCCTTTGCTGCCCTGACCCGCATGCCAGCCTCTGGCCCACCTGTGGGCACTTCGAGGCAGGGACCTGCCCCCGTGTCCCCCTGGCCCCAGCTCAACCCCAGTCTGGAAGCGAAGCCCTGGGGGTCGGGACGAGTGTGTGGAGGGCCCGGAGAGCCAGCCCCCTCCCACAGGTGTGACCTATAAGCTCACCTGCCCACCCTTCCTCCCGACCCTTGGGCAAGGTGCCGTGTGCCCGCCCAGTGGGGCGTCCGCTGGGAGATACTGTCAGAGCTCCAGGCCACACGTGAGCCGATCGATGGGTTGATTAGTGGCCATTTGGCTTCCCCAGGGACCAAGAAGAGAAGGGTGGAGGATGCTACAGCAGGAACAGCAGGGATTTAGGGTGGAGAGGTGGGGGTGCTTGCTCTCCTGGAGAGGGGTGCGGAAGTCTCACCACCAGCCTCTGGCCTGCCTCCCACGAGACTCGGGACCCCCTGCCTGCCCCCATGGACCCCTCCTGCGAACAATCTGCAGTGGGGAGATGCAGATTGCCCCTCATGGCCTTCTGGACTCCCTTTCCTCGGAGAGAGGCTCCGTTCTGGGGTGGGGCAGCCCCGCGGGCCCTCTGGATCCCAGGAGGGCTGTCCCCCCCAGCACCTGCAGACCGGCCTGTGGCGCATGGTCTCGTCCTGCACCACCCCGCTCAGACCACACGGGGGCAGCCCTCAGCCGGTTCTCTGCCCAGAAGCCGGGACCTCGCTTATAGGAAAGACCCAAGTCCTTAGCGGGCCAAGAAGGCCGTCCCTGACCGGCCCTCCTCTGTCCCCACCACCTACCCTCTTTCCTTCAGCCCTGCTGACCAACTCGTGTCCCCTGGACATGCTGGCCCTGCGTGGGCCTCAGAGCTGAGACGCAAGGGGGCCCCTGCCTGGGGGCTCCTCTCCGGGCTTGCTCTGCTGAAAGCTTGGCTCAAATACCCCCCTGTGTGCTCCCTCCTTAGGCCTCTGGGACCCCGAGCCCTGGGGCTGCCTGCCCCCCACCCCCAGCCCGGAGCACTGTGGCTGGAGTCTTCCTTAGCCTCAACCCGCGCCCGCCTACCTCGTGCCCAC
>CM053615.1:76144515-76169057 GCA_028646535.1 Procyon lotor
CCCTCCTCTCCCCAGATGGACAGATGTCTCCCTGGCAGGCAGGGCCAGCCCCGCCCAGCCTGGACCCCCGCCCCCAGGACCACAAAAAGTGATCCCAGGCCCTTCAGGGACGACAGAGTTTGCCTCCCCTTTCTTCGAGGGCCTTTGTGAGCGTGAGGGCGTGAGTACTGCCTGCCCCAAGCCAGTGCGCTCTCCTGCACCCCCAGCCCAGCCGGGGTTCCGGGTGTTCTGGGTGCCGCGCTGATCTGCCGGCAGGGACAAACCAGCCAGCTTGTGGTCTACTATGACCCACGAATCTGCCCAGCTCAGCTTCTCCTTCCCCACCCTCTCCTGGCCAGGGTCTTGGAGGTGGTCTTGGGCGCCAGCTGCAGCTCCCACACTCCCCCAGGGTCAGCCCTCCCCACACCGAGGGCGCCATCACACCCCGCAAAGGAGCCTCGAAGACAAGGCCTGTGTCACCAGAGGCACGGCTCCGGCCCAGAGCTCCGAGCCTCCAGGAAAACCTGTCAGAGGTCTGACCTCTGGCCCAGCCCCTCTCCCTCAGCCCACGTGCCTCAGGTAGGCGGCAGCCCAGCCTGCGCGCCCCAGAACTGTCCTCTATTCCCGGGACCACTCGGGGCACCCCCGCTGGGCCTTGGGGACAGCCCTGGCGGAACCTACTGGGGCTGGGAAAGGAGTGCCGGAGGCCCCGAGCTTCCCTGTGTCTCACAGTCTGTGACCCCGTCCCCTCTCCTAGCTCAGGGAGGGAGGGTAGAAGAGGACTTCGGGCCGCCACTCTGTGGGGGAGCCCCCCCCCGCGCTCAGCCCAAAGGCACACCCTGACCCTCACCCCCACCGGCTCTTCTCACAGGACTCGGCTTCCCTCACCCTCACCCCCACCCCAAAACAGACTCCACGGCCCCCGCCCCGGGGACATGCGCCCCGGGGACATGCCGTCTGGCCCCAGCCGGGCTCCCAGCCCCCTGGGGGGAGCAGCCGTTGTTGTTTACCCGCTAGGACAATAGTGCTCTGTGGTCTGGAACACCCCACTGTGTGTCCGCACCCCACGCCCGCCCCAGTCCGTGCCAGCCTCCACCCCCTCCCCGAGCCAGGAGCCAGCCCGGGGCTAGCCAAGGAGGCAGCACGCGCGCCCGCAGGGCTGGGGACAGGAACCTGTGCCGCACGCACATACACAGAGCCAGGTGGCTGCACGCGACCCAGGCGGCCAGGGTCACGGCCAAGGTACCGGCCCCACCCACGCCCGCCCTGCCACTGGGCACCTCCACCGTGTGACTGCAGCAACTGGCCACGGCTACCTCCTCGTCACTATAGCAACGGCCGCGGGAGCTGCTGGGAGGAGGGAGGCCTGCCGGGCGGGCGGCTGGCCAGAGGGGCATCTGGTTACGGGCGGGCACAGGTTCAGCCCCACCTGGGAGCCCCACCTGGCCACTCCCCCACCAGGGGCCTGCAAGGGGGTCAAAGCCCGGTCCCTTGAGATGAGCCCCGGGCCTGGGTGCCCCCTCCCAGCCGCCTCCGGCTGTGTCAAGGGGAGGACAGAGGAGGGCTGAAGATGGAACGGCCTGACTGCCCAGTGATGAGGCCACGGCAGCCCGGCTAAGAGGGGACAGGCGACACTCGCAGACGGAGAAGCCCAGGCACAGAGGCCCTTGGTTCCTACCCTTCAAACCAAGCTTTCCGGGGGGAGGGGGGCACCCCACCCCGCACCCCAGAGAAGTGCACAGCATGCCCAGCGAACCTCTGCTGGCTGAGCCCGCAGGTCTAACCCCCAAGCCCCAGACCCTCCCCAGGAAGTGCCCACGGGGTGTGCCAGGCCTCTGGCCGGCCCCTGCCCCCGGCACAAGCCCAGCAAGGCCTCAGCCACCCCGGAGGAAGAATTTCTGATTTGCTGCGGCCTCAGGCCAAGGACCTCCATGTGGCCTGACCAGTAGTGCTCCTGGGCAGGGGCACAGGAAGATTCTAGGGAAGTCCCGACCTAGCAAGTGGGGGCCACTGGAGGAGGGCAGTGGACACCTCCCGCCTGCTTGCCAGTCCCCCACAGACCACTGCTCCCCTCCCTGAGCCGTGAGATCCCCAGTGGCTGCAGGGGCCATCGTGCAGCCTCTGCCCCCAGCCCTAGGGCTAACCCTAGTGCATGCCCACACCCCGCTCCCCCTCCCCCTCTGAGCCCATCCTGTGGTCCCCAGTAACCCAAACTCTGGAACAGGGGCAGATGCACCAGAGGCTGCAGGCCTGATCCACGGGACCCAGGGCCGGCCAGCCCCAGGCACGTGGGCAGGGAGTGGAGTCAGCCCTGGTTCCCCGCCAGGCTCAGGTGCCCAGGGGACTCCTGCCAGGCCGGGCTGAGGACGGCCACCCTGCCCTGTCTCCCTCCCAGGGTTCTCACGAGGCACTCCAAGGCCCTTCTTGAGGATGAACCCTTCGGGAGCTCATCAGCCCCAGGGGACTCCGAGTCAGGTGGGACAGGGTGAGGGTGACAGCGTGCTTCGTCCTCAGGCCCCCCACTCCGGACCCCAGCCTGCTCTGCGCCTCGTTGTGGAAAATCCCCACGGCCCATTGAGAAACCCGAGTGGCCCTGGGCTCCGGTGCCCGTGCTGCTGTGGGCTAGGCGGGAGGACAGGAGGGCCCCTGCCTTTCCCAGAGCAGGGGTGCTGAGTGAGGGCCAGCAGGATGGCATGCCTACGGCCTGAGGCTGGCCGCTCAGGGCTTCTATCCCCGACAGCTGCTGGGTCCCGCGCCCTCAGGCCCCCAGCTGCCCCGGGCACAGGGCAGGAGGCTGGGGTGCTTGGGGGTCCCAGCTCCAAACAGCAGGACAGGGCTCCCAGGGAGGTCAGAGGGTGGATCAGCCTCGGGCAGGACTGCCCCAAAGGACAAAAGGGTGCAGGGATGCAGACCGGCCGATGCTGGCACAGCAAGGACACTCCCGCGGGTGAGGAAGCAGGAGCAAGGGCCGGCGGACTTGCGGGAAGGGTGGGGACGAGGACAGGGAGGAGCAGGAGAGGTGTCTGTCCAAGGGCAGAGGGGTGGTGCAGGGAGGGAAGGGCAGGGTCCCTGCGGGGGCTCCGGGGGGGGGGGGGGCTGGGCCCAGAAACCAAGGGCCTTCTGGGCTGGATGGAGTCTCCCGGGCCAGCCCTCTGTCCCGGGAACGGGGGCCTCCCGCGACCCCAGGGTCCTGGGGCCGCTCGCCCCCCTACGCCAGCGGCCGGCCCCCAAGAGCGCACCGCGCAGGGCGCCCATCCCGTGACTCAGCCGAGCACCGCGAATGTCAGCGGGCACGACCG
The DNA here is from genome assembly GCA_028646535.1 of Procyon lotor. Taxonomy (NCBI): domain Eukaryota; kingdom Metazoa; phylum Chordata; class Mammalia; order Carnivora; family Procyonidae; genus Procyon; species Procyon lotor. Next base: position 76,147,794 of record CM053615.1, read on the forward strand.
AGTCCCCTCTCCGGGGGCCGGAGCCGGCAGGGGCGGGCGGGGTCCCGGCGGGGCTGCGGGGGGGGGGGGGGGGGGGGGGGGGGGGGGGGGGGGGGGGGGCCGCCCGGGGTCTGCGCGCGCCCGGCCCGGCCGCACGTGCGCGCGGAGAGCGCGCCGCCGGCCCCCCGTGCGCGCGCCCTGGGCCCGGGGCAGGCCCGGAGGCGCGCGGGGTCGCTCACCGGGCTGCGGCGCTTCAGCGTCACGTTCTTCCAGAGCAGCAGCTGCAGCTGGTGCAGGAAGCCCATGGCCGGGCCGCGCTCCGGCCGCCCTCGCGCCGCGGCCCGCTCCTCTGCGCGCCCCGCCGGCCCCGCCGCCCGCCGCGCCGCTCGGCATCGCCCGCGCGGGGCGGGGTCTGGGGCGTCCGGCACCGGCTCCGCGTGGCTCCGCCCCGGCGGCCGCGCCGACAGCCGCTCGCGCCCGCCCCCCGCCCCCCGCCCGCGCCGCCCCCGCTTAAAGGAGCCGCGCGGCGCCCGGCGCCCCGAGCCGCGTCCCGAACCCCGCCGCCGCCCGGCCGGGTCGGGGCCGGAGCTCCGCCCGCCGGCCCGCGCAGGGCCTCGTTGGCCGCCCGGGGGTCGCCGGGCGTTGGAGCGCCGTGCCCCAGAGCCCACGTCTGACCCCCGCGCCCACCTGCCACCGCCGGCGCGCTCTTCTCCCGGGGGCACCCGGCCGGCGCGCGGCGACCCCGGCTGGAATCCTCCCGCAGGGGCGCCCCAAGGGGGTCACTGGCCCCAGGGCGCCCTGGGGGTGCTGGGGGCGGGGGTGGGGGTGCACCCCGTCCACCAGCCCGCGAGCAAGTGCCGGGGGCAGGAATTCCGTCTGGACGTCGGAGCCAGGTCCCGGTCCCCGGGTCACTGCCGGGCTGGAAGGGGGCAGCCGCCCACACGCGGGGCTGCAGGGGCTGCGGATCCCAGCTGTGCAGGGCGGGCAGCGTCGGCCCTCCAGCCTTCAGGCAGCAGCGCCCGGGCCCAACCAGGAGCTCCCTGACCCGCCTCTTAAGGGAGGAGTGGGCGCCTGTGAGGGGCTGCTGTGAGAATTCCCCGTGTCCCTCGGGAGCGAACCACTTGGTGACCAAGTGGCAGGATGGGCCTGGCCGGGCTCTGGCCCAGGGACCTGTTCCCTGCACACGGGCGGACAGGGCGCTTGAGGAGACTGAGGCTGCCCCTCGGTGAGTGGCTCCCTTCTCTCCCCAAAGCCCAAAGCGGCCGGGCCCCTGCAGAGGGACTTGGAGGGCAGTGAATTCCGCAGGGGCAGTTGGATGCCTGTGGGAGCGAGGCTGCAGTGTCCCAGGGTGGCCAGCGGAGGGCAGCAGAGGGCAGGGAACCCTGCGGGAGCAGATGGCTCCGCCCCAGCCTCAGTTTCCCCACTGGCCAATGAGAGGGGCAGGCCCCGGGAAGTCCAGTGTCGGGGGTGCACGTCGGGGGTGTTCACAGAGGGCTCCCCTAAGCTGAGTGGCAGGACTTGGGGGACCACAGCTACCTGCCCCTTCCCAGTTCCTTCTTTACAGTGAGGCAGGGCAGACAGGGCCCAATCCCACATCCTTTGCCCTGGTCAGCACGTGGGGCTAGGTCAGGCCAGGAAGCCACTGTCAAGGGGGAGGGCAGCGTCCTGCCTGCACCTGCCACTCACCCCCATCTGGGGCAGGGGCAAATCCCCGGGGGAGCAGCCTGCCGGGGGGCGGGGGGGGGGGGCGGGGGGGCCCTATCTGCACCAGCTTCTCTCCCCTCCCCCACAGGCAGCCAACCACAGGGGTTCCCAGGCTGCGGCAGCGTGCTCAGTACCCCCTGCTGCCCGTGTGGTCACCAGCCACCTGGCAGAGCGAACCCTGCATCACAAACCAGATCCTGCCACGCCTCAGACACCCCTGCAGCCTGAAAATGAAATCCCAGGGCCTTCAGGACGCGGTGGCTTTGACCCCCCTCCCCCCGCCAGGTTTCAGACCTCGGCAGCCCCCTACTCTCCACCCACCTCGGCCTTTTGGGGGTCAGGGAAGGCTCCCTGGTGCCGTGCCATTCGGCTGGCGGGCACAGGCAGAGTGGTGTGGGGGAGGGACCACATCAGGACAAGGAGGCCTGTGCGGCAGAGGGTGAAGCGGCAGGGGGAGGGCACACAGGCCAAGACTCAGCACGCACCATTCTTGTCCTCCTTCTCTTTACTGATCGCTGCCCCTCCCAGAGAGGCGGGCGGGCTTCTTGTCCCGGGGCCCCCAGCCCGGTTCCAGCACCGTGCGGGGTGTGGGCGAGGTACCCGCACAGCTCAAGCCAAGGGACCTCGGGGCGGGAGAAGGTGTGGGAGCCCAGTACCTTCCCCCCGACACTGCAGGAGGGCCCGGCCTCTGGCCTCTCCCAGCCCATGTCCAGGGCACACGATCCTCCCAGGGTTGTATCAAGGTGAGGAGGGAGGTCCTCGGAGGTCCTTGGGAGCCTGTATCTCAGGTCGACTAGCCACATGCACCCCCACTAACTCTCTCCTACTCTCACCTTCACCCCCGAATGCCTGCTCCGGTGCCCACCAGCCTCCTTCTCCAGGCAGTCTGCCCAGACCAGCCCACTCCCCCCCCCGACCCTCGCTTTCCAGTTTCTAACCCGAGCCTCTGCACTATCCTGGCGGCCTGTGGGGACCGGATGCCCAGTGGTTTGATTTCAACACCCACTCTTCCACCCCACCACCGGCTCCCAGCCGCCCGCCTCGGCCTCCTCCTCCTCCTCCTCTGGCCAGAGCTCAGTCCTGGAACCAGGCCTGGAGGTCCCAGTACACCTGGCTCCGAGGCAAGTGGGGGTATCGGGCGCAGATGGCACAGAAGCGCTCCCTCCAGTCCTCACACAGCCGCACGCGGAGCCGGCCTCGCCACGCCAGGTAGCGCTGGTAGCCGCTGGCGTTCATGCCGGTCAGGAAGGAGGCCAGCTCCTGGGCCGTGCCGAAGTCGTCCATGTGCACAAAGGCGTCGGCGGGGGCGAAGGCCTCGTAATTGGCCCTCGGGGGCCCCAGCGCCACGGGCACTGTCCCGGCCGCCAGAGCGTTGCGCCAGAACTTCTCGGTGATGTAGTCTCGGTGCTGCGAGTTCTCGAAAGATAAGTAGAAGAGGTACCGGGCCACGGTGGGCAGCAGGCAGCCGGGGCACAGCGGCTTCCCGTTGGCGCGGCCGAACACGTCCACCTGCAGGTGGGGTGCCAGCTGCCGGTACAGCTGTGCGCGCCGCTGCCGCGCCTGGAAGTTGCTGACCACCCAGGCGGCCACCCCCGTCTTGGGCGGCAGCGGCGGCTGGGGGCCCTGGCGGGGCTCCAGCCAGCCGTAGGGCACGAAGATATCAGAGTCCCGCCGGTAGCTTAGCACCCAGTTAAAGATGCCGCCGAGGCGGCCCAGGCCGTGCGTGTGGCTGGGCGACTCCATGGAGGCCCACACCCAGGGCTGCCCCTGCGGCCGGCTGGCCAGGGGCAGGCGGGCCCGCGGGCTCTGCAGCTCGCGGTGGTGGAAGACCACGGCGTCCGCGCTGGCCAGCAGGCTGCGGTCGGTACTCAGGTGGCAGTGGGCCACGCCGTAGCGGGTGCAGGTGTTGCTGGGCAGCTCGGGGGGCTGGTCGGTGAAGGGCCAGTGCCAGATGAGGATGAGAAGCGTGCGTGGGGACGCAGGGACCCCCACGGGGGCCGACCCGAGTTGCCACAGGAGCCACAGGGCGTAGAGCAGGACGGCTCCAGCCAGGGTCCCCAAGGCCCGAGGCCTCCAGAGGGGGCCGCACCCTACACAGGACACAGGAAGAGAGGCTGTCGTCCCAGGGTTGCCCGTGGCCCCCCCCCAGCCCACGGCCCCCAAAGACCAGACACTCACCGGCAGTCCCCATCTGCAGCGCCCAGAATCAGCGCCCGAGACACCGAGGGATCTCAAATCACAGCAGCGACCGGGCGGAGACGCCCTGCAATCACAGCCGCACCGCACGCGCCCGCCCGACCTGGAGGCGCGGGCCTTTCATCTGCTGAGATGAGAGCCGGGCTATCTTCCTGCCCCGCCCCGCCCCTGCCCCCGCCCTGGAGGGGACCTCGGCCTCAACCCCATCCTCGCCCCCTCCCACTCTGATCCTCTGGCTGCCGGGGGAGGAGGGGCACCCTCCGGAGCCCAGCATCATGCCCCCACCGCTGTGGGGCCAGGGATGACCCGCCAGGGAAGCAAAACGGGGAGACGCCATCGCAGGCGGAGGTGGCCCCTGACATAAGGACCCCGCCGGGCCCCTGCCGACCCTCGGGCTGTGCTCGGCTCTCTGCCAAGAGGCTGAGGTTTCTTCCCCGGCTCCCAAAGGGGCTACCCTACCCGCACCTCACCCCTGCCACGTCTAGGACACCCTATCCTAGAGCCCAAATTCCCGGGGGGTGTGTCTCTGTCCCAGGGTCCCAGGAGTGTCAGTCCCCAAGAGGCCACAGCACAGGCCCATGTGGGGCAGACGCCAGGCTGGGCCTGACCCCGGGGGGCTGCAGGACCACTGTGCTTTCTTTCCTCACCTGAGGACACGTGTCCACAAAAGTCCCACGGTCCCAGCCGCCCGGGACCAGCTGCTGACACCGTAGAGCGGGGATGTGGACGGGGCCTGCCCTCGGGGACTCCAGGCCTCCTCCCCCAGGCCCCGCAGCCCAGGATGGGGGTGGGGACAGAGAGGGGGCTTTCCAGACTGGAAAGGGAAGGAGTCGCTGTGTCCCTGACGCTGGCAGGTAGGGGTGGCTCCTGGTCCAGGAAAAAAAAGGGCAGGAGTCCAGAGGCTTTCTCCTTTCCCCACCCCCACCCTTGGACCAGCCCTGGGGGCCCAGGCCTGGAGGTCAAGTTCCTTCCCCTTCTGCTCCGGTTCCTCTGAGCTGGAGATAGTGCAAGTCAGCGTGGTGATCAGACTTCCTTGAGCTCTGACCTGCTCCCCACTCGGCTGAGCTGGGGAGCTCCCCCCACCCAGCTGGACCTTCTGGGTCCTGGATGTGGCGGGACAGGCACTGGCGCTCGGATTCCGCATCTGGAGGCCTCAGACCACTCACGTCCTTGAGGTCCGGGGTGGGGGTCATGGCAGGTCGGCGGCCCTCGCCATCCCGGCGCCCTTGCACCACCCGCAGTCCCCCTTCTGCTTCCCTCTTGGACGCCTGGGGCTCCTCCAGCTCCGGCCCCTCGGCGAGGACCAGACCGGCGTCAGGATGGGGCCGGGGAGCTGGCCGTGCAGCCCCGGAGGAGACGGGTGAGCGCCGGAGAGGCGGCCGTGGGCAACTCCGAGGCTCCCCGGCCCCGGCCAAACCTCCGAGCTGCTGCGCGGTGGGGCTTTGCGCAATACCCAGGGAGGGAAGGGAGGCCATAGGATCTGGCGGAAACCATCTGGTGGCCCGTGGGGTGCAGGCAGCCCCAGGCCTGACTCCCTGCCGCTGGGCACTGGGGCCTGAGCAGCGCGGCCGCGGAGGCGGCCCTTGTCCTTTCGGCTGCCCAGTGACTCGGGAGATGCCCGCAGGGGCCCTGGGCCTTAGGCCCCACCCTGGCCTGTCTTCCCTGGCAGGGGGACCGCAGAGGAGCCACGCCCTGGCTTCCGGCCTTACTTCAGCCCACCTCTCTGTGGGGCGGGCACCCTGAAGCTGGTGAAGCGAGTGAGGAGCTGATCCCGCTTCTGGCTGCCAGCGCCCCTGCCCTTCCTGTTTGCGCGGCCGGGCCGGCCGGGGCCCCTGCCACAGACCTCACCCAGACCCACAGGCTGCACCCTTCCTGGGTGGATTGGAGCGAGCCTCCCACTCCTCTGCCCAGGGGCTGCTCCCCGCCCCCCGTCACACCCTGCCAGCTCGGGTTGGCACCCATGGGGCCCCTGTCGTGGGAACGTGCTGGCTGGGAAATGGGGCCCCGAGATTTGGTCCAGAAACAGGTCAGAGTGAGAGGCCCTCAGAGCAAAGCGAAGAAGGAGAGACTGCATGAGTCAAAGGGAAAGTGGGGCCTCATCCTTCCGCCTCACCCCAGGCCCTGCGACTCCCTGGGACGCGGGTGGGCACCCAACTCCAGCCCCACAGCCCGTGAGCCTCCGGGAATCGGGGGCGCACTGTCCCCCTTGCAGCCCCCCTTGGGGGGGACACCCGAGAAGAAACTGCAAACCAGAGGAGGCCAGGCCACTGGCCGGCTGACCGCCTCCCCCCTGCAGACAACAGCACCGACGGCGGTGGGAGGGCAGGCCTGGCCTTAGCCCCAGTCCGGGGGGGCCCCAGGGAGGGAGGGCGGGTGCGGACGCCCCACGGGGAGTTTGACCAAGGCAGAGGCCATCCGTGCGCGCAGCAGGCCCCCTGGCGGCCGGGCGCCGAAGCCACCTGTCCCCAGCAGAGGGAGCCAGCGCGCCCTTTACGGTCAGGGACAAGATGAGCCGCGGGTTCGCGGATGGCCTTCGGAAGGGGGGTGCCCAGAGGTGCTCCCAGGCCAGGGGTGTAGCGCGAGGGCTGTGCGGGGGGCCAGCTGCAGCGGCGACGGGAGGGGCGGCTCTCCTGTCTGGAGCCGCTGAGCACAGGGGCGCAGACCCCCATGCCTGTGCTGCTCCCTCCTTTCCTTCCTGTCTGGGCGGGGGCCACGTTCCCCCCTTATCCACAAGCCACTGCAGGATCGCCATGCCCACAGAGATCAGTTCGGCTCTTTCCACACCACGAGTGCCCCGTGGGCGGGGCGGCTGGCATGGGGGTGTCACCGGGGGCGGGGTGCTGGGAATCCAGGACCAGCCGGGCCAGCTCCCCCGGCGGACAGGAGAGGGTTTCTGACCTGCAGAAGGACAGCATCACGGCCTGGAGTCTCCAGGGGGGAGGCTCCCATCCTGTAGGGGCCACAGCACCCCACATTCCGTGGTCTGACCCCCAGGGCTCTCGCAGGCGGGAGGCATCTCCAAACTGATGAGGGTCACCTCGGGGTCTGTGCTGGCTGTGGGGATGTGGCCCTTTGTCATCCACGCTCAGACGGGATGCCAGGCCGGGCAAGGCTGGCCGGGGGGCTGAAGCACCGGTGGGCTCTGAGGGCAGAGGCGAGATCAGCCTTTCATACCAAAAAGGTTGCACTTGGTATGACCTTGGGACGGGATGGCCAGGGGGACGGCAGCAGGGGGTTCTGAGGCTGCAGGCGGCGTGGGGACAGGCAAGGGGCCCCTTGCCCAGAATTGGGGCCTCCAGAGTCCCCGTGGGGATAGGCTTCCCTGGGCCCTAGGCCCCCACGTCAGGGCAGCCCGTGGCTCCCCAGGGCCCATTGGAGAAAGTGTGGCTGTAGAGGTTTAGACAAAGGCAGGGCAGCTCCGTCTGAGCTAGCCCGAGGCCGATGGAAGCCAGAGGAAGCCGGTGGGGAGGGGGCTGCCGAGTGGCTTAGGGCCCTGTGCCAGGTCAGCCGGCTGAGGGAGACCCCACAGTCTGGAGAGGGTCTTCCCTGGCCCAGACATTCCCGTCCTGTCTCACTGCAGCTGCTCCAAAAGGGAGGCCTCCTGCCTAGGGCCCGGGGGACAGGTTGGGAACCTCCCAGGAGCTAGAGAAGACCCGGTGCCCACTCTGCCAAGGTCAGGCCCACGGCAAGGCTAAGCATCTTGACAAGACGAGCGTCTTGACACCGGGCCGACCCCAGATATCAAGGGGAATCTCTCGGCCCCGGGGCGTGTGGGTGCCAGCCGGCAAGCCAGACTGCCTGGCCTTCCGGAGTGAAGCTGGGACTGTCTGGCGCCCCATCTCCTGCGCGGCCACCTTCCCTGGTGGCACAAATTAAATGACAGCGGACAGGCAATCCTCACCAGCCTGCCTTCACCTCACACGGGTTCCCGACGCCCATGCCTCCTGTCATCTCCCGCACAGAAGGGAAACTGAGGCTCCCAGCTGAGGGCCAGCCCAAGGCCACAGCCCAGGAGTGGAGGTGGAGGGGAGGGACTTTCCAGGCTGGACGGGGCCGGTACCGTCGTAGGACACGCCATTGGCTCCGAGCGGGGGCAAACCCACTTCCCCGGCCCGGCCCACCGGTCTCTCCTCAGGAACCCATCTGTCCCAAATGGGCCTTGTTTTCCCCTCTCAGGGATGCCCCCATCCATCCAGGGGCCAGAAGTTCAGTATTCTCTGGCTCCCCCCCCCCCCAAGAACCACCAAGGGGCTTCTGCATCCAACCTTTTCCCTCCCCAGCCCCGCAGGGCAGACGAGTCCTGTCCCGGCCCTCTGGCCGCAGGAGACCCAGCTGCTCCCTGGACCCCAGGCACCCTTCTCCCCACCCAGCCTCTGTGCTGTTGGTCACACAGTGCAGCCCCCCCCACCCAAGGTCACTCTTTCCTTCTTCCGGTGGCCTCCTTGCTCCTGGGCGGGTGCCTGGGGTGGGCCACGGCCCTGCTCCCGACACTCAGGGTCCCCGCTGCCTGTCTCTCCTGACCCGGCCCACCCTGTCCTATCAGCAGGTGCACAGCCTGCGTCCCTCAGATCCCCCTGCCCCACATTCGCTGCAGGGGCCCCGGGGGCCTCTGTGGTTCTTGTCACAAGCGCACAGTCAAGGCCCGCATCCTGTTCCTCCCTGCCTTCCGGGCCAGATGGCCAGTAGCAGAAATGGAGGTGGGGTGCCCACTGCCCTCACACCACTGCTTTTTTCAGCACACACGGAGTGGGACCTTTGGGGGAGTGGTACCTCACTCCTCCCCTACTTGGGACAGACGTTTCAGTAGGGGTGAGACCTACAGGAGGAAGAGGGTAGGGGGGGATCTTGTGTGGGTAGAAAAATAGAGGCTCTCTTCCCCCGCAGGGGGTGAGAAGGCCTTTCCGAGAAGAAGCAGGAGCGGAGATGCACCCCACCCCCCACCTCTGGGAGGGCAGGAGGAAACCCCAGGCCACTCCGCGGGAGCCCCAAATAGTGGGATGGAGGTCAGTCTCCAGCGCACCAAGATGACAGGTTTGAAATGCATTTTAATTAGTTTTGTTGCCAGGATTCGTCATCCATGCCTGGTCTCAGGGTTCTCCCTATCCCCTCCTTTGGGGTTCAGACTCAAGAGGGCAGGTGCAAGAAGAAAGAGAAGGCCCCGGCAGAAGCGGGTTGAGTCTCCTCAGTAAGGGGTTCCCGCCCCCCTGGTGCCCTGGCCCAGCCACAAGCACGCCCACTGTGAGAACGCGCTCTTATGGGAACCGCCGCGCCCTGCCCCTCCCCACCGTGGGCCATGCAGTCCGGGAGAAGGGGGCGGCGGCCTTCAGGTCACTGAGGCAGGGGCGTGGACAGCGAGGAGTGGTCGAACAGCGGGTTCCGGACCTCCATCTCTCCGGTCTGTGGAGGCCGCTGTCAGGCCGGCGGGGCTGGGGGCGCTCGGGCAGCCCCCGTCCCGCTCGCCCCCACCGCCGCCCCCTCTGCACCGCCCGGCCCCAGGGTGGGGGCCCTCCTGCCGCAGGGACTCACCGGGGCCAGGCCCGGGCACTCGTACACCGTGAAATCACCGTCTTCGTTCTCCTCGTCTGAGGACAAGGACTCCAGCTCCTGGGGCGGTTCTTTATGCCTGGGTAGGGGGCGGGGTCGCTAGGGCCTCCCGCACCCTGCAGGTGCCAGGGGCCCAGAGGGCACGGGGCCGCGCAGGGGGTGGGGGCCGCGCGGCGGGCGGGTGGGGGCCTCTCACCGCTCCAGGCACCGCATCTGCTGCCTCTGGTGCTGGTAGTGGTACATCTCGGCGCTCTGCGCCAGCCTCTGGTCGCCGGGCTGCGCGGGGACAGGGCAGCGGGGGTCAGGCCGCGCCGCCGACGGCCGGAGGGGCGGGGCCGGGGCGGGGCCACGCACCGAGATCCCGGGCGTCGCGGGGGAGCCCGGCGCCTGCGGGGCCGCGTAGTCGGCCTTCTGGGTCAGGCGGATGTCTCGCTGCAGCCTGCGGGGAGTGGAGCCTGAGACCCGCGGGGTCGCCGCCCGCGGCCCCCCGTCCGCCGGGCGCGCCCCGCGCTCACCTGCACCAGCAGAGGGCCGCCACCGCGAGGGCGGCCGCGCCGGCCACCGAGCACGCCACGACGAGCACTGCGGGGAGGGGGCGCGGTGAGGGCGGCCGTCCGGGGAGACCCGGCCCCCTGCCCACCGACAGACCTACGGACCCACGGACCTACCGAGGGCGAGTCCGTCACCGCGCCCGCCCCGGGGCTCCAAGGGGGCCACGTGCACCGGCACAGACGACACAGGGGAGCCCAAGGAGGTGTGGGGCGTGGGTGCAGGGGCTCCCCGAGTGGAGGGGGGGCCCAAGTCGGGGCCCTGGCGGAGCTCTGAGAGCCCCAGGGTGGCTGCTGCAGAGAGAAGGCAGGTTAGAACACTCGGACCAGCCCGGGTCAAAGGTGGAGGGCAGGCCGGAGGGGGCCTGGGGTGCGCTGGGTCTCACCAGGCAGGAGCTGCCGCTGTCCGGCTTCGGGCTGGGGCTGGGCCCTCAGCATGGAGTGCCGCGGCTCCTGCCGGGCCAGCTCCTGGGCCAGGAAGTCAATCTCCTCTTCCAGTCTGGGCCTGGGCAGGCTCTCCCCTGCAGACGGTGAGGGCCCATCAGGCGCAGAGGCCCCCCCAGCCCCGCCCCGGCCGCACCAGCTGCCGGTGGCCCTCCAGAGGAGCTGGGGTCCATCCGGGAGCCAGACCCCGCCCAGGCCTCCTCCTCCGTCCAGGCTCCTCCAGGGCGCGGGCGGTGGACAGAGGACTAGGTGCCAGCCTGCAGTCCTGGCCACCGGCCCACGTGCGCAGCAGCTTTCTCAGGGGAGTGGGGGCGGAGGTGTCAGGGGAGGGCGCCGAGGCCAGGAGAAGGGAAGGGGTGCCCTCACCCTGCCCGCCGCCCACACGTCACTCCACCCTTCTCTACCCCGTGGGCTCCTTAAGAACGGGGGCGAGGCCCCATCCTGTCCCTCCCCGGCCCCACCGGTTAATCACTAGGAACCGAGGGCAACTGTCGGGACAGGGCTGTGGCAGGGCCCTCTGTGGTCCCAGCCACAGCCCCCAAGGTCCAGACAGAGGCTCCAAGTACACGCTGCACAGGAGGGAAAGAGCAGAGTGCCACCTTCTGAAGCAGGCGGGCACATCTCCTTCCCCTGCCCCCTCACTGCCAGGAATGCATTCCTCCTCCGGGAAGGGAAGGCTGTTCTGCCCCAGGGACTTCCCTCGGGAAGGCCCCATCCCCCAACCCACCTGAAGTCATTGAGCTTCCGGCTGGGAGCCCGGACATTCTGGGCTCAGATCTCGGGGTGAGGCCCCTGGATTGCACAGGGGGAGTGAGCCAGGGAGGAGGGCACAGCGGGCAGGGGGCCCAGGCAGCCCAGGGCGGGGGTGGGGGGGGCTCCGACCCCTCCTCTCCTGCGATCACCCCAGCAGCTCACGCCGGACACCCCTTGCCCTGGTAGGGGCTGACTGCCCCACACCTCAGCCCGCGGCCAGGCTCTGGACTCTATCTGGAAAGATCATCGGGCCGCTCGATGACATGAAGGTCTCTGGCACACCAATGATGCTCAGGGGACCCAGGGGCTGACGCTGAGTGACCACCGTATCAGGGCAGGGGAGGGGGAGCACACCCTTCTCTCCCGTACCCACAGGCCGGCGCATCCTGGGCACACAGCGCCCCTGTGGGTCCTCCTGGAAGGGCTGAAGGCAGGGCCCACAGACATGCGCGCCCGGGGGGCACCGCGCCCGCCTCTTCAGGGCGCAGTCCAGGCTCCCCGGACAGGCGGCTGCATCTAGGAAGAAAGCAGAAGGCAGAGCCAGATCACCGCCCTGCTCGCCCGCCCGGCACAGAGGCGGTCCTGCCCGGCAGCCCCTCCCCCAGAGCTGACCCAGTCTGGCCTGGCTCCGGCCATTGTTCTGGGCGGCCCTTCCCCCCAACAGCCAGAGATCAGGAGCAGGAAGACAAGCAGTCCCCACACTTATCGGAACTCCCCTGCCCCACCCGCTCCCCAGAGTCCACGGGCCAGGCCTGAGCCAGCCCTGTGCGGAAGCGGTCCTGGCCAGGGCCCTGCAGCCCCGGAGGTCCTGCCTCCAGTCCCAACACGCCCTCTGTCCAGGCTGGGCTCTGGGGCGGCCCAAAATGCTGGCTGCCCACCTCTCCCACCACCTCGGGGCCGCCCTGCAAGAGTCCCATCCTGCCATCCACAGCCCTGCAACGGAGCTGGGAGATGGCATGAACAAGGGAACACAGGCACTCCCCTCTGTGTCCGATCTCTGGCTTGGGGAGGCCGAGGGTAGGGTCAGCAAGTCTCACTTGCTTGAGATACAAAAGCCAGGCCACGGTCACTCCTGCACCAGTCACTGCTGCCGGGGAATGGGGAGTCCCTGACTTTGGGCCTGTGTAGATGGCCAATGGGTCCCATCCTGATGCTGGGGGATGGAAAGCAGTGGCCCTCTATGCCTCAGTTTCCCTTCTAGGATCCAGAAGATGAGTTACTTCTAGGCTAGGGGACACGCTAAGGCCGAGGACACTGGCCTCAGTTACTGGCCTCAGGGGTGGCAGAGCCAGAGGACGCAGAAAGACACCCGGCAGGACTGTCAGTCCCGGTTGGGAGGCTGGGCTGGGGTGTCTCTGGAGGACCAGGACCCTTGCCCTCAGCCTAGCCACCCACCCCCACCGCCCCGCTGTGCAGGAGGGCCACCGGGGCCCAAGGTACGCAGGGGATCGGGGGGCGCTGGTTGTCCTTCCCCAGACCTTGGCGGGGCTGCCTTGGTTTCCTCGGTAACCTGAGGCTGCCCAGCCTCCTGTCTGCAGGCAGGCCCACTCGCATCCAGGGGACCCCCATCCTGGGCTACCTGGGTCAGCAGGCGGCCGTATCAGAGAGCTGGCCTGGGGCGTGGCCTAGTCAGACGTTCAGCCTGGGCCAGCCGCCAGTCTGGACCCCACCCACCAGCTGGGGTGTGGGGAGTCGGCTGTCCCTGCTCAAGGTGCCAAGGACCCCGAGTGCGCAGGCCAAGGCGAGGGACCTGAAGCACAAGTTGACGTCAAGCTCTGGGTCCCAGAGGTCTCCCCACACTCCTCGTCCCCCAGCCTAGAAAGACAGGGCTGCTGTCTGGCTAATCTGGGGAGAGTGCCCACTCCGGCCTTGGGGTGCAGGAAGAGGTCCCAGGAACAGCGGCAGCTGGAGAGCGCGGGCACCACACCCCACACCTGGGAGAGTCCGGAATGCTAACGAGCTGCTGGGAGGGCGCCCACCCGCCCACCCCAGGGGCTCAGCACAGAGGCTGCTCTCCAGAGCCAGGTCCTCTGCAGGCAGCCTCCGTTGTCCTCCATCGCTCTGGTCTCCCGTCCAGGGGTGCGTGTCCAGCAGGAGGCATGCCCTCAAGAGGCCACACACACAGAACCACAAGGCCCAGGTCGGCATCCCACTTGGCCACCTACCAGTCACTTAACTTCTTGGCACCTCAGTTTTCTCATCTGTAAAATGGGCTAAAAACAGCCCCTCTCCTGTGTTGCTGCCAAATGCGAATGAAGGTATGAGCACAGTCTCCCAGTCGCCCCTGGAGTGGAGGTGCGTTTGGGACCCTGGGTTCCCGCAGACCTTCAGGCCTGGAGCCTCGGTGCCCCTCTGGGAAGCAGGGCGGGTGTCCCGGGACCCTTGGGCCCCTCAAGCTCTGCCCCGGGGGCAGAAGAGGGCCCTGGAGGGCAGCGCCTCCTGCCTCCACTGAAGCCGGAACAAGCCCCCAGGCCTGGGACCATTCAGACTCCCCAGGGCAGCAAAGCGAGGTTCGCGCCCCAGGGCGCCTGAGGCACGGGGACAGGCAGCCCAGCCCCGCGACCCCGACCCCAGGTCAGACACCAGCGGCCCGGCCAGCCGGAGCCCAAGAAGCGCCCACGCAGAGACGCGCACAGCACCGATTCCCAGCGGCGACCGCCCGGAGGGAGCCCTTGGCAGACACAGACACACACGCAGCGAACCCCCGGACCCGCAGACAAAGACAAGCCGCGCGCGAACTCGAGGGTCGCCGCCGGGAACCAGGAGAAGGCCCCGCCGGCGGAGCCCTCCGCCGGCCGGGGCGCCGCGCCCTCCGGGCCGGGCCTGTTGACCCCACCCCGGGCGAGGCGGGGCCCGCGGCCCGGGCGGGGGACGGCGACCCCGGGCCCCGGGGCGCCCCGCACTCGCTCACCCGGGCGGCCGGCCGAGGCACCGCGCAGGGCCGCGCCGAGGACGAGGCCGGAGAGCAGCAGCCGCAGCAGCCGCAGGTGTCGCGGGGAGGGCGGAGGGACGGGCGTCGCCATCCTTCAGCGCCGCCGCCGGGGCAGCATGGCACCGAGCGGCCCGGGGCTCGGCGCGGGCTGCGGGCGCCGCGTCGGGGGAGGCGGCGGCGGCGGCGGAAAGGAGGCGGCGGCGGCGCTGACGCTGCGGCAGAGGATCCGGGACCGAGGCGCGGCCGGGGCTCGTGCGAAGTGCGCCTGCGCGCTCCACCTGCGGGGGCCGGACGGCGCCTCCAGGTGGCGCCCCCTCCCCCTTCTCGGGTTCTGAGTCCATCCCCGCTCGGGCCTCGCGGTGCCGCGGCTTCTGTGGCCTCTGCGGCCGGGGCCCTCGTCTGTTCCCCGCACACCCGGCTGGGCCTGGGGCGGGCTTCCCCTCCCCTCGGGTCCCCTCTCCGTCGCCCATTCCCACCCAGCCCCCGACCTCCGCCCAGCTGGAGCCGCGGGACACCGGGGCGCGCGGGTGGAAAGGTGCCTCCAAAGACGCAGCCGGGCCCGGAGACACGTGATAAAAGCAAACACACACCCAGAACGAGGCTGGTGCTGGTGACCGCCGTGGTCGGAACGGGCGTCCACGCTCAGTGAGGCCACCAGGGGGCAAGAGTGACCTGGAGCGGCCGGTGAGGGACGGCTGGGAGCTGTCCACGGTCCCTAGGTGACAGCCTTCAGCTCCTGGGGGCCTCACAACGAAGAGCAGCTCCCGCGGCACCTCTGGTCCCCAGAGGGCACACCTACCCACCCCACCTGGGAAACCTCCCTGCGACTCACGGCGCCGAGGGAACGGGGTGAGCCCCCCCTCCGATGCTGCCCCTCAGCCCTTGGTGCCTCAGGACTCCAGAGAGGGCGGGCTGCCTCCAGGTAGTGAATGGCCGCAAACCCGGAAACCCTGCAGAAGCCGCGGGTGCGTGAGGACAAGCACGACTGTTCCCACCCAGGCCGCTGACCAGACAGAAAGTGTCTGCGCTCACTTTCTAGAAAGGTTGGGGGCAGGGAGAGCAGCCTCCCCACCTGGATGAACCAGCGCTCCCAGGAGGAGGCTCTCCCAGGAGGAGGCTGCAGGAGCCGCAGGGGGCCCAGCGCCTCCCCAGGACACGGAAGACGGCTCCTGGCAGGAGGGGGCTGTGTCCCAGTGCCACGGCCGCCGGGGTCCTTGCAGCCTGCTCTGTGTGAGCGATGGGGCCCTGCCTCCCTCCTGGTGCTCATCTCAGCAGTCCCCTCAGCACCACTTCCCGTCCAGGGTCCCCCAACCCCCTGCCTCTCCCACCACCTCCACCTCCCCACCCTCACCCCCAGGCCAGGCCTAGCCCAGGGCACCGCCTCCAGTCTTGCTTGGCTCACTGATGGGGGAGCGGCAGGGGCCCCGCTGGCCAGATAAGACTCTAGGGACTCTGGGCCTTTGTCTTGGCCGTCAGGCGGCTACTCCGGCCCTGCCAAGGGGCAGGGAGAACGTGGGGCCACCCCTGAGACTAGCACTGGGTCTTCCTGGCCAACACAGCTGTGGGGAGGGACGGCAGGCAGCTGCGAGGGGGCCCCACCCTACGAACATTCTCACCAGGGCTCTGGAAAGACTTTATTGCAACATTTTCACAAGCAGGCGCTGCGTTCGCAGCCTGTGGGCTCTGGCCCTCTCCTTCGTACAGATGCAGACTTGGGGGGGCGCTCCAAGGGCCCCCAAGTCCACTCCCTACACACCCAGCCCTGGAGTGACCGGCTGCGGGCCGCGGGGTGTGGGAAACCCCCACCCCCAGGAGGAGGAGGCCCGGGAGACCCCGCAGGCTGGAGGATGCTGGAGCGGCGGGCAGGGCCTGGACGCGGTTCCCTGCGGGCGAGCCGGCCCAGCGCGGGGCGGGCAGGGGGAGGGCTCGGGGAGGGCCGCCCCCAGCCCGCCCCTAGATGGCGCTCGAGGGCTTGGCGGCCCGCGCCTGGCGCAGCAGCAGGGCCGCCGCGGCCAGAAGCATGGCGGCCGAGAGCAGGACCAGGACGAGCCAGGCGCCGAAGTCGGTGCCCTTGCGCAGCGCCGGCGGCTCGGCGGGGATCAGGTTGGTCAGGTTGAGCATGTAGCCGAGCGCCCAGCCCACCGCGGTGTCCCCGGCCTGCGGGCGGGGGGCACGGTCTCAGCCTCGGCGCGGCCCGGGGTCGGGGCACCCCGCCCCTCCGCGCCCCCGGGCCGCCGGCTCCCACCTTCTTCTGGAAGGTCACTCCTCCGAAGGCGCGCTCGTGGAAGCCGTAGCCGCGGCTCAGCAGCTGCTGCACGAACATGGCCCCCGCGCAGTAGTGGGGCAGGTGGGCCCGCGGCCCCGGGGCCCGAGCCTGCAGCTGGGACGCGCGGGGGAGACGGTTGGGCCGCCGACCTCCCGGAGGTCTTGGCCCACAAGGACGGGCGGCCGGCGGCAGCCTGCTGTACCCCTCGGCCCCAGCGCGTGGCCACAGGCAAGGACGGGCCACAGACGTATCAGCCGCCAAAGGGGCCGCCACCCCTACCGGAACGGTTCCCCCAGGACCGGCAGTGTGACTCCCGGATGGCGGTGGGCTGCCCCTGCTTTGGAGGGGGTCCTCGAGTGGACAGCAGGGACGGCCACCCAGGGAGCAGCAGGCTGGCAGCAACCTTAGTGCGAGGTCAGGGCCCAGGAGAAGCACCAGGCCTTCAGCACGGACCTCCGGCGAGCCTTTTGCCCCCCACCTCCCCACCCCCAGGTGTGCCTGAGATTAGACAGAAGAGACAGGACGGGGCCTCTGTCGCCTCCAGAGCCCCGAGACGCTGTTTCTCCCCAGCTTTGGCAGGCACCCCGCGCTGCACCTATGGAAACAACCACTTCCTTCCCTTGGCACGCGTCTGACCAGTGGCAGAAACCAGAGTGCTGGGGCCTGCTCCCCTACCCCGAGCTCT
Source organism: Procyon lotor (assembly GCA_028646535.1). Classification (NCBI taxonomy): domain Eukaryota; kingdom Metazoa; phylum Chordata; class Mammalia; order Carnivora; family Procyonidae; genus Procyon; species Procyon lotor. The sequence goes on from CM053615.1 coordinate 76,164,845, forward strand.
GGCGGTCCTGCCTGCTACGGCCGGCCCCCACCCCGCTCCACTCCCTGGGCCCTGCCACCACGGAGCCTTTGCGGTTCCCTCTGCCCTCCAGGTGTGGGTCAGGGAGGCCCGACGCTGGCTGGCCGGGCCCTAGAGGAGCGGGGAGGAGGCCTCACCTCACTCCATGTCTGGTTGCACACGGCGACGACGGCTGTCCCCAGCTGCTGCAGGCTTGCCGCAGGGAGCCCCATCACTGTCCTCAGGAAGTCCACGGTGTAGAAGAAGGCAGAGAAGGCCTGCGGGGGGAGGGTACAGTCACCCCAAGAGGAGACCCCTCGTGCTACAGGGCACTGCCCGCCATGCCCTGGACTCACGATGAAGTTCCCAGACACAGGGGGCTGGAAGATGCCGTTGAAGGAACATCGGGAGAAGCGGCAGGAGGAGAAATCGAAGAGTCGCACGACGAGGCTACGGCAGAGGGCGGGGTCGCTGGTCCCAGACAAGCTGACCCTGGCGCTGCTGTTGAAGGCCTGGGGCCGCTGGGCCGCCGTGCACGGAGACTCGTACACGTCCTGAAGCCGCACTTGGGTGGAGTAGCCCCTTGGCCAGCAAGGGTGGAAGCCGTGGGTCTGGGGGGATGCGAGGGTGTGGTAGGCATGGCCCCTTCGCCAAGCTCCGCCTGCCGCCCCGGCCCAGGGTCTTCCGAGAGCCTCCCCCTAGGACCTGCCTGGGGAATCTCCCCAAAGTCCCACTTGGGCAACATCGCTTTGTGCTCCAGAGCAACCCGTGGCTCCCCATTGTCTGCTGGCCCTCCTTCCCCCCCAGCCAGGCACTTCAGACACCCCCCCCCCACTTGGCTTTTGCGCCTGGGAGACGCCCCTGCATCTGTCCTGCCCGCCGGAGAAAGCCCAGCTTTGGCTCTGCGGCCTAGAGCGGCCCCCCTTGGTCAAGACTCTGCTCTGGGCCCCTGGCTCCCGTCTCTTCTCACCCCCCCTCCCAGGAGGGCACAGTGGTGGGCAGGAGTGGTGGGGCACCTGCAGCGCGCCAGCCAGCAGCCTCCGGAGGACCTGGTCCCGGCCATAGCAGAGGAAGCTGTGCGTGTAGACGCGGTAGGGCTGGCCGTACAGCCGGAGCCGGACCTCGTTGGCTGGGTCCTCCGCTGGGCTGTCTGTCTCGAAGGTGATCTGAGTGGAGGCGCCCCCCAGGTCCATGGCCCCCAGCGTCCCCTTCCTTGGCTGGAACCACCGGCCCACCCAGCCATACTGTGGGGAGTGGAGCTCGGGGTCAGCCGGCAGGTGGGCCGCACGCCCCCTGGCTCACTGGGCTGGCCATCGGGCCCACCTTGATGAAGTTTTCCAGCAGGTAGTTGGCGGTCACCCAACCAAACACCCCCTCTTCCTGGCCCGAGAGGATGTGGGCGCCTCGGAAATCAAAGGGATACTGGGCCAGCGTCTGGGTCACAGCCGCGAGCACGTTGGCCGAGGCCTCTGGACTGGTCAGGCTGTAACACAGGGAGGACTCTGAGGGGCAGCCTCCCCAGGTGGCCAAGATCCTGCTTTCGGGGGGACACCACGTCTGCCCAGGGCCGCTGCTGAAGGTGTGCTGGGGCCCACCCTGTGCCGAAGCTCTCCAGGACATCGGGAAGGTCGGGGCCGGGGACACTCACTTGAGCAGACGCATGCCTGCTGTGGCTCCCAGGTAGAGGGGCGTGCCCCCGTGTCTCTCCTTGGGCACCTGCTGAAGTGCCTGGTCCAAGCACTCAACAAGACTCTGGCCAGCCCTGGAAGGGTGGTCCGCGTAGCTGGAGATGCCCCCTCCTGGAGGGAGACAGGGAAGTGGGCCCAAGCCTGACGGGCAGCCCCTAGGTGAGCCATGGGCCGGCAGGACGGGGGACCTTGGGCTCCCAAACCAGGTGGCGGCTTAGACACACCTTCCCAGCTCCAGCCCTCAGAGACAAAGGGGCCCGCCTGCCTCGGGCACCCCCCCCCCATCTCCCAGGCTGCCACCTGCCCATGGGTGTGCACACAGGTGCCAAGAGAAAGCATGAGGCATTATCAGTCTGGCCTGGCCTCCTCAGGGCCTGCCTGGGTGTGCCGGTCTTGGGCCCAGCCCCCCAGTCCCTTCCTGGGGCTTACTTTCTAGAATGAACTGCCCCAGCCTCGGTCTGGGAGGCTTCTGCCGCTCCTTCCTGGAGCAGGCTCCGGCCGCATCAAGCCAAGGAGGCACCGAGACTCTGGAGGCTAAGGCCAGCGAGGGCCCCTGAGGCCCTAGAATGAGTGGGTGTCCAGACTAGGGGTGCCTGGTGCTCAGGGGACCTTACCACGCACGTCGCACGAGCTGTGCTGGCTCACGATGCCTGTGTCATTCTCCTTGTCTGCGCGCCACTTGTAGATGAACATGGACGTGTGGGAAGAGCCGGCGTCCAGGACAATGCCGTACTGGGGACGGGGTGGGCGTGGGGGCCTGAGGCCATGCCCTTTGCCCCCCCCAGCTCTCTACCCTGCCCCACCCCGTGGCCAGGTTGGAACCTCCAGAATGAAGTCCTGGGGCTAGGGCGGCGGGGACAACCACAGAGACATAGCTTGGCTGGGGGAGGGTGGGGGCAGGCAGGGTAGATGGCCTGGAGCCTCTTCTCTTCTGACCGCAGGAACCTTCCTGGCAAGGGCAAGCTGAGGAGCTCCGTCACGGTCAGAGGAGTCCTGGGACCGCTGCGGAACCCGCCCTGAGGACCTGAGGTCCCCGGGTTCCAAAAGAGAAGCCCAGCGGCAGGAACCCCCTCCACCCACTAGCTTCTTCTCTGTGCCCACCTCTCCGACCTCGGGATCCGGAAGCACCCCTGAAGACACCCCCTCCCTGAGCCTCGAAGCTAGCACCAGTGACAGCTGGGTCCCGCCCGGCTGAGAGGGGCTGCATGGGCCTTCCTCACAATCCCAAGGGCCAGGATCCCCCCAGTGAGAACCCCGCTGGAGAACAAGCCCTCTTGAGCCCAGAAAGGGGCCGTTCCAGTCCTGTTCCCCTGCCGGGGGACAGCAGCAGCAACACCCTAGTCCTAATCAGGCCGCCCCAGCCCCATCCCCTCCTGGTCACTGGCTCGGCTCCAGGGCACCCCTACTGGGTCCCTGCCCCACCCCTGGGGCTTGGAGCACCCACATGCCCACACCAGCCTCTCCTTAACACAAGTCCTATAAAGTAAGGGTCAAGGAAGTGCGCGGGACTCCTGGAGACTGGTGGGAGATCTGGCCTCGCCCCCCCCCAGCTCCTTTAGGGTCAGCCCAGCCTCCCCTGCTAGGCGCCCCTAAAGGGCTGTCCCTTTAGGGCCTCCCCGTAGGTGAGGAGGGGTCCGTAGGCTCCAGCGCCTGTGGCTGAACCTGGAGCAGATGCGTCCCGGGGAGCCGCACGGGGCTGGGGGCCACGCGTGCAGCCGCAGGGGCCGCATCCGGGGGAGCAGAGGGACAGCTCCTGGGCGCGCCCGCGACAGGCTCCCCGGGGACGCGGCGAGCCGAGGAGTTCCCAGGACTCCACCCCGCCGGGCCGGGAGCGCGGCGCGGGCGGGGGTCTCGGGCCGCCCCGCGGGCGCGACCGAGCCTCCCCGCGGGGTCCCCCGGCGCGCGCACCTTGAGGCCGGGCGGCTCCCGGACGTCGCGGGTGGGGACGCACAGCAGCAGGAGCCCGGCGAGGCCCGCGGCGGCCAGCAGCAACGGCGGCAGCAGCGACGGCATCTTCCCGGCCACGGCGGGCGCGCGGGCGGACCGGGCGTCGTGCGCGGGGCGGCGGGGAGCGCGAGGCCGGGCCCGGGGCCGGGGGTAGGCGCCCGGGGCGGGGCGCGAACGGGCGCGGGCCGCGGCTGGCCACGCCCCCGGGCCCGCCCCCGGCCGCCCGCCCGCCCCCGCCCGCCCCCGACCGCCCGGGCCCGCGGGCGCAGGTGGGAGAAGCTGCGGCTGAATCACCGCGCCGCCCCTCCCAGCGCCCACCTTCCTCCTTCCGGTCGGCGGGGTCCCGAGGACTGGTGCCCCCGCCCCTCCCCCCTAGTGCTGGCCACCGGGGTCTGCCTGCGGGCCGCGGCGGGACCCAGACCGCTCCCAGCCCCTCCGGGGGAGTCGGTGGGCTTGTGGGCGGAAGGCCGGGCCCGGGAGGGTGGGCTGGGCCGGTTCCCGGGCAGCCTCCATCGGAGGGTCGGCTGGAGTGGCCGGCTCTTCGGCGGCCTGGTCCTGAGGGAAGAGGCCCCCCTCCCACC
>CM053615.1:76194721-76205618 GCA_028646535.1 Procyon lotor
GAGGGCGATGGGCGGGACAAGTTGGGGGGGGATGAGCAGGACAGTGGGGGGACAGACAGACGGGACAAGTGAGGGGAGACAAGCAGGACATTGGGGGTGGGTGAGTGGGACAAGTGAGCGGAATGGGGGACAAGTTAGAGGGGAAGAGCAGAACAGTGGGGGGGACGGCCGGGCAGGACAAGTTGGGGGGACGGGTGGGTGGGACAGGTGAGGGGAAAGGCAAGTGGGGGATGGGCAGGGGAGGGGCACCCACCCCTGCAGGAAGTGAGAGTGTCCAGGCTGGATGGGAACCACGGGATGGAAATAGAGGTAAGGCTTCCAGGTGGGCAGGACGAGAAATGCAAGGGGCGGAGGCGCGGGCAGCCCGACCGTGCGGGGCCCCTGTGACCCCCCTCCCCGCCCCCGCCCCCAGCAAGCTTCATGCCTTCATCTGGGACTCGGCGGTGCTGGAGTTCGAGGCCTCGCAGAAGTGCGACCTAGTGACCACTGGCGAGCTCTTCTTCCGCTCGGGCTTTGGCATCGGAATGCGCAAGGACAGCCCCTGGAAGCAGAACGTCTCGCTGTCTATCCTCAAGTGAGTGGGCCTCCCCCGCCGCCTACTGCCCCTCCCCTTCTCCCAGAGGCCCCCGCCGAGGCCCGCAGACACTGCGTCCCCGAGCTGGGGCCCAGGCCCACTCCAGGCCGCTCCCTCCCAGGTCCCACGAGAATGGCTTCATGGAGGACCTGGACAAGACGTGGGTGCGGTACCAGGAGTGTGACTCCCGCAGCAACGCCCCTGCCACCCTCACCTTTGAGAACATGGCAGGTAGGTCTCCCCGTTTCCCTCAGCGCCCCTGCCGACACAGGGGGGCTCTGCAAGGGCCCGCAGACTGGCCAGCCAATGGCTGAGGTGCGGGTCCTGGCCCACAGGGGTCTTCATGCTGGTGGCTGGGGGCATCGTGGCTGGGATCTTCCTGATCTTCATTGAGATCGCCTACAAGCGGCACAAGGACGCTCGCCGGAAGCAGATGCAGCTGGCCTTTGCAGCCGTGAACGTGTGGAGGAAGAACCTGCAGGTAGGACAGGCCACCCTCCGAGGCCTGGTGCCCATGGCCCAGCCTGGCCCCGGCCCTCCTCCATTCCCGCAGGCCGAAGCGCTGGCTCAGGCTCTCCGGAGCCCGTGCGGGCAGGACTGGAGCTAGGAGCCACAGCCCCGGGCGGCGTTGCTGGAGGGGCCACCTGCAGGTGGCGGCCCCCTGCAAAGCCCAGCGCCGAGCCTCCGCCTGGCCCCTCTGTCTCCAGAGTCGCCCGCCGGCGCCCATTCCGTAGGAAGGCAAACTGAGGCAGGGTAAGACAGGGACCCACCTGGGTGTAGCACGTGAGTCCAAGACATGTTCTGCCCTCGCCGCCCCATGCCTCTCCTCGGCACCCGCCAGGAACCCCCTTCCCTGCTGCCCTGCTGTGTTCTGTGCTCCATGACTCCAGCCTGAATCGGGCCAGCTGGCCCTGCCTGGCACCCCAGGCCGTGTGTGTGGGAACTTGCTGCCAGCAGGAAACAGGCTGCCCATGGGGCAGCCACAGCCCCCCCCCCCCGGGATAGGGCAGGCACGGGGGCCTGTGCCGGCCTGTGGGCTCACGCCCCACGGCCCAGTTCCGGCTTCCTTCATCTCTTCTCTTTCTCTGGGCGCCTCCCCAGAGCCTGTGTCCGGGGATGAAGTTAACGTTCAGAGAGGGAGGTCCACGGGGGGACGGGTTGCTGGAGCCCCCAAGCCTCTCATCTGCCTACTCTTGCTCTTGGGACCTGGTCACTGCTCTCACCGGCTGGCACAGGGCCCTCCTGGCCATCAGGCCCCAGGCCAGGGTCTGGAAGCCACCTCCGTCTGCCTATCTCTCCAATTCATCTTGCCGCCTGCCTTGGCCTCTCAGCCCCTTCCTGAATCTCGGTGTCCCCCTCAGGGGCCAGGACGGCTGGCAGGGCCCGAGGGGCGACTCCTCCAGTGCTCGGGGGACCCTCCTCCTCGGGACGCCTGTAACCCAGGGTCACCCGGGAGCCAGGGAGCCAGGCCGACCTCCCGGGACGAGAGCCAGCCGGGACCCGCTCCCGCCCCCCTGGAAGCGCAGCCCCAGCACGAGCGAGGTCAGGCCCGAGACCGGCAGGAGCAGAGGCCGCCCGCGCGTGGACGGCCGCCGGTCCGCCCGCGCAGCACAGGGAGGCAGGCAGGAGCGAGGGCCTGAGCGGCCGGCCAGGCTGGGCGGCAGCCCCCGAGGAGCAGGCGAGGGCAGGTGTGGCCGGCGGCCTTAGCTGTCTAATCACTTATACATATTCATTTTAGGATAGAAAGAGTGGTAGAGCAGAGCCCGACCCCAAAAAGAAAGCCACATTTAGGGCTATCACGTCCACCCTGGCTTCCAGCTTCAAGAGACGTAGGTCCTCCAAAGACACGGTAAGGGGAAGAACGCCCAGCCCCACGTCTCCGACTCCGATCTCGCCCCGCCCCCGTGTCTGTGTCCCGTGCGTCAGGCGTGCCCCCGTCACCATCCCATCCCCCGCCTCCGACCGCCGTGGCCCTTCTGCCTTCATCTCTAGTGCCCAGCGCACGACGTCTTCACGCTCTCTAGACCTTCCTGGGTCCTCTCTCCCGCTGGCCCGCACCGGGTCCTCTTTCCCCATGTGTCTCTGCGTTGGTCTGCCCCATGCCATGACGCCACGCGCCATCTTGAAGCTGTGTCCTGTTGTCGGTCGGCCGGCCGGCCTCTGAGCCCAGGGCCCCCGGAGCCCAGAGCCAACCGGGCCCGGACGCCCCACCTGTCGGGAGGCCGCACCACCTCCCTGTCACACCCGTCTCCGGCCTCTCCCAGGGGAGCCCGCTGCCCACCCTCCCCCCTCGCGACATCCAGGGAGGGGTGGCTGTGCTGTCCCATCCGCCCATCTGTCTGGCCGCCAGCCCCGCCACCCGGACACCTGTCTCACGTGTCTCACGAGAGCCATGCCTGCTGCATCCCTCCATGTGGTCTCTGTGTGGGCCGGGGCTGGGGGCCGGGCCCGGCTCCCTCTGGGTGGACGGCTGGGGCCCGGAACGGGAACAGGTCCCCGGCCACAGGGGGCCGTCAGGTGGGGGCTGGGTGGCACCGGAGGGGGCGGAGCCCACCCCAGGCCAAGCTGCGGCCTGCAGAGCCGGGCTCACTGAGGCTCCCAGACAGAGGCCCGGGAAGGAGAGGCCTCCAGGGACACCGGCGCCTCAGCGCCTGACCCTCTAGCCCCTGCCCACAGGGCGTCAGAGGAGGCCTCCTACCTGGGGCAGCTTGTCACCGCACCAGCTGTGCACACTTGGAATAAAAGCCCTTAGAATGGACCCTGCCTTGCTAGGGGCACCCCGGTCCGAGGTGGGGAGGGGGCGGCCCAGACTTAGCACTGCCCTTGGCCTCCCTGCAGTCCAGGGCCCGGCATGGCCTCCTTCCTGCAGTGGCTTATGCTCCAAGGTGGAAACGGGATTTGCACCCCCCCCACACACACACACAGTGCACTGGAAAGGGGGCCCATCTCCAGGACACAGACAGGGCTTGGCCCAGAATGATCCCAGGCCAGGGCAAAGCCATAAGGGTGCCCCCCCGAGGGACCCATGAGGCCTGGCGGCTCTGCTTGCCAGGAGGGACCTGGCACTGGGAGGGCGGATGAAGAGTGAGGGGCCGGCAGCCGGGAGCACGGCCTGGGGCCTCACGGGCCCACGAGAGGGGCAGAGCCTGAGGCAGGGGCCCTGCCGTGGTGCAGGAGGAGATCCAAGACCAGAGGGGGGAGGTGGTGGGGCAGGCCTGGGGACAGGGCCCCCTCGTAGACAGCACTTTCAGGAAGGAGCACAAGTCACACGGGCGATAGGCTGTTTTGTGAGGGCACCCTTGACACCCCCCAGCCACAATACCCCACCCCAAGAAAACCCGCACGCCCCTTAGCCGAGGGGGCTAAGGGGGCTAAGGCTCTGAGACCTCTGAGGTGCCCTTCCAGGGACACGATCCCAACAGACTTTGCCCGAGCCTCGGCGGGCACCAGGGACCATCTCCCAGGCCGGCCCTGACACCATGGGGCATCTGGGGCTGGCCCTGCCCCGTCAGGGTGACTGGGGGTGCCGGGGGGGAGGGCAGCCCAGGCCCCATCCTGTTTCAGGCTGGGCGCCTGCTTGGAGGGAGGCCTGGGTGGGGGGCTCTGCTGGGAGGGGTGGGCTCGGTCTGGCCGCGACGATCCTCTGGCCCTGTCCTGTGGCTGGTCTGGGCCAGGGCAGCACCGGGCGCGCAGGGCTGGGGCCCCTGGCGGCCAGCGGGGCCAGCGGGTATTGATTGTTGGTTCTTATTTATAGAGCACCGGGGGTGGACGCGGCGCTTTGCAAAACCAAAAAGACACAGTGCTGCCGCGACGCGCTATTGAGAGGGAGGAGGGCCAGCTGCAGATGTGTGCCCGACATAGGGAGAGCTGAGACGCCCTGCCCGCCCTCCTCTGCCCCCCTCCCCCGCAGACAGACAGACAGATGGACGGGACAGCGGCCCGGCCCACGCAGAGTCCCGGAGCACGACGGGGTCAGGGGGAGGAGCGCCCCCCAGCCTCCCCCAGGCCGCGCCCGCCCGCCCGCCGGTCGGCCGGCTGGCCGGCCCACCCGTCCCGGCCCCGCGCGAGCCCCCGGGCGTGGGGCTAACGGGCTGCCTTGTCTGTGTATTTCTATTTTGCAGCAGTACCATCCCACTGATATCACGGGCACGCTCAACCTCTCAGATCCCTCGGTCAGCACCGTGGTGTGAGGCCCCCGGAGGCGCCCACCTGCCCAGTTAGCCCGGCCAAGGACACTGATGGGTCCTGCTGCTCGGGAAGGCCTGAGGGAAGCCCACCCGCCCAAGACTGCCCACCCCGGGCCTCCAGTCTGTCTGTCCGCCCTGCTGCCTGGCGGGCAGCCCCTGCTGGACCGAGGCTCGGACCAGAGCGGCTGAGGACAGGCCAGAGCTGAGCTGGCTGGGCAGGGCCGCAGGGCACTCCGGCAGAGGCAGGGGCCCTGGGGTCTCTAAGCAGTTGGGGGAGAGGGGCTGCCCTGGCCCCGGAGGGGCTTGGAGCAGAGACTGAAGGCCCGCCCCTCTCCAGCCACTACCAGAGCCACACCTGGCTGGGTTACTCCATCCTCCGGCACCTGCTCTGGGCCGCCCCGGCTCCACCCCTCTCCTTTTCTTACCCCCGTCCCTCCTTCTCAGCTTGACCCCCGTCCGTCCAGCTGGCCCTGCCCCTCCCCAACGGCAGAGCCGGACCCTCAGCCGGCAGCTGCCTCCCGGCGGCTGCTGGGTTCTCCGCCGCCTCCGCCCTTTCCGCCGCCAGCCTGCAGCCCAGGATAGGCTTCCCCACACGCGCTGGCTCGGGACCGGCCTCAGCCCGGGCCGCCGACTTGTACAGGCCCCGCCCTTCCAGTGTCGAGCGCGTGCCTTCCCCGCGCGGCCCGTGCGCAGCCGCGCGCTGTCCCTCCGCCCGGGGCCCGGCGCGCACTGCCCCCGACCCGGTTTGTGCAGTGGTGATGTCTAAACGAATGTCACGAAAATCTTTGTCTGTGTCGCGTGTGCACGCCTGCGGGGCCCGTGAGGAAGGGCGGGGGACGGGGGGAGACTCGAGGCCAGCCGAGGCCCGCTCAGGCCCGCGCGGAGGCGGCGGGGGCCCCGGGGTCCGGGGCCCGAGCTCTCGGGCGGCCGAGGGCGGTGGCGCGGGAGCGTCGCGCGCGGCAGGCGGTGAGCGCGGAGCCCAGCGCCAGGCAGGCGGCCAGGCTGGCGAGGAAGCACGCGGGCCCGAGCACGTAGACCACGGCCAGGTCCCGCGGGCCGAGCGGCTGCGAGCAGTGGCTGAAGGCGGCGTCCGGGAAGTCGGTCAAGGGGCTGAGCGACGGGCGCCCCGGCACCACGCAGAGCGGCGTCTCGGCCTCTGCGGGACACGGCGGCCGAGTCAGGCGGCGGCGCGCACCGCGGCCGCGAGCCCCGGCCCGCCTCCCCGCCCGCCCGGAGGCCTCACCTGGCGCGGGCCGCGGGTGCCTGCGCAGCCAGGAGCAGAGCGGGCGCAGCGCGCAGCCGCACGTCCAGGGGTTGCCGCGCAGGTGCAGCGCGTGGAGAGCGGGCAGGCCGGCCAGCAGGCCCGGCGCGAGCGCGGACAGCTGGTTGTCCCGCAGGCTGAGCGCGCGCAGCAGCGGGAGCGCGCCCAGCGCCGCGGGCTCCAGGCGCGCCAGCCGGTTGCCCGCCAGCGAGAGGGAGCGCAGCGCGCGCAGGGGCGAGAAGGTGCCGGGAGCCAGCGCCTCCAGCTGGTTGTCGCTGAGGTCGAGCTGCTGCAGCGCGCCCAGGCTCCAGAAGGCCCGCGCGTGCACCCAGCGCAGCCCGTTCTCGCGCAGGTCCAGGCGCAGCAGCGTGCGGGCGCCCACGAAGGCGCCGGGCGGCAGCGCGCGCACGCGGTTGTGGTCCAGCAGCAGCGCGCGCACGCCCCGGCTCAGGCCCGCGGGCACGGCGGGCAGAGCGCGCCCCGAGCAGTTGACCAGGCCGCCCGGCGCGCACGCGCACGCCCCGGGGCAGGCCGGGGTGCCTGGGGTCCCCGAGAAGGTAGCGGCGGTGGACGACCGGGCCCACACTGGCCACGGCGACAACAGCAGCAGCAGCAGCAGCAGCAGCAGCATCGGCGGCGGCCGCCGCGAGGGAAAGGAGGGGCTCCGCATGGGGCAGCGCTAGGGGCCCGCTGCTCGTGCGTCCGCGGAGCCAGTGCGTCTCTGCCGCGCCTGCACAAGCATTAAATCTCCGGGCCCAGCACCGGCAGTTCCTGTTCCACGGCCAGTCCCGCACCTAGGGCGGGGGCTGGGCAGACGGCCAGCGCCCTGCACTGCCAGCCACCTGTCCCGGAGCTGGGCTCCTGTTGGCTCTGTGCCGGCTGCGTCGCTGACAAGGCGCCCTGCCCCGCCTGCCCTGGGGTACCCTGCGCTGGCTGAGGCCCGAGCCACTGGACAACACCCACATCCACAAAAGTCCTCAATGCCATGCGTGGAATGGGACTCCGTGAGCCCTGCTGCTCTCCCCAGTCCCTGCCCCTCTGTCCAGCAAAGTGACCCCAGCGCACACACCGCGTCCCCCCCCATATAGGGATGGTCCCATCCCCATAGTGGATGATTGGTGGGGTCAGGAGCACATGATGGGGGCCTGAGCCCAGAGGATAGGCTGGCGGGTGGAGGGAGTAAGAGGCAGGGGAACAGTCACGTCTGCCCCACCTGGCCCTCGGAGGACTGTCCTAGAACCTCAAGGAGACAGCGCGGGCACGCGGGCAGGGCACGGGCACCAGCCCAAGTTCTCCTGTCAAACACTGCTCCCTCTGGAGTCGTCGGAGTTGCTCTTCCTGTCCTGGGGTTCCTGGCGTGGGGGTGGGGTGGACAGGGGCCCCGGGCGCCGTGCCAGCTTCACGGGACAAAGCAGCAGGAAGATGTGGGGAGGAGCTGGGCTGAGGCCACGGAGAGGAGAGGTGGCAATACCAGGGCTGTGGCTCCCTGCCCTGGGGGGTGGACAGTGGGTGCCTTGTGCAGACCCTGGGCACCGCCCCAGGGTACAGGAGATGACCCGGTGCACACAAGCCCCTCCCCACCCCATGACGCAGGGGCGCGCGGCTGGAGGAGGAGCCCACAGGGAGGACAGGGCAGACGCACTCAATACTGTTTAATTTCCCTCCCCCAGGCTGCCTGCAGCCCTGCTCAGGTTGGGGGGGCGAGAGGGGGCGGCTCCTCTACAGTCACGTTCTGGGACATGGAGTCCATGGGGATGCTCATGAGGCCTTGCTCCTCCAGGGGCGGCATCATGGAGGCCTCCAGCTCGGGGTCCATGACATGGGACTCCACTTGCACGGTGTGCAGGTCCATGCGGTCTTCCTGGACCCCGTAGTGCCCCACCAACCTGCACGACAGGGGCCGGGCCAGGCTGGCAGCAGGCAGCCACCGGCACAGGCCTCTCGAGGCCTTGACCCCCCCCTGCCCAGGGCAGGCCTGGGCCTCCTGTCAGTGCTCGTCAATGCTCGGGATGCATGTGACCACGCCCCCCAGGGGGCAGGAAGCAGGGGCCCGGCTCACCTGTGGGGTCCTCCCCTGAGGTTACTCACCTGCTGTTCATGTGTCTGGGGCATGGTTCGCTGGAGGGACAAAGGGAGGAGTGAACCCTGGAGCGGCGGGCCGGCCTCCAGGGGGCCCGGAAGTGCGCCCCTCCCGTTTCTCCACCACGCGGCCTAGGGGACGGCCTTCCCCTGCTCCTGGTGACATCCCGCCCAGAGGCAGACGCCCCTCCCCCAGCATGCCCTGTGGCCCTCCCCCACCCTCCCGGCCCCGGGCCTCATGCACCTCTTGGCTTTCATGACACCGACTGCCACGATGACCAGGGCACAGAAGCAGCTGGCGCCGATGCCCGCCAGCACCACGAGCAGGGCGATGAGGGCCTCGCGGCTGAGGCCGAGGCTGCACTCGCAGTACGTCCCAGCTGCAGAGACAGGGCCCGTGCGGCCGAGGGGCCCTCGTCACCTGCCAGTGGAGGACCCCCGGGGCCGCCCCTCCCCCGGCGGCCACCAGGACTCGGGAGGGGCCCTCGCAGGGGCGGGGCTCAGGGGCAGGAGGAGGCACCTGCAGCAGGGATGAGCAAAAGGGACAAACATATCAGGCCAAGGGGGCTGCCGACCAGGCAGGAGTCAGGCTGGGGACAGGGGGCCATGTCCAGCCCCCAGCCCCACCGCACACCTCTGGACGGAACCCATCGGAAGGCGCTGACCTCACAGTGGGGTTCTGAAGCGGAGCGGGTGGGGGCAGGGCCTCGGCTGGAGCCTCACTGGAGCGCGGGTGCCGGAGCGGAGGAGCCTGGGCAGGCAGCCCTGGGCGGGGCAGGTAGGGCGGACGGGGGCCTGGGAGCCACTTCGGGGTACCCCGCTGGACCTGAGGCCAAGGCGAGGGTGGGGCCGCCCTGGCCTCGGGAGACAGTGCTTCGTGGGGAAGGGGGCGGCGCCCACACTCAGGCCCCTGGGAAGGCCGAGACAGTGGCCTGGAAACCCCGGGGTCAGGGGGAGGCTGGGACAAGCAGGGGCCAAGGGGGGGAACCTGCGCTCACCGCCCTCCCTCCCGTTGCCTGTCCCGGGGAGGGTCTCACCTACAGCCTAGCAATGCTCAGGTCCGGGGGAACCTCCGGGGGTTCTTCCACACCCCCGGGAAGTGGGGGGCACTGCCCAAAAGCGGCAGCCAGCTGGGAAGCGGCCGTGGGTAGCCTGCACCCGAGTCTCCAGTACCCTACACCCCAGGCTCCAGCATGACTGCGACTGCGTCCTTCGGGCCAGAGCCCGCCTGGCCCCGAGGGCTGCTTCCCGGTGCAGCTTCTGCCGGGCTGCCACGCGCCGCCTGAGGGGCCCACATGCAGGCTGGCACCTTCCGAGTTCACCCCAGCCGCCTCCCGAGGACCCAGCCAAGCGAACCACCCAGGCAGCAGGAAGAACCGCCCCCCCCAACAGCTGACCCCACACAGCACCACGGGCAAGGGTGCGGAGGGACCCCGGCTGCACCCTGGCCCCCGGGGACCTCCCTGACTCCTGACACGGACGGCCCCTCCTAGGGGAAGGCTCGGGACCAGCAAGCGGCTTCCGGCCACCTCTGCGCCTGCTGACTTAAGGCTGGGGCCCAACACACGGCTTCTTCACCACACTCGCCCACAAAGCACGTTCCAGGGCACGGGAAGCAGGAGCACCGTGCCCGGGGGTGGACGCCGCCCCTGCCAGGCCAGTCCAGCAGGTTTGCATCCGGTTAGGACGACACAAGAACACTCAGCCCGCTGCCAGGTGGCCCTGCGCCTGGAGGGAACGGGGGTCAGAGCCTGCAGGGTGCCCACCCAGAATTTGGGGGAAGGCGGGAGGCCCCTTCTAGTGACCACGGCACAGCAGCCTGGTGGGCACAGCCCAAGGGAGGGACTGGCTGCTAAGACTACACACCTAGTCTCTACCCCTTTGCCCTCCAAACCTCTGGCAAACAGAACACTGTGGGGTAAGGAAGGGAAGTCCCAGACGACCTCAGGGCCCCCGTGCCACAGGCCCGGGTGGAGAGGTGGGGGTAGGCACTGGAAGACAGCCTGCGGGGGGACCCCAAGGTGTGCAGGGGCAACACGCGAGGCTCCAGGCCTGGGAAGGCACCCCAGGCAGAGGGGGGCAGGAGTGTGGAAGCTCCTTCCCCGGGGGCCTCTCGAGCCCCGGGAGGAAAGCGTCCCAGCTGGAGCGGAGCTCCGGGCCCCCGCCAGAGGTCGTGGCACCAGCTAGGGGGTGGGGGGTGGGAGGAGGCACACAGTCCCCGCCTTCCGGGACTTCTGGGGCAGTGCCAGGCCCCATCTGTGCTCTGGACACAGCACAGGAAGGCTGGGCTCACGGGGTTCTTCCCCCACGCTCCTGACATGTCGGAGGACACGGAAACTAACTTTACTGTGAGCCACAAACAGCCAGCCCCTCCTGCTACAGACGCGGGGAGTTCTTGGTCCGTCAGGGGACGCCCAGCTGCCTGCCATCTCACGCATTCCAGCGGCGTCCCTGTGCCCCAGCAACAGCCCTGGACGTGCTCCTGCCTGGGCTTCAGGCTCAGAGATGGGGTGTTACCAGCTGGTGTGGCCTAGGGACACCTGTGTGCTGGGACCCTGGGTTTGGAGCCCGAGCCCAGCTGTGCAGGCCCAGCCGGGGCCCGGCGACGTCAGTCTGGAGGGAGAGCCTGGCCCCCAAAGCCACGAGGACAGGGACAGAGCAGAGAACCACCTGCTTTACTGTGCACTCCGGGGGCGCGGGGCAGGGGTGCAGGGGTGCGGGAAGGCCCGGGGCGCGTCAGCTGCAGCTCTTGGGCAGGCGGTAGACGCCGGCCGAGTAGACAAGCTGCTGGTCGCG
>CM053615.1:76205718-76224585 GCA_028646535.1 Procyon lotor
CGCGCCCCCGCACCAGCAGCTCCTCCTCCTTCTGGTCCGCCTGGGACGCCATGCCCGAGTCGCTCTCCTCATCGCTGTCCAGGAGCACCATGCTGTCCCGGTCCTGCGGCCGCTCCTCCTCCACGACCGAGAAGGTCCCGGCCGGCTCCTCCCGCAGCACGCCCTGCTGTAGCCACACCGACATTCGCCGCCGCAGCAGCGCCACCGGCATCTTCACCACCTTGCTCAGGTCCTCCAGGGTCCAGCTGGCTGTGTGGGGAGGCCACGAGCCCTGCACCCACCGGGGGAGTCCCAGCCTCCCTGCCCCCCACCCCCTGCTGCATGGGCCGCACTCAGCTTCCCAGAGGTCGGCAGGGCTGGAGGGCAGGAGCAGGCCCCCTAGGAGGCATGGGCGGGGCCAGCCGGGGAGGGGTCAGCAGGCTCACCTTGGTCCTGGAAATACAGCAAGACAACCGCCTGCACGGGAGTCACGGCCACGGACAGGGTGCGGTCGGCCAGCTCCACGTCCATGGTCACCAGGCCCAGGGTGTGCTTCCAGCTGAGGGTCCGCATGGCCTGGGGAGGGCCGGAGTTAGCATGGGCGGCCCGGGGGAGCGGCAAGGGAAGGGCTCCCCTGCTCGCCCCCACCAGCCCGTCAGCAGCAGGAGGAGCCGGCGGGGCTGCGGACACATCTGTGCCGTCTCCGAGAAACACGTCCACATCCCGACCCCCAGGACCCCAGCCTGTGACCGGAGCTGGAAAAGGGGTCACTGCAGGTGGGGCCAGTTAACAAGAGGCCACCCGGAGTACAGGGGCCCCGGTGGAACATGGTCAGCATCCCCATGGAGGGGACAGCGTGAGGACAGAGGCTGCACGGACATAGCCCCAAGCCAAGAGACCCCAAACAAGTCCTGCAAAGCCCTCCACCCCGATGCCAGGGGACAGGAAGGGCCACCCCACAGCCCCGCTGACACCCCAGTCTCCGTGCGGCCCGGCACAATGCAGAAGCTCGCGCACCCCTGCGGTTGCAGCCACCGGGAAGGGGTGCTGCTGTAGCCAACACCCGGGAATGGGGGCGTCCACGGAGCTGGGCGCGGGGCACACGCTTGTAAAGGCCCAGACGGCCCTGGAGGCTGCCGGCGGGAACGTGGGGAGGAGAGCCATGCCGGCGAGGCGTCAAACTGGAGGATGTGTGACCCCGCCACACGGCGGCCAAGGCCCTCGGGAGCCCGACAGGCAGAGGGCGGTGCGGGAGGGCGGCCCCCACAGCCAAGAGCCTGTCCGCGCAGGAGACCGCACCCAGGGGGCACCGGAGACCCGCACTCAGCCGGAGCCCGCCCACAGCCCCAGAAGAGCCCCGACGGAGCCAGGCTGGCGGGAAGGGGCGCTGCAGGGTGGGCAGGGCTCCGGACAATTGGATGACAGCCCCCACTGAGGGAGGGGAGCCGCCAGAGGGGCTGGCTCTGCGCGCAGCGGTGAGGCGGGGGCCTGGCCGGCAGCTGGGAACACAGCCGGGCAGTCACCCAAGTTCTTCACCGGCTCTCGGACTTGCTTGGGGCCTGCAACCCCTTCCTTCCTTTGAGGTCTTCCTCTCGGGGTGCAGTCGGCCCCACAGCTGCCCAGACGCCCTGTGGGCGCAGCCGCTCTGGCCGCTCCCCAGGTCCACAGCTGAGGACCCGGGACGAGCTGCACCATCTCGCCCTTCCCTAGTTCGGATGCTGCTCAGGTGCTGAACTTGGAGGCTGCTGAGAACTGGGAGTCGGAGCTGAAGGACTGAGACTGGTGGGGGTGTTGCTGGAACGCGTTCTGCACGAGGGAAGGACGTGAACTTCAGGGGCGAACAGGGAGCGTTGCAGACTGTGTCCCTCAAACAGACGCTGACATCCTACCCTCAGTAACGGAGACCAGAGCGTATCTGGGAATGAGGTCCTCACACATTCAGCTCGTCCCCGTGAGCTCGTTCTGACCGAGCGGGCCTTGACCCGACCCGGCTGGCGCCCTCTCAGAGGGAGTCCGGACAGAGACGCGGGCACAAGGCCAGGACAAGAGGCAGAAGCTGACCCATGTGGCCACAGGTCGTCGGACGTCTGGAGCCACCAGAAGCCGGGAGAGGCAGGAAGAACCGTCCCCCGGAGCCTCCAGAGAGAGTGCAGCCCCACAGCTGGTTGCTCGATTTTGGGCTTCCAGCTGCAGAGCTGACGCGATAAGTCTGCACGGTCGTAAGCCCTGCTCGCGGTGCCTTGTTCCGGCAGCCCCGGGACCCTGACACGGCCCCTCTGGGCCAAGTGCTGGCAGCTCTCAACTACCCTCCATCTCTAAGGGGGACGACAGGGAACCCGCTCTGCAGAGGGCGAATGGAAGAGCGCACAGCTCGCCCACACCACCACCGGCAGAGCCTCCCGCGGCCTCCGGCTCCCAGGCTGTGACCTCAGAGCCAGCACGCCAGCCGGCAGAAGGCACAGGGGAGGGCACTCTGCGGGCTGCCCGGCCACCCACATGCGTCCAGCACGACCCCCGGGGCCAAGAGTTCAGTCGGTGGGAGACAGAGACGTGGGGGCCACAGGCCGGACCTCCAGCAGGGCCCTGCGGCCTGCCCCGCCCCTCGGGTACCCAGCCGGCCTTAAGACAAGCAGGCCGGAACACGGCGTCTGGTGCGTCAGGCCTGAGGGCTGAGCCATCCCGGACCCACGGCAAGACCTCGCTCCCGCCAGCGGCCGCAAGCCAACGAGGCGGCCAGAGGGGCAGGGAGAAGGCAGCGCGCACACGGATACTCCCCCAGGGGAGATGGGGTGCACTGCGGGCAGGCTCCGGAGTGAGCACATCAGCACAGCCCCGAGCAGAAGCCGCGGGGCAGTGCAGCGGCCCAGCGGGAGCCAGCGAGAGCCACACAGACCCTTGCGGCCTCTCGCGGCGCCGCCCCGCCCATGGCCCCGCCCACAGCCCGGCCCCTGCTCCGCCTCCCCTCTCCCTTAGCCCCCACCTCGCTCCTGCCCCTGCCTCTCTCTGGAAGGGTAGCCTCCTTGCCCTAGAACTCGGGAGAACCCACCGTCCTTCCCACTACCTGGCTCTGCGGTCCCCTCCCCCCAAGCCCTCCATTGCCCAGCCCACTGGGCTCCCGCCAGGGCGCCGTCCTGAGGGAGTGCTGGCCCGTCTCTGGAGCTGTTCCAGATGTCCCAGAACTCGGGCTCTGCTCCCCAGACAACTACTGTGTCCTCCGCTCAGGAACCCCGCGGCTCCTCACCACGCAGACCAAACGCCCTCAGGACCCACTTCACCAGCCCCCAAAAACCTAGGACGGGCACCCTAGCTCCCCGCTCTCTCCAGACAGGTCTCCACTGAGCCATCCCTGCAAGGAAGGCTCCTCCGTGCCGTTAATCCCTGCCCACTGCCGGCGCCACCTGCCCCGGCCTGCACCCCCAAACCCAGACGGCACGCGGCCTGCAGCGCACCCCCCTCTCCTCCTGCCCGAGGCCCGGTCCTCAGGGCCCCAACAGCAGACGGCACCGTCCTGGTCCTCTAGCACCTGGGAAAGCAGCTTGTAGGGAAGCGAGCTGGGCCGTGGCAGGGACAGCAGGGTCCTGGGCGGAAAATACCTCCTGGACGAGCGGAGAGGTCCTGGAGGCAGATGTGGCTCCCTGACTCTCCCTGGGACGAGCCCGGCACCCCAGCTGCTGGTTCGGGGACAGCGGACGAGGAAACCCAAGAGGGCGAGAGGGCACTAGCAACGCGGCGCCTCCACTGGTACGGAGTGGGGACGCTCCCACACGCATAGGTGCGCGGGCCCCTAAGGGGCAGAGCGAGGGCCGCGCCCCCCACCTCAGAGCAGAGGCGTCAGGAGAGGAGAGGACGGCAGGGAGGGGCCACACCCAGCGGCTGCTGCGCGGCGGGGCTCCCGACACGGGGGCGTGCACGGTACCTTGAGCTTCTCGTACTTCTTGCAGTAAACCTCGAGGGCCTCCCTGATGTCCTCGGGGACCTCCAGCTTCTCGTCCTTGAAGGGCGGCCAGAACTCGCTGGACAGGATGACGGCGTAGACCCCGAAGGGCGGCTGCTCCTCTGCGGGCCGCTTCTCGTCCTCCTCGCGGATGTTGGCGTTGATGCGGCGGGAATCGGCCATGTCCTGCGCAAAGACAGAGGGGTCCGGGAGGCCCCAGGGCCGGGCTGGGGCAGGCCGGGCAGGCGGGCGGGGACCCTGGCGCCCACCTTCAGCATGACCTCGCAGAAGTGCATCGGAGCCTCGCCAAATCGCAGCTTCAGCAGCTCCACGTTGCGGATCTCCCTGGAAGGACGCATCTCTGAGGGGCTGCGGCGCGTCCCCACCCAGAGAGGCTGCACAGGCGCCCGCCCACGCCGGCGCAAGGACACCCCGGGCCAGGAGGAGACGGGGGGGGGGGGGGGGTGGTGGCACGCGGCCCCTGCCGTCCAGACCCCGGGCCTGCTCCATCCCAGATGCCGCGGGTCCCCGGGCACCCGGCTCCCCAAGCTCCGGGGCCGCCTCCCCGGGCCTCCGGGATCACGGCTGAGCACAGGCCCGTCCCCGCTGGGCAGCACGACGGCAGTTGCCTTTGGGAGCAGGGCAGCAGTCCGGTCTCACCGCTCGGGACTGAAGCTGAACTGGTGCAGGAGGCGGTCAGCCAGCAGCGAGCGGTACTCATTGATGAAGAGGTCCTTGCTGCCGTAGATGCTGACCAGCAGGCTGATGATGTCTGACGAGCGCCGCTTGGAGCTGGACTTCCCTGCACGGCACGTGGGGCAGGGGTGGGCACTGAGGAAGCCCCATGGGTGCCTGGGCGGGGCCCACCCTGCCAAGCCCCCGAGGCCCAGGCTCAGATCCCAGGATGGGGCGGGCTGGGTGGTGCACAGGCCGCCGTGGGCCCCTCGGGCCGGCGGAAGCGCTCTGGGCAATGGGCTGGGTGAGGCGGGGACCACTGAGCCCCTCCAGCCTGGGGGCTCGTGAGTACGCAAACGGGGCCAGAGCACCTGCCTTGCTGGAGCGTCCCCCGAAATCCGGAGCTGGGCGGGGCTGGTGGGCACTGACCTGGATCAGCGTCCACGGGGTCGGGGACCCAGTCCTCGGGCTCGCCAGAGTCATCCTCGCTGTCCTGACCCGTCTCCAGGCTTGCCGGGTCGGTCTTGGACAGCTCGACAGCCAAGTCCCCTGTCCCGTCTGAGTCTCCCGTCAGCCCAGCCACGATCTGCCGCACCGTGTCCTCCCGCGTCCTGCCAAGTGCGAGGACTGCTGGCCCTCACGGCGCCTGTCCCTGTTCGCCACACTAGCCCGCACCGCCTCACCTCCACCCGCGGCTACCAGCCCGTTGGCCACGTGCTTAAGTCTACTGACCTTTGTCTCAAAGGAGAATAACGATAACGAACGTAACTAAAACGAAGGCCCGTCGTCTTCTGGGAACACCGAGAACTGAGACAGGGAGGCAGAACCGGGGCGCCTGGGGGGCCCAGTCAGTAAAGCGTCTGCCTTTGGCTCACAGCACAGTCCCGGGGTCCTGGGATCGAGCCTTGAGTTGGGCTCCCCGCTCAGCAGGGGGTCTGCTTCTCCTTTTCCCTCTACCCCTCCCCCCTGCCGGTGCACACACTTTCTTTCCCCTTCTTTCTCTCTCAAGATAAAACGTTTAAAAAGGAAAAAACAAGACGGAACCAAAACCAGGCCCTTTCCACAAGAGCCCTGAGCTTCTACCGTCCCAAGGTGTCTCTGGGCAGCGGGCCTGCGGCACCCGCTCACACACACTCCCCGGCAGCCCGCCTGACAGTCCCTGGTCCTCATCGTAGGCAAGGCTGAGCCCAGGGTCCCTCCTTCTCCTCAGCCTGGGGGCCTGGCCAGCCCGACGAAGCTGAGCTGGAGCCTCTCTGCACTGGGAGGAGGGGCGGGGACAGGGGGCAGGGTGCATGGTGGGGCCCCCAGTGTCTGTGCACTGGCGACAGGTACAGGAAGGGGCCCTGGCCTTGGCCAGGCCATGTGGCCCAACAGGAAAGACAGAACATCCCTGGTGTCCCAAGGGGCCACTGGGACCCGGGGGGAGGTGGCTGCACGCGGGGCCTGCCTGTGGCGCTCACCTCAGGTAGCGGCGGACGGGCTCGCAGGCCACCTCCAGGATGACCATGGACGGGTCCAGCACGCGCAGGGCCTTGATGGCAGATATGTAGAGGGTGATGATGTCGCACGTGTTCACGCCTACGGCCAGGAGAGGATGATAGTCCCGGCAGCACCCCGGAGTGCTACCCCCGGGCACACCGCTGTGCCCTGGCCAGGCGGGCTTCTGGCTGCCACTGTGACGTCACCCCCCAGATAGCAGCGTGATATGCAGGAAGCAGCCCCCTTGTCCTCCAACTCTCGGGGGATTTCCCCAGAATTTCCCAGGATCCCAGCTCCCTCCCTGGGGGGTCTGTCCTGTGGGATCACGCGCCACCTCTGCCCCTAGGCCACGGCCCTCCCTTCCCGAGACCCCTCCAGGGAAGGATGAAGCGGAGCACCCCAGCCCTCCCGAGGACTGCACAAACCCACCCCCACGCCGGCCCTGGCGCAGGGAGGCCGGGCTCTTGGGCCACAGCTCTGTCACCTGGATGGAGGAGGCGCGTCTCCAGGGCAGCCCTGAGGGACAGGAGCAGCTGCTGCCTCTGGTCAGTCCTCTCCAAGCAGTACTTGAGGTCCTCGATGGCCGGCCGGGAGTCCGGGAAGTCTACAGAAAAGCGCCAGCCCTTGCACACACATGCGGCAGACACACACTGTGCATGCGCGAGAGCGCACGGGTGGGCCGGCCCCAGGGCTGAGCCGCCGCACCCCCGCTCGGCAGCACCGAGGAACACCCGCTAGCTGCTTCAGGTTGCCCCGGAGCCCCGCTGTGCCCGCACCCCCCCGTGGCGCGGGACAGAGCAGACACACGAGGCCGGGGGTGGGCGTGGGCACCCAGAAGACCATCCGCTGCCCCATCACAGCTGCCCTGACCCAGACACTGAGCTGAGGGGCCCACCCTGCTCAAGACGCCACGGCCCCAAGCGGCCCTCACCGCCCGCCAGATCTGAAGGGCAAAGGGCCAGAGCGCAGGGGCCCACCTCGGATGATGCTGAAGAGCTCCTCGATGCGCAGGCTGGCGTAGATCCGGTAGAAGAACCTCTGCACGTGACAGCGCCAGCGCCGCAGCGTGCTGCCGGCCTCGGGGGACGCGGGCCGGGCCGGGCCGTCCTGCAGGAACACCTTGCCCAGCCAGCCCACCACCCTCTCGATCCACTGTTGGGAGAGCACAGATGTGGGCCCCAGCCCGACGTGGGGCAGAGCCCGGGAGAAGCCACACAGCTAGCTAGCCACCCTGTGGGCAGTCCTGGGGAGTCCCCAAGGCCGCCCGCTCTGGAGCAGGAGCCCATCGAATTCAGCAGGATAAGGGGCCCAAAGGGGCGCCCCAGGTGTTCCATAAGTGCACCCCCACACCCTGAAAGCATCAGTGCCCAGACAGCCCTGGCAACAGTGGCCCCGAGCAGGACACAGGCAGAGTGCTCACCTCCAACTCGGTGGACAGACATGGCCTGGGGGCCACCTACCCGACTAGTCACGTGCACACGTTTGTGTAAGAGCCCCTCTGAGCGCATGTGCATTTATAGGCACCGTGGCCACGTGGACTCCAGGTGCACACGCTCCCCCACAAACTACACAGCCACTGATGACATAGCCAGATGTCCTGCCACCAAGGCCAACACAGGTCCCCAGCCAGGCCTCTGTGCTCACGCCCACTCGAGAGCACTGCTGTAAGGACACGTGCTCTGACTCCCCATCACAGCTAATTTGCGTTCTCAGGAGCCAGTGGAAGAGAACAGGCAAAACACAGGAGCAGGCTGGACAGTCCCCTCTGGTTGGACCCAGCACCTCCACAAGTCTGGGGGGTCCAGAACAGAGCCCCAAGCCATGCCCCCAACAGCACGGGTGCCCTGAGAGCCCTCACTGGCACACCCCAGACCTCGGCACTGCCTCCAGCCAAGGGATTCCGCACAGACCTCGCTGAACACGTCCTGGGCTCTTTCTCACTGTCACCAGGGCAGGCTGGGAAGCGCCAGCCCTCAGCCAGCACCAAGACAGCTTCCCCCACCAGCCAGGCCCCAGTCCACCCAAGTCTCCACAAACTCATTGCTTCTAGAACCAGGGCTCAGGTTGCCAGAACCCTTGTCTACAACCCCCGAGGGGCAGGGCCTGAGGGCTTGTCCTTACCTTGTGGAACTCACGCAGGAAGGAGCGCTCATACTCGCCCCGGCAGCGGTCCTCCATCCTCTCCCTGGTCACCTGGTGCAGGGTGGTGGTCACAGCCTCGGCACTGACGCGCTCCAACAGACTGAGCCTATGCCTGGAGGAGAGCCCTGCCCATGGAGCACGCATACCACGCCCGACCCCCGCCCCCGCCCCGCGCCCAGTGCTCTCAGTAACAGAGGCTTCCAGAAGGAGCTGCTGAGAGGACAGAGCCCTGCCCTCCCCAGCTGGCCTCTCTGCCCGGGCTGAGACACTGGCCTTCCCCGGGTGAGCAGTGGGTGTGGCTCTCAGGGCCAAAGCCTCATCTCCTCAACACGGCCCTGAAATGACACCTAAATACGCCACGTGAGTACTAAGACATCTCCAGTTACGCTTTTAGATGCAGACCCTGGTCAACAACGGCAAAGGGACTCAAGAGGAAAGGAGAAAAAACATTTCTGCACATCTTTCATCTGGGATGAACCCAGCAGAAGCCATTCGGGGCCTCCCTGCCCCCTGCCGGCAACAGGACGACTCCCTAGCCGCTGCCGCCTCACTTAATGTGACAAAACCATTACAAGCAGCCATGAAGGACAAAAGGCCCATAAGTCAGAAGGTGGCTTTAACAACAACAAAATCCTTTCCTCTTTAAAAGGCTGGAAAGGCCATCTGCTTGCCCAGCATGCTGGCCTAATCCCCAGCTTGTACTGGAAAGAATAAAAAAAGCAAACTCACTGTTTGCAATTACAGGGTAAAGTAGAGGCCACCCCTTTCCTGGAGAGCCTCCACAAGGCACAGCAGAAATCTAGGAGGCCCAGGGAATTTGGAGTCACGCAGGCTCCTAGCGTGCGCACAGCGTGAAACCTGGGGCTGGTGTGAGCAACTGAGACACACCTGTGTCCAGGACAGGACGTACAGGTTCCCAGCACAGAAACCCTGGGGACCCTCCCTGGGCCGAGGTCCGCCCGCTCTGCGAAGGGGCCAGCTGGACCCGGGACGGTGAGTGAGTCCAGAAGAACAGTGGCACGAGTACTCACAGCACCTGGCTGAGCTGGTGAAACTGCTCCAACGCCTGGCGGCACCAGCACCGCTGCTTGTCACTGCCGCACCCGGCGCACAGCGGGCTCTGCAGAAGCCGGTAGTACCGCCGCCGCGCGTACCTGCTGTCCAGGTCCCCCTCCAGCTCCGGGTCCGTGCCCCCCTCCCCCTTCCTCTTACTCTGCATGTACACTCTCAAAAAGCGTCCGTAGAGACGCTGAATCATCTCCTGAAAGGTCCTAGGCGTGGAAAAGAACAGGACGCCCCGCAGCGTGGTGTGCACTTTTTCCCGCAGCCCCTGAGCGCCGGCGCCCATCAGCAAGCCCAGGCGAGTCCACTTCTCCAGGAGCTCCAGGCTGTGCAGGTAGGGGTCCAGCCGGCTCTCCAAGAGGCCAAAGGCGTCAAGGAGAAGCAGAAGGCACTGGGGCTCGTCTGCACAGTTCTCACGCTGGGAGATGGTATTCCAGAACTCCAGGGAGATGTTGGCCTGCAGGTCGTTCTGCAGCACCTCTACGAACCACTCCTCCAGGACCGAATGCAGACCGTGGCCCCTCAAAACCTCCACCGCCGCCCGGAGCTCCTCCTCCTTCGGCGGCACCGCACCGCTGGTCCGGGAGGACGCCTGGGGGGCAGAAGGCCGTGAGGAGGGAACGCAGGGTGGAGGCGGGAAGGGCGGAGACAGGCGGGGACGAGCGGGGAAGGGACGGAGCGCAGGGGGCAGCTGCGGCCGACGCTGGGGAAGGGCTGCCCGGGGCCCCCAACGAAGCCCAGGCCGGACGTCCCGGGAACCCCGCGCCGGCCCGCTGCCCCTTCCGGGGCCTCACCAGTCCCAGAGCGGCCGGCGGCACCAGCCCGGTGCTCACGGTGTTCCAGGCCGCCAACAGCTCCTGCGCAGTCCCGGGGTCGCCGTCGCGCCCCGCCGCCGCCATCTGTGCGCCTCCCAGCTTCCCCGAGTCAGCGGGCGCGGCGCGAGGCGATGACGCACACGAGAGGCGCGCAGCGGTGACGTCGCGGCGGGCGCGCTGTCGGAAGGCAGCGCGCAGGCGCGAGCGGAGATGCGGTAGCGGCGGTTGGAGTGGTCGTGGCCCCGGCGGCGACCATGACCCAGCAGGGCGCGGCGCTGCAGAATTACAACAACGAGCTGGTCAAGTGTGAGCGACCGCGCGGCGGGGTCCGCTGGGCGGGCTGGGAGGGCGCGGGGCTGGCCGGCTTGCAGGCCCAGGGGGTAGCGGGCCCGCCGCGCGTGGCCGAGCGGGGTGCACGGTCCGTGCGGGGGGGTCTCGGCTCGGACGGCGCCCAAGGCCGTGGGGGCGTGCGGGGGCGCACAGCAGCCGTGCCGCACTCGCCTGGCGCTAGCTGTCTGCGCGGTGAGCGCAGGAACGGACGGCTGGAGCGCGCACTGCCTCCCAGGCGCACGCTCGGTGATCTGGGGCGGGGCTTCCCTAGACCCTAGAACCCCCGGGAGCTGGGACACTAGTCTGGCCCGGGTGGGAGGTGGCCCGGCCAGTACTGGGCCCTCCAGCGCGCTCCTCTCCTAGCGGGCGGGGGGCTCCGGAGGGGGCGGGCTGCCGCGCTCCTTCCTGCCCTGGGTCCACAGCGCCTGCCCTCCGCTCTTCCCACCTTCCCCCAGGCATCGAGGAGTTGTGCCAGAAGCGAGAGGAGTTGTGTCGGCAGATCCAGCAGGAGGAGGATGAGAAGCAGCGGCTGCAGAACGAGGTGAGGCAGCTGACGGAGAAACTGGCCCGAGTCAATGAGAACCTGGCGCGCAAGATTGCCTCTCGAAACGAGTTTGACCGAACCATCGCAGAGACTGAGGCCGCCTACCTCAAGGTGGGGCTCCCGACGCCTGGGGGTTGGGGGCTGCACGCTGGCGGGCGGGAGCCAACCTAGCCTGGCTTCCCAGGGTGCGAGGAAGGGGCTTTGGGCAAGTCTTAGAGAGGAAAAGGACCCTGCTGACCCTGTCCGGCCCTCCCCCTAGGGGCTCCCTCTCCCTGCTTCTGCTCCACCGGCTGGTGCTGGCGGGCGGGAACTTCCTGACTGGTGGAGGGGCGGTAATCATCCCACGTCTATTTCTAGATCCTGGAGAGCTCGCAGACTCTGCTCAGTGTCCTGAAAAGGGAAGCTGGGAACTTGACCAAGGCCACAGCCTCAGAGCAGAAGAGCGGCGGCGGCAAGGACAGCTGACCGCTGCAGGCGGAAGGGGCCTGCCTCCACTGGCCGTCAACGGCTTGGCCTCCAGCACCCTGTCTCCAATGTGTCTTTACTGTTCACAGTAGCAGCTGCCTCATTCCACTGTCCTGGGTACCAAGAGGCCGTGGCCAAGCTCCACCCACCGCAGGCGATGAGGACAGCCCACCAGCTGGGGGTCCTGGCCCTGGGCTCATGCAGGATTTAGGGAGGGCAGGCTCTGGGTCACTTGTGCTCAGGGCCTGTGCTCCCAGAAAGGCGCTGCTCCCTAGTCTCAGCACCACGGCCGTGCACGCACCTTGGTGCCCAGGCCAGGGGAGTGGGCCGGGGCTGGGGCCCTCCACCTTGGAGCTTGCCCTGGTAGTCTGTGACTGTCAGTAAAGATTGTCTTTGTAAAGATGCCCTACTGCCTGTGGCTTGTGTTTGGAGTGTAGGACTGCCAGACACCCCCAGAATTGATAGGAGCCCCTGCCCACCTGTGGTATGGCTCGTCCTTGGCAGAGGAAAGCCTGGAGCGGCTTTTCCTCTAGCAGGCCTTGTTGGCCTCAAAAGCAGAGTTGAAGGCACCCTTGAGCATCTCCTGTGACCTCGTCATCCCCCTTTTCTCCCCACCAGGGCTGCCGGCCTCTCTCCCCCACCTCCACTTAGTCTATCCTCCGGGAGGCGGTCTGCCTCTTGGTCCAGGTCTGTGCCATGCTCTATTACCAGCGCAAGGCCTGGCCCAGGGAGATGCCCTCTCGGCACAGTCCCCCAGACAGGGCTGGGCCCCACTCCAGGATTCTAACCCTGGCTTGGCCCAGGGGCTGCACTGCTCCCCACTGTCCCTGGTCACACCAAGCCTGCCTGCTTCTAGCCTTCCACCCTGAGTCCTCTGGCACCGTCTCTGCTGGCCGGTCCGCCCCCGTGGGCCGGGGGGGGGGGGGGGGGGGGGGGGGGGAAGTCCCCTGCGGCTGCTGCTTGCAGAGGCTGGGCAGGTTTGGGAAGCACGTATTGTTTGAGAGGCTCTGGGAAAACCTGGGCCCGCCCCACCCAGAGGAACACACCAAGACACCGTCTTCCTTCCCAAGCGTGGCCACGCAGTGTTTCTCGTGGGCTTAACTCTTGAGGAGGGACACGCTTGTGTTCGGTGCCTGCAGTCGACAGCCCCGGCTCCCCACTCCGGCCATGGCGAGCGTGTGGTTCTGCAATTCTTGCTACCCCGGGGCTGCTGGCTTCCTGCCAGCCGCTCGCACTGACCCCAGGGAAGCGGTCTGCCTGCCACAGCCTTGCTGCAGGAGCTTTCCAAGCCACACAGGAGGCTCTGCCCACCCCCTGCCCGCTCCTCACCCCCGCCCCAGTGCTGGGTCTTTAAGTCAAGCCCCTCCCATCCCTCCAGAGCGCCCCGCCCACTGCAGCTCCCAGACAGGGGGGTGGCTGGGACGGGAGGTAGGGCTGCTGGGGCGGCGGGACTGACCCGCTGGACCACCAGGACGGCAGCATGTGGGGGTGCCACACAGGGCCACCCCGCACCTGGGCACAGAAGTCCTAGCCAGGCTTCCGCTGTACCCTCCTCCCCCCTGCCAGGGCCTCAGGGGAGCCCCCCGAGCCCTCACCCCTGCTCCCTGCTTCCAGGCCAAGGACCACACAGGAAGGCAGAGGCGGCCTTGTCCAGTGCTATTTATTGAGTCCCTCATCAAATGCAAGAAAAGACTTGCCATTCGTCACCAAGGGGGTGGGTTGAGGTCTGCTGTTGGGGGTTGTGAGCAGGGAATGGCTTGAAGTCCCGCAGGGGAAAGGTAGCCAAGCTAGCCCTTCACACACGTCAGACGGCAGCTAGACATGGTGTCCATGGGACCCTGTCCGTCCTCTGCAGGCAGCGCCCCCGAGTCAGGGCTGGAGAGCAAGACCCCCGCAAGGGGGGAGGCAGGAGCCCGCAGGGCCCTAGGCTCAGGTCGAGCACCAGCACGGTTTTGAGGCCCCAGGAAGGGACGGTGGGACAGGGCAGGGGCTGGCAGGGCAGAAGGGGGTGCAGAACGAGGGCAGGGCTCCGCCTTGGCCGTCCTGGCGGGGTCGGAGTCAGAAAAGGAGAGCTGATTCACTGCGGAAGTCTGAGAGGTCGTTGTGCCCGGCCGGGGTGAGCTGGGGGGGGGGGGGCACAGAGGGGACCGATGGGGCTCATCCAGATGCTAGAGACCGCCCCCGCCCCCTGTCCCTTGTCTGCCTTCCTGGTCCCGCCCCTGCTCACCATGACCTCCTTTGGGGTGGGCTCGGCCTCCCTCACTGCGGGCTCCAGCGTCTGCTCCTGCCACTTGTTAAAGGCTGCGGAGTGCTTTGGAGTGTAGCTGGACAGGCCTGTGGGCCGAGAAGCACGAGTGTGGGCGTGTGGTCCAGGCTGGCCCCGGGCACCCACTCCACAGTGGGCCACTCACCTGAGCTGCCATCCGGCAGGCGAGGGCTCTCGGGCCCCACACTGTTCACAAAAGTGGCTCGGGGCAGGAAGAGTGCGAAGGGCTTCTCCACCAGCCCATCTGAGCTGGACTCCTCCTCGTCCTCCTCTTCCTCCTCCGCCTCCTGCTGGGCCTCGGCCTCCTCCTCCTGCACCAGGGAGTTCTCAGGGGGGTACTCGAACGTGGTCTGCAGGCGCTTGTCATTGAAGGAGATCTTCATCTACGGGCAGGAGGCGCATCAGCGGGGCCCGGCTGCCTGGCCAACGGCGGTCCTGGAGCCCCACAGCTGGGCCCAGGGACCCCGAAGAACACGGCAGAGGTTGTCTGGCCTAGGCAGGACGAGGAGCTGCCGCTCGCCAGAGACGACCCCTTTATCTGCCCCCGGTAGGGCTGGGGCCAGGACCCCAGGGAGACGGGGTCTGGGCGCCCACAGCAACCCAGGGCCGGCGTGGCTAGGCACCGCAGCCCAGGCCCCACCCGGCCGTTTCCCAGCCCAGGCCCAGGGTCGAGTCACCTGGAGGAGCCCACGCTCCCCCATTCCCCCCACCCCCAGGGACCAGACCGTAGCCAGCAGCGGGAGCCCAAAGTCTCAGGGTCAGAATTAGAGCTAAGTTGCCCCCAGCAGGGCTTGGGGTGACCCCTTCCTCCCGCCCGGACTACCCATCTGGCCCTAGTGCTCCCTGTCCCCCGCTCCCCAGTCCACTCCGTAGGCCGCAGAACTTCATGTCTGAGCAAATCCTCTCCTCTCTCAATGGTCTCCTTCCGCCAAAGGAAGCGGGGTCAGGCACGAGCAGGACTACAGGCTGACTTGGCCCGCCCTGACCCGGGACCCCCTCCCCACGAGAGCCCCAGGCTCCCAGGCCTGCTCAGCAGCGCTCAGCCAGGCCCGGCAGGCTGGTAATGAATACGAGCACCGCCGGCCCGCAGCAGATGGGAGCGGCCTGCAGGAGCTCGAAACATTAAACTCCCGAGCACGGGACACCGGCAGCGGCTCAAGTTCCTCCTCCCGCCTGGGAAGGAGCCGCAGTCGGGAGCTGGGCCCCCAGGAAAGAACCATGGGCCCAGGGACAGCAGGACACGGGGGGAGGGTGGCGGGGGGGCTCACACGAAGGCTGGACTGGCCGCCGGGGCAGCAGAGGGACCCCGGCACGGGCCTCGGGGGGGAATGCCCGGCCAAGCCAGTGTCCAGAAACAAGGGCGCCTGCTCCGGTCCCCCCACCGCGCTCCCCCCACCGCCACACGAGCCACGCGGCCCCACGGCCACAGGCATCCCTGTCTCAGCGCGGCCCACACACGGACATTGGCCGGGCAAGCCTCAGGCCCCCGCCCGGTGGTCTGGGTCCCGGCCCGCTGCACACACAAGTGGCGGCGGCGAAGAGCAGACAGGGGCGCACCACCCAAGCCAGCCACGACCAAGAGCAAAACACCTGCTCCTGTCACTTGGAGGCGCCGGGTCCCTCTGCCTGCCCGGCCCCCAGCTGCCCCCCGGCCCCAGGCCTAGCAGGACAGAAGCCTAAGGCAGGATGGGACTGCCAACCCGGGGCCTCCCCCTGCCCCAAGGCCCCACCGTGAACAGGGCTTCCAGTCACCCCTGGGTCCACGGCCTTGTCCTCAATGACCCTGGGCCCTCCGGGCCCATCCCCCACCGAAGACACAGGAAGGGCTGGCTGCCAGGGCCCGGCCGGATTAGCGTGCCCTCGTTAGTCCGCATGACCAGCTCCTAGCAGGGAGACCGAGGGGGCTGGGCACACACAGGCACTGAGCCTGGCACAGCCTGGCCGGGCAGGGGCGGGGTGGTGCTCCTGGGCCACTGCTCCCCGCTGGTGCCCCAGGCTTGGGTCCCATCCCTCCTCCCCTTCAGTCTCCACACTCTACAGCCGGTGGGGCTCACGGGCCTCCTTGGGGTGCAGATCTTTGGGTCACAGGACATCTCGTGACGTATGCTGCCAGGAAGGGGCCGGCCTCCGGCCCCAGGCAGAGGAGCCGGGCGTGGCCAGGGGCTGGCACAGGCGCACACCTGGCTGGGGGGGACTTTGCCCGCTGCACCAAGTGGAGGTGGCAGGTGGTTCCCGGCTTGGCCCACCTCCCAGCTCCCACAGGCCCTTTGCCCCCCTCGCCCCGCCCTACCTGTGCACACCCAGCTTGGGTTACTGAAGGGCGTCCACCCTGGACTCTGGCCTGGGAGCTGGGTCCAACCAGCCCCTGCCGGTGCTGAGGGCCCGCCCTGCCCGCGGCTCCCATCCCCCTGCCTCCTCCCATCCCCCACCCGGTCTGCCCTCTGGGGGGCCAACCCACACAGCCTCTGCCAAAGCTCCCACAGCTGCTTCCCGATGCCCCAGGGAAGGACCCCCCCTGGGGGGGAGCTGGGGGAGCAGGGGCCGACCTGTCGCGGGGGGCGGGGGGGGCAGGGGCCAGCCTGCTGCCATTGCCCCGGCTTTACAAAGCCCACATGCGGGGAGGGGAGCGCTACAGAAGCCCCGGGGGAGCAGGTAGGGTGAGGAAGGAGGGCAGAGAAGAGCCCAGCCAGGATGCTGGGGGGTTGGAGGGCGCGGAGGGGCCAGTCGGAAGCAGGCTCCCGAGGGCAGCCGGCTACACGCAGCTCTAAGGACTGGAGCGAGGCTGAGGGCCGCGACCTGGCCAGCAAAACCAGGGTGCCGGGATGGGCCTTACTCCACAGCTGAGGGTGTCGCAGGCTGAGCCCTGGGGACGCTGACATGTTCGGGCTGGGCAGAGGACCCGCGGGTTGGGAGGTGAGGAGGGCAGAGAAGAGGGCAAGGGGTCACCCACCGCACAGGAGCCTGGCCAGGTGGCCCCTCACAACAGGGAGAGGTCCGCAGCACCGACCCGACGACCCTGCGGGAGGCGGGAGAGGACAGCAACCCGAAAGTCCCACCAACCACTGCCCGTGGGCTGGGGCAGAGGTGGCGGGCCTGGCCACCGGGCCCCGCAGCCACCGGCCCCTGCCTGGCCGTCAGGGGAGGGACAGAGAGCACATCTGCGATTCTGCCAAGAGATGACCAAGTAGGGAAGGGTCCCCCCCAGGTAGGCCTCCCAGGTCCTCTGTCTGCTGGGCACCCCCACCCCCCTGGACAGGACTGTAGGCCTTCGAGGCCCAGCAAGGGCATGACAGCCCACTGACCTGCCGACTCAGGGGCAGGCTGCCCAAGAGAGCCAGACCTCACCTGCCGCCCGGGAGAGGCCCCGGCACCTCCCACCACTCCCCTGGTCAGCCAGCCATACGGGGGGCAAGGTGGGCAGTAGGCCCTGAGGTTCCCAGTCGGGGGGGGCCACCGGGACAATGGTCCAAACCGCAGGCCAGTTGGAGAGGTCCAGCAGCCCAGGCCCCGGAGGAACGGCAGGGGGCACGCCCAGGGCCCAGAGTCAGGAGGGACTCCAGGGAAGGGAGCACAGGGCAGCCCAAACCAGCGGACTGCCCTGGAGGCCTGCGCGGCCCCACACCACGGGGGTTCTGGCTCTTCCTGGGCCAGGCAGCTGGTGCGGGGGTGGGGCAGCGCTCACAGGCGAGAAGCCCCTCCGGCAGCTCCGGTGGCCTTGCCAGGCCATCCATCTGGACCCCGACGCCCTCAGGCTGGCACAGCCATCAGGGCCAGGTTCATCTGAACTGCCCTCCGCTCTGGGCCAGGGCCTGCTTCCTCCAACCCCTTCCTTGCCCTTCTCTCCTCAACCCTGCCACAAACGACCCCCACAGTGCTTTCCCCAGCGGGGGAGGAATGAACAGGGGCCCTACACAATAGGGACCGCCAGCCACCCTCAGTTCCTCATCTACAAGGCGGGGGGCTATAATCACCTCCACTTCTCAGGGCCGGCACGGAAAGGTACCATCCTCCGGCTCGCGGTCGGCCGGCCCGAGCAGGGCGGTGGGGCTGACGACCAGGGCTAAGGGCAGGGGCTGGGGGGGGTGGGGCAGGGGGCTGTGGCCCATCGCACTAGAGAAGGCGAGTCAAGGTCAGGCAGGCAAGATGGCCCTGCCGGAAGTAGCAAGGCAGGTGAGGGTGGACGCCCATCCCGGCAGACGGAGCCGGCAGGGGCACGGGTGCCCGCGCCCAAGGAGAAGGGGAGAGCACAGGGAAGAGCAGTGCAAGGCCCAAGACGGCAAACGGGGGGGGGGGTCCCCGTGATTAGAGGACCAGCAGGCAGACCAGGGGCTTCGGTGACACAAAGCACATCACCACCCCCGTCGCCCCGAGGCACCTGAGGGCAGTGGCGAAGGCGGCTTCAAGGGTGAGCCACCAGGGAAGCCCGGCAGGCGCCGTCGCGGTTCCAGAGGCCGGCACGCCTGCCCGCGCCTGCGGACGGGGGCCACTGGGGCTGCCTGTGGAACCCGCCCCTGGGCCAGGCCCGGGGTCTAGAATAGCCAGGAAGAATCCGAGGAACGTTCTCTTGGGCACAGAGGGTTCCGGGCCACTGGGCAGCTGGGGATTGAGGCTCCAGAGCAGGGCTCCCCGCCCTGCAGCTGGGTCTCTCTGCGCCTGAGGCCCAGCACCCCCCCCCCGGTTGGGGGAGGGTCTACAGTGCTTCCAGCATCACCCCCAGGCCTGGCACACACCAGGAAGGCAAGAAACGCTCGCAGGAAACCAGGCCCTGCTGAGCTCCAGGCCACAAGCCTTCTGGGGGAGTTGGCAGCCCCCCCACCGAATGGTTCCCAGCGCTGCACCCCGAAGCTGACAGTGGGGTAGGGTGCGGACCACACCTCAACCACTGGCCTCCTGCGCCTTCCCGCTTCTGTCCTGGCCCCCACGACCCACGCAGGCCAGGACCCCAGGAGACCCGGCCAGGCTACGCCCTCAGAACCAGGGCCACGGCAGAACCGACGGGCCCAGAGCTACGGGTCTGCCCCGCAGACCCCAGGCGCAGTCGCAGGAGCCAAAAGGCAGCCAAGGTGCCTGCCGGACTGGCGAGGTACCTGGGAGGCAAGCTGTCCTCTCTGGGCCGTCAGGGCTCTCCCGGGGCCCAGGCCAGGGCTCCCGCCTCCCCAGCTCAGCCCCTCCTGCT
>CM053615.1:76224685-76255662 GCA_028646535.1 Procyon lotor
CCCCCCCCCCCCCCCCCCCCCCCACTGACCTTCTTTCTCGAGGAGCCGGCCTTGGTGAGGCAGGACTTCTCCAGGGCCAGGTAGCCACCGATCACCTCAATCTCGTGCACGGTGGGGTACCGCTTCTTCAGGGTGGTCCCCAGGGCGGCGGGGGGATCTGACAAGCTGCCCGCCTCGTCCTCCTCAGCCCCCTGTGGCTCGGGCTCCCCATTGGCCTGCCGGGACCCTGGTTTTCTCTTGGGCACCACGGTGAAGGTGTTGCCACCTCGATGCTGGTGCCCTGATGGGTGCCTAGGCCCAGCGGGGTGCAGGGGGTACCAAGGAGGCCCACCAGCCCCTGAGCAGGGCAGTTTGGCTTCTTGGGGGACCTCATCCTCCGAGTCCACCTCATCAATGAGGGTAACAGGCAAACCTGGCCTCCCAGGCTCCCGGCCGTTCTTGGCCAAGCTGGGAACCCCCAGGCCCCGGGCAGGCTTAGCTTCGGCAGCAGCCAACGGACACAGGGGTGGTGAGGACAGCCTCTGCCGCCTAACAGCCCGGTCCACGAGGGCAGTAGCCGGCCCGGGGCAGGCCCCCTCCTCAACCTCCAAGGGGCTCCTCCCTCTAGCAGGCACACTGCCCCTTCCGGGCACCAGCTGGGCTTCGAGCTCCAGGCTTTGGGAAGCCCAGTCAACCTCTCTCTCCGGCAGCCCCCCGGCCTGCCTCCCTTCAGGAGGAACGGCCGCAGAGTCCTTGCGCTTGGGGATGAACACGAAGGAGTTTCGGGAGTTCACACGGAGGCTGGCCAGGGCCCGGGCCTGGAGGTCCCCAGCAGGGATCCTATCCATGTCTGGCTTGGAGGCCGGCCGAATCTCAAAGGAGTCGTTGGCGCTGGTGGCCGCGGAGACCCACTGGCGCTGGCTGGGAGTGGCACTGGCAGGGTTGGGTGTGGGCAGGGCCAGGGACGCGGCTGGAGTGGCACTGGGGGTCCCGGGGCTGGGGGGCGGGTGGACCGGGGCCTCCCCCGACTCCACCTTTGGCTTCCACTCGCCCGGCGCAGGTGCAGAGCCCGTGAGACCGTTGGCAGCGCCGGCTGGGGACTCGGGGGCTGCAGGCTCGTTGGGGAGCGGGCGGGGGCCAGCGCTGCGGTGCAAGCCCCGAGGGTGGACGGTGAAGGAGTTGCTGCCGGTCTTCTGCAGGAAGTCGCTGCGCCGCGCCCCGGGGCCTGTACCACGGCGCTCAGGCTCGAGGCAGGCGGCGCGCTCCCCCACGCGCGGGGCGGCGGGGCCCGGAGCGGGCGGGGGCGGCGGCGGGGTGCGGCCGCGCTCCGGGCTCCCTCGGCGGACGGGCGCGTCGAACTTCTGGAGCAGGCGGCTGACGCGCCCGGGCGGCGGCGGCGCCTCGTACACGAGCACCTCGGCGGCGCGGATGCGGGCGGCCGGGCCGGGGCCGGGGCCGGGGCCGGGGCCGGGGCCGGCAGGCGGGAAGCCCGGGGCCGACTCGATGATGAGGATGTTGTCGGCGTGGATGGTGCGCACGCCGGGCACGCGGCGGTACAGTTCCAGCAGCTGCTGCACCGGCCGCGCCCCCGCCGGCCCCGCGCCCCCGCCGCGCCGCGTCCCGCGCCGCCGCTCCGACTCGAGCCGCATGAACGGGTTCTCGCGCAGCGGGCCCAGGCTCTCCGCCAGCACGAGCCGCTCGGCCGCCGGCCCCGACGGCTCCGCCGCGCCCGCCTCGGCCCCGGCCTCAGGCGCCGCGCCCCCGCCCAAGGCGGCCAGCTTGGCCCGCTTCCGCTCCAAGATCTCCCGTTTCCAGGCGGGCAGCGCGGCGCGGGGGCCCGGGCCCGGCCGCCCCAGGCCGGCCATGGTGCGGAGCGGGCGCCGGAGCCAGCGCGCGCCGGGAACTGCGGTCGCCGCCCGCCGCCGGCCTTCGCGCCGCGGCCACGCCCCCGGCCGCCGTCTATGGGGGAGGGGCCGGCTCGGACCCGCCCCGCGCCCCGCGGCCCCACCTACGGCAGGGAGAGCGGCCGGCCGCGCCGATTGGACACTGCTCTCCCTGACCGGCCTCTCCCGGGGGCCTAGTTGGAGAGCGCCCGCCTCGGGAGCCGGCTTCCATTGGGGAAGGCCCTCTGGACACGCCCCCGACCCCTCGCCGCTCATTGGCGACCCCACTTCCGCCTCTGCGCCTTGGGCCCTCGGCGACCGGCGGGCGGAGCCCCGGCGGGGGTGGGTCCAGGCGGGCGGCACCAGCCGGACCCCTGCGCCCAGCTAGGCCGACCTTGGCTGGGCTCCGTCCTTCCCCATCGTGCCGGCATCCGGTCCCCCTGTTCCTCACGCTCAGAACGCAGTGGAGGAAGGGCCTGCCCAGGACTGGAAAGCTGTACGCGCTGGTTCAGGGAGCGGCCACCTGTGGTCCTGGCTCTTCTGCAGGACTTAGTGGAGAGGCCAATGCTGGAGCCCCACTCAGTGCTGAGGAATTGCTTCTCGGGAACCCCTAGCTTTTGCCAGCCCCGAGGACTCACTCTGTTGGTCACACAAGCGGGAGAAGCCCCACCCCACACTTTGCCATCCAGGGCCCACCCAGCAGGGACAGGAGTGCAGAAGCTGCGAGGAGGCACAGAGAAGGCTCCCCGCACACAGCTCTCCAGTGCAGAGGCGCGAGAGCCAGGCTGTGCATTCCCCCCTGTTGCCTCCCCACACTACTCCTCTGTTGTCTGTTGAACTTCCCCATCCCAAGGCTAGTAGGGGGTGCCAGTGACCTTAAGGGCACAGCTTCCTTCCCCACGTGCCATGAAGAAGCTCACTCCCAGCACCCACCACCCTTTGAGGCCCAGAGGAGCCAAGGGGGGTGTTGCCCGCCTTCCCCTCACCTCTCCTGCACTCAGCACTGCTCAGTAATGCCACTGCTGCGTGCTACACC
Organism: Procyon lotor; assembly: GCA_028646535.1. NCBI lineage: Eukaryota > Metazoa > Chordata > Mammalia > Carnivora > Procyonidae > Procyon > Procyon lotor. Next base: position 76,227,584 of record CM053615.1, read on the forward strand.
CACCTTTCGGGGACAGAGGCCCAAGGACACCTGGGGCTCTGCACAGAATGGGGGCAGGTTTCAACCTGGGGTGCCCTCGTCAGCTTCAGGGTCCCATGGTGGTCTGCACTACCACCCCTTTAACACCGACTTACTCCTTTCCACTCTTCTAAGCGGAGAAAATAAACTGGATCTCAGCCTTCCAGAAGTCAAGTGTCTCCTTGTCGGGACTCTGGTCAAATCACTCTTCCCAAAGAAATGAAGCCTCCCTACGCTCATCACTTCTATAGCAACAGGATCACTCAATTCTGAACTACAGAAGGAAGAAAGATAGGACAAAACATGCAACCTAAAAATAACATTAAAAGAAAACCCAACCCCAGTGCCTGGCTGGTTCAGTCCAAAGAGCATGAGACTCTTGATCGCAAGGTCCTGAGTTCGAGCCCCATGTTGGCTGTAGAAATTACATAAGTAAACTTTAATAAAAAATAAAATAAAGAAAACGCACTGGCAATGTTCAGCTTCTATCTGATTTTGACATAAATTATGCCAGTCCTGGGCAGAAAGCAATGTTGCAGCTGTGGGACACACCAGACCAGTCTCCAACCCAAGGATCTCAGTGGCTCAGGCCGTTCGGCATCCACGCCAGGCACAGGGCCACAAAGCTGTTTCAGTAAGTAAGGGTCTGCAAGTCTGCTCTGTAAAGGGGCCAGACAGTAAATATCTACTCTCTAGCAGTTCTCACCAGGGACAGTTTTGTCTCCCAGACTTGTTAATGTAGGGAGACACTTCTGCTTGTCCCTAGTGAGGGGCGCTCCTGGCATCTCATGAGTACAGGTGAGATGCTACAACGATCAGTGTGAGCACCCTCCCCCTGCCACAATCAAAGAATGATCGACCCAAAAGGCCAAGAGTGCCAGCCGCAAGCCCCATTCACTTTGTCACGTGTTCTTCACTTTTATAACCCTTTGAAAATGTAAAGATCACTCTCAGCTAATGTATTCCCAGTACAAAAAGAGGCCCCAGGCCATATTCTGCTGACCCCTGCGGAACACCAAGGCCTATGAAGACCACACACTGGCAGCAAAACAAGGCTCTGTCACACAAACTATTCGGCAGGTTCTCAACACAGTCCTACCCTATGTTGTCTCCACCCTGGCAGGAGTGACAGGCTTCTCCAAGGGAACGCCACATCCACCAATGAAGTTCTAGTGCATTCATCTCCCACAGTCAGCTTTAGAACCAGCTACATGACACAGGGGACTCATCTGATTTCACCCTCAAGAGGTCAGGCAACCACTGCACATCTCACCAAAACATTCTTATTTTATTTTTATCCCAGCAAACGTTCTCATTTGGCACCTGACTGGCATTAAAGACCCCAAGCCAACAAACGCGGGCCAAGACCATTTGCAGGTCTCAGGGCCTATGAGCGTCAAAGATGTTCCTCTCCCTGGTCCCTTAGGGAGGCCTAAATCTGTCCCAGGTGTGCTAACAGCGCTGGCCACAAGGTGGTGGAAAAGTTGCAGTTGGCGGGGATAGGAAGCCAAGCAGTGCTTCATAAGCAAAGTTCTCTCAGGCGACACATCTCCAAATATAGGTCCCCGATCATGCTTACTCAACTGGAATGAAGACAGGGTCATCCTCCCCAGTGGCTCAGGGAAGGAGACACAAGCTCATTTACACTTGTCAGAGCTCAAGCATCTCCGGACGTCTTGAATGGATGGATGGGGCAGTGAGCTCTTAGGTTAGCGCTTCTGGGCAGAGGAAATCCCCCAGTCTGGCTCTGCAGCCTTTGCACAGGGAGTTCTTTCCCCAGATATAAAGTACTCAGAGCCCATCAGGACGTCTTATGTATATGCAGTTTCCAACTGTCAGAGGAATTCTGCAGTGTCTGGCCTGGGTCCTTCTCGGCATCTCAACCCAAAGATTAGCTATTCAAAACATGAAATAACAAGAAATACATTTTAAGGATCAAGACTGCTCTTTTTAGCCCGGCTGAATTTTAGACATGATTGGTATAGAGAAAATCGGGCACTCGCCAGGACAGGAGCTGGCTTTGCTTTCAGACCCAGACCTCTCCTTTGGTGCGGTGGAGGTGGGACCTCAGCTTGGGGTCCAGCATCCTAGCTACCCAGAGCTCTCTCTCTGGCCTTTCTGCGAGGCTAGTTGACCCGGCAGGCGCGGATCATGAGCAGCTGTAGGAGAATGAAGACCGGAGACGTGATCAAGCCGAACCAGAGCTCCCGGGTCTGTTCCACCAGCTTCTGGCACAGTAACATCTCGAAGACAAACTTGAGGCTAAGGACCGTGAGGACCCAGAAGAGGCGGAGCACGGCCAACCGCTTCTCTCCGTCCTGGAAGAGGCGCACAGACACGATGGTGGTGAAGTAGGTGCTGAGCCCGTCGGCGGCGAAAAAGGGCACAAACACGTTCCACCAGGAGAGGCCGGGGGCCAGGCCGTCCACACGCAGGGCCAGCAGCACGGAGAACACCAACAGGGCCAGCAGGTGCACGAAGATCTCGAAGGTGGCGAAGCCCAGCCACTGCACTAACTCGCGGAGCGAGAAGAGCATCGCGCCGGTTGAGCGCGGGCCAGGGCCCGGCCGAGCGTCCCACCCGCGGGGCTGCTCCTCCTCTCCCCGCGGGTCGCCGCTGCGGCGAGCGGGAGTCGGCGAGCGGCTCCGGCTGTCTCGGCCCTCGGCCCTGGCGCGACGCCAACACCCCGGCCCCCGCCGGGGACCCCGCACTGGCCGCTAGCGGAAGCCCGCCTCTCTCGGACGCCATGCCCTGCGGGGCGCGGTCTGAGGGCGTCACTTCCGGCCAGCACCGGAAGTCGGAAGTGCTCGCGGGTCCCGGGCGCCCAGGCTCGCAGGAGCTGTTAGGAGGCCCGGTACCCGCGTGCGGGCATCTCCCGGCCGCCCCGATGCCGAGCCCGGGGCTTCTGGTGCTCTTCGGCAGCCAGACGGGCACGGCTCAGGATGTGTCGGAAAGGCTGGGCCGCGAGGCTCGGCGCCGGCGGCTCGAGTGCCGGGTGCAGGCCCTGGACTCTTACTCAGTGGTGAGGGCGCCCTAGGACCTCCGCGGGGAGACCGAGCAGGCCTGGGGCGCCAGCCCCCGCTCCGAGCCCGCGGCCGCAGGGCGCCGCACTTTGTCTGACAGCGGGCCCTTCCCTTGTGGCGGATTAAGGGGGCGGGAAAACTTGGGGACAGTGGCTTGGCTTAGCACATGGAGGGAGGAGCAGCCAGGTGGGAGGGCGGGACGCGGAAGAGCAAAGGCCGGCCGGCCGCTCGCGGGGGCTCCCTGAGACCTGTGCTACCTCCCTGAGCGAAGGCGAGGGGCCGCGCCGTGGACAGGAGGTCTAGTCATCACAGCCCGAGGTCTGACACGTGTGTTTTTCTGTTGAGGTGAATCTGATTAATGAGCCCCTGGTGATATTTGTTTGTGCAACTACAGGCCAAGGAGACCCCCCTGACAACATGAAGGTAAGGCTGACCTGAAGGCTTTCTTGGCTCAGGCGCTCGGATCACTGCCCCCGACCCTCACTCTGTTTTCTTTGCCTGGAGAGTCCCAGAAGCACAGTAAGCGGTTGCCCTCCTGTATCTGCCGCACATTAGCTATGGATTTGGTCTCTTCCGGCGCAGCTGGGGGCTCTGGCCGTCCTCCCTAATAAACGCTTCACAGCCCACCAAATAGTCTTGATCTCCATTTTCACCTTTAGTATTTTCTTCAGAGCTATATATGAATCAGGTCTGGGTCTCTGTGTGTAATTCAAGACTGTTGAACCTTCCCGGAACATTCTTCAATTCTCTGAACATCTTTTGAGCACACGTTCTATTCCAAGCATGATATAGTGCTGGGAATCTAGCCATGAACCTATTTCTGTCTTCATGGAGCTCACAATACAGCAAAAGCAACAACCTTCACAGGCAGTTAAAATACTAGGAGATACATGCCGCCCAGGAAAGCACCAGATGTCACGGGGGCATTAATAAAAGCTGTCTAGCCCAACCTAGGGGCTCAGGGAGAGCTTTCTGGAAGAGAGACGTGTAGGCTGAGTCCTAGGGATAAGTGGGGGCTACCCAGGCCAGAAGGAGCTGCCTGTGCAGCGGAGAAAAACCACCTCTGGGAAGAGTACAAAGCAGTTCTGTAGGACAGAGCCAAGGAGAGCATCAGGGTGGGAGGGAGGAAGAGAGGTGGGAAGCTGGATCTGATCCCAAGGAGCCCAGCAGCCACAGTAGGTGGATGGACTCGATGTGAAGGGCCGTGCAATCCACTGGGTGACATTGTCCCATTTGTACTCTAGCAAAACTGCCACTTGTCGATAGGGAGGGCGGGCTCTAGAGCATGAACTGCTCCAGAGGACGCACAGTGCAGGCAAGACTGACGGCCTGGATCAGGAGAGGGGCAGACAGTAGAGAAACACAGACTCACTCTGGAGATGTCAGGGTGAAATCGAGAGGACACGGAATCAAACAGGGATTGGGGCTCGGGGACCAGAATGGATGGCAGTTCCAGGCACAGAGATAGAGACCAGGGAGGCCAAGTGCTAGGTGTCGTCCAGGTGGGGATGCAAGGTTGGTGGGGAGCTCTAGCAAGGCCCCTGGGTGCGGCATGAGAAAGGAAGCTCCTCCCTCTCTCCTGAGACAGGTTGCCCTGAACACCAAGGGCACGAGAGGTGGAGGTTAGCCTGAGAGGAAAGTGGCCCCAGCAGCAAACAGAGGGAGTGTACCAAATCCAAGGTCAAGGGCACAGAGGTGACTTCTGAGAGGAAGGTTTCCAGCACTCAGAGCTGCACAGAAGTAAAGTAAGATAAGGCCTGAGCAGCGCTGGTGAGGGTTATCGGCAGAGGGACTGCTGGGGACTTGGGGGAGAGCAGTTTCAGGGACTCACAGGGAGAGGAGTGGGTCATGGGCTCAACAACTAAGTGAGTGGAGAGAACCTTAAGACTGTCTCTACATTAAACAAAAGGGGCGCCTGGGGGGCTCAGTTGGTTAGCTGTCGACTCTTGATCTCAGCTCAGGTCATGATCTCAGGGTCCTGGGTTTAAACTCCACACCCAGCCTGGAGCCTACAGGGGAAAGAAAAGTTTCTGGGTGTGAATGAAGCTAAGGGCTTGGAAAGAAGGTGTTAATAAGATGAGAAAGGGGGGGCACCTGGGGGGCTCAGTGAAGCATCTGCCTCGGCTCAGGTCACGGTCCTGGGGTCCTGGGGTCGAGCCCCGCATCGGGCTCCCTGCTCAGCGGGGAGTCTGCTTCCCCCTCCCACCTCTCCCCCAGCTTGTGCTCTCTTACTTGCTCATCCTCTCTCAAATAAATAAATAAAATCTTAAAAAAAAAAAAAAAAAAAGATGAGAGAGACCTGTTAAGTGCTGGGAAGACTGGGGGAGAAAGAGGCTGGGATAGGGTCCCGGCAGGGGTGGTCTGGGGCCCCTAGGACCGAGACCCCAGCACAGTCAGGAGGGTCTCCTTGGACAGGAGGAGGGACAGGAGAGAAGGCAGATCTGAAGGGATCAGAAGCAGGAGGGGAGGGTGGATGCCCCGACAGAAGGCGTGGAGGGAAGGGGAGACGAAGACTTCTGGGAGGTCGGCTGGGCTGGGGCACAGGCCCCATATCAGACGCCAGCAGCATGAAGGAGGCGATGGCCACCCGGGGATGCGGGAGGACACGCCCGGCGGCAGCGTAGACCCCACCGTGGAGGCAGTCAGGAGGGAGCCCTCCCCAACCACAGGGGGGCCCTGAGGCTCCTTGGAGAGGCTGCAGACTGAGGTCCCAGGGGCATGGAGGAGGGGCTGGCTCCTGCCGGGGACCCAGCTTAGTGACTGGCTGTGCCGACCAGGGAGACGCCGGCTGCCTTGCCTCGCTCCTCGGAACCCCAAGGTCAGGCACGCGCTCCCAGGCAGCGGACGGGGAGCCCTCTGCTGGGAAAATGAGTCACCACAGTGGGAGACCCGGCAGGGGCCTGGCCGTGAGCCCACAGTGGGTGACAGGCTCGAACTCATGGTTTGCTGTCAGTTTCTTAAGCACAAGGAGACCACGAAGAGCCACCACGCCCTCGAGGGCCGACACCACTGATGAAGTGCAGTGCGGACGGAACCTGGAGGAGCAGAGACGGGGCGGGGCCCCCAGAACTCGGCACCCGGGGCCGGAACACACGAAGCAGGATGAGCCCGGACACAGAGGAGATACTCCGGGAAACCATGCAGGAAAACCTGAAGAGATCGCTGAGTAAAGTTGAGACGTTCTCCTGGAAAGTGTAACAAAGGATGAGCTAGGACACAAATCCCATCAGAGCCCTAAGGCCCTTCGAGTCACCTGGGAGGGTGAGCCACAGGGCGGGGAGAAACCGACCAAAGAGAGTCACACGATGGCCCCGACTGAGTGCCTGAAAGCAGGGAGCCGGGAAGGGCCCGCCTGGTGGAAAAGGCTCGGCCGGGGCTCGTCGTGGGGGCTTGCGGCCCCGGCGCAGACGGCAGGACAGGGGCGGGCACTGGCCTCGGCCCCCACGGCCCGGCTGGACCAGCTCGGAGCAGGGCACAGGCTCTTTGGAGAGCAGACTTCCCGTGGAAGCGAGCCCCGCAAACCTGTGGGTCCCTGTAGGGAGGGCCGGGGCGTGCGGGACGCAGAGCTGCGAGAGGTGTGCTTCCCTGGGCGTCTTCTCGGCCGGCGCCTGAGGACCTTGTCTGCAGGCTTCCAGACACCGGCCTCCAAGGAGGCGCGCTGGACAGGTCGCGGGAGGCAGAGCGGGTGTGGTCCCCAGCGCCGGCGGGCAGGCCCAGGACGGGGCCGGGGTCCCGCCACCCGAGCGGGCCTCTGACTCTAGGGACGAGCAGCAGGAGGGAGGTGGAGTGCCCTAAAGTCCTGGACCACACGCAGAGAAGTAGGTGTCGCCAGGGCTCTGGTCTCCACGGGCTGAAGGTGACGGGGCTCCGTGTTGGGAAAGTGCGTCTGGAGGCTGGGACAGAGTGTGGCTGAGGACGTGCTCCCCTGAGGACCCCAGGGGGGAAGGAGAGGCTCTGGGCTGTGACCTTGGCGGTCCGGGTGTGAGGCCTCTGGGGTGGCCAGACGCACGGCGTGAGCGTGCCCGGGGAAGGGCACGGCTCCGGGTCCTCGGCCGGCACGGTGAGTGAGTGGGGGGCACCCTGACGGGGGCTCGGGGCCAGGAGGGCTCCAGAGGAGAGACACTTCCCCTTCCACGGCCGGGCTGCAGGGCCGGACGTCTCGGCCCAGAGGGGTGCCTGTGGCAGCCTGAGCTTCGGCGCTGGGGGTGGAGGGCCGCTCGGGACACAGGACTCGTGGCGTGAAGGGGGAAGCCGTCCCCGGGGAGACCCGAGCGGGAGTGGGTGCCTCCCCGACCTGGGGAGGGCTGTGGGACAGGCGCCGCCGCGGCCTTCTCGGGGCGGACCCCAGCAGCCTTCTCCCCAGGCGGGGCTCCCCGTCGGGGGGCAGCTGACTGGCTTCCCCCCCCATTTGTTGTTATTGTTTTTTGAAGATTTATTTATTTGAAGGGGCGGGGCAGAGGGCGAGGGTCTCACGTGGGCTCTTCCTCAGTGTGGTGCCCGGTGCGGCTCTTCCTCTCTGCCCCTGAGACCAAGAGTCAGAGGCTCAACCAACCGAGCCGCCCAGGCGCCCCCAGGGGCCACTTACTTTTGTGAGATTTTCTGTCTTTTCCCTTTTTTTTTTTTTTTGGTCATCACAAAAGAATAAAAAAACGGCGTTGTTTGAATAGCAAAGGTCTGGAGGAGCAGGGTGGGTCGTGGACAGAGTTCCTCCCTGCTGGACCTGGGCCCCTTGTCGAGCCTCTAACTTGTCCGCTTCTTCTGGCTGCAGAATTTCTGGAGGTTCATATTCCGGAAGAATCTGCCACCGACCTCCCTCTGTCAAACGGACTTTGCCGTCCTGGGCCTTGGGGACTCCTCGTACGCCAAGTGAGTAGGGTGGGAGGGCCCTGGCCGGGCGCACTGTCCTCGGGGCCGAGCACAAAGTGTCCGGGTACAGGGGCGGGTGACCCAGCCCCCGGGGCTCCCGCTGGACCTCGGGCGGGAACCAGGCTGCCGGCCCGTCTCGCCTCTGCGGGGACTACCGGGGAGCCTCTGAGTTTTGAAGGGTGCTCGGGGCACAGACCGGAGGCTGGCAGGGCAGCAAACTGGGGGTGTCTTCTAGGGTGGGGGGCGATGTCTGGACTTGGCCAGCACCGTGGGCTGACACGGGGCTCAGGGCAGCCAAGGCCTACTGACGCTCCACTCCTACAAAAGCACATAGTCGGCAGATACTTGGGCTTACAAAGAGCATAGGGAGCAGTGGGAGCACGCGAGGGGCACAGAAGACCCCCCAGGCCCAGGGAGCCGCCCCAATGGCACTGTTTCCCTGGGTGTGGTGGTGGGAGCACCTTGGCCTTTTTCCCTGTCGCATCCTCAGGACACATCCGTGTCCTAAGCGAAGAGTCCTATTGCTTTATTTCTTAGGGCAGCAACGAGGGCTTTGCATTGAAGGGTAGGCGAGTCGTCAGGTCACTGAGACGTGGAGACCCCTAGGGCTGCAGCGCAGGAGCTGAGGGAGGGCCCACGGGGGACCGGCACCTCCGTAGCCGGGCATGGCCGGAGGAGGGCGGGGGTGGCTCAGGAGAGGCCGGCAACGGAGGAGGCAGCGCGACAGTCCTCTGCTGGGGGTTTGTTCCGTGCCACACGCAGACTCTTGTGCGTTCCGGCCAAAACAGGCTGGGGGGGGGGAGCCCCTCCTGTGGACAGCCTTCCCCGGGAGGCCCCGTGGGCTGGTTTGGCCCCTTCCCCTTCACCGGCCTGCGGCCCAGGGCTGGGTGTGCCCAAGCCTCGCCCCCTCTCCGAAGGTTCAATTTTGTGGCCAAGAAGCTACACCGTCGGCTGCTGCAGCTTGGGGGCCGTGCCCTCCTGCCCGTGTGCCTGGGCGATGACCAGCACGAGTTGGGGTGAGTGGAATGGGGGGTGCTCTCCTGCAGGCCCAGCCACGAGCAGGGCTCCCCAGATGAGCACACACACTCTGTCTCCAGGCCTGACGCTGCCGTCGACCCCTGGCTGCACGATCTGTGGGTGAAGGTGCTGGCGCTGTACCCCGTGCCCCTTGACCTGGGCGTGATCCCCGCCGGAGTCCCGTGAGTGTGGGCCGACGGGTGCAGCGGAGCGGCCTGGGCCCTGCCAGCCGCCTGACCAGCGTGTGCCCTCCCCACAGTTTGCCCCCCAAGTTCACCCTGCACTTCGTCCCGGAGGCCCCCGGGGAGGCACCCTCCTCCGCATCTGAGGAGCAGCGTGTGGCCGGCACAGACCCTCCAGGTCCCCCTTCAGAGCAGCGGCCCTTCCTGGCACACATGGTCGCCAACCGCAGGGTCACCGGCCCCTCGCACTTCCAGGACGTGCGGCTGATCGAGTTCGATATCACAGGCTCGGGGCTCAGGTGAGGGGCCTGAGACGCGGGGGGGAGGGGGGAGGGCGGGGGGCGGGGGCCGGGGGCGGGACTGCGGGCCAGGCAGCAGGGAGACGCTTGCCCCCGAGCCCCTCCAGCACCCCCTGCAGCCCTGGTGCCCCACACAGCTTTGCAGCGGGCGACGTGGTGCTGATCCAGCCCGAGAACCCGGCCGACCACGCCCAGCGGTTCTGCCAGGTGCTGGGCCTGGACCCCGACCGGAGCTTCACCCTGCTTCCTCGGGAGCCAGGTGAGCGTGGGGCCGGTGGGGGGAGGCCCACTGTGGCCGCGCGCTCCCCCCCGGCCGGGGTCCGCTGGTCCGCTCAGCCCACCCAGCCCACCCGTGCCCTGCCCCCGCTGCAGGTGTGGCCTGCCCCACGCGGCTGCCCCAGCCCTGCTCCGTGAGGCACCTCGTGTCCCACTACCTGGACATCGCCAGCGTGCCCCGCCGGTCCTTCTTCGAGCTCCTGGCCTGTCTGTCTGCCCATGAGCTGGAGCGGGAGAAGCTCCTGCACTTCGGTTCCCCCCAAGGTCAGGAGGAGCTGTCCGCCTACTGCAGCCGGCCTCGCAGGACCATCCTGGAGGTGTGAGCGGCTGTGGGCAGGTGGGCAGGCCCGGGGCCCCGAGCCTCAGCCTCGCGGGGCCCGTGCCGGCCGAAGCCCACCCGAGGCTGTGTCTGCCCAGGTGCTGTGCGACTTCCCGCACACGGCCGGAGCCATCCCCGCAGACTACCTGCTGGACCTCATCCCTCCGATCCGTCCACGGGCCTTCTCCATCGCCTCCTCTCTGCTGGTGAGGACCCGTGGGGCGGAGCCCAGGGCTGGCCTCAGGGCTGCTGGGTAGGCCGCAGGCGGGCATACGCCCCCCCCCCCATCTACCCTGCGTCTGGGACCGTCCCTGGGGGGAGTGGGCGCAGCCCGAAGCCAGGACCAGGCCGGGAGAGCCCAGTGGAGCCAGACAGCCTCGGTCCCGCCCCCTAGGCTCACCCCTCAAGGCTGCAGATCCTCGTGGCCGTGGTCCGGTACCAGACACGCCTCAAGGAGCCCCGCCGCGGCCTCTGCTCCTCCTGGCTGGCCTCGCTGGACCCCGAGCAAGGTGATCCCCGCTTCTGGAGGGTGGGCGTGGAGGACTGGGCCCAGGGCCTCTGTTCCCCCATTGCACCGTGGCCAGTCCTGCGCTAGGGCCGCGGTCCTCGGCGCCCCTTCACACCTCCTCTCTCCTGCCTAGGACCCGTCCGGGTGCCGCTGTGGGTGCGGCCCGGGGGCCTGACCTTCCCAGAGACACCGGACACACCCGTGATCATGGTGGGCCCTGGCACTGGCGTGGCCCCTTTCCGAGCAGCTGTCCAGGAGCGCGTGGCCCAGGGCCGGAGCGGTGAGCACACAGGACCCCGGGCAGGGCGGCGGTGGCGGCGGCTGGGCCAAGCCTCAAGGTCACCGTGTGTTCCCCAGGAAACTTCCTGTTCTTCGGCTGCCGCTTGCGCCACCAGGACTTCTACTGGGAGGCTGAGTGGCTAGAGCTGGAGAAGCGGGGCTTCCTGACACTCTTCACGGCCTTCTCCCGGGAGCAGGTGCGTGTGCCTGGGGGTGGGGGCGGGGGGCCCGAGGCACACTCACCCCCGCCCCGGGAGCAGGTGGGTATGACTGGGGGGGGCAGGGGGGCCCGAGGCACACTCACCCCTGCCCCGGGAGCAGGTGGGTATGACTGGGGGGGCGGGGGGACCCGAGGCACACTCACCCCCGCCCCTGCCCCATCCCTGTAGGAGCGGAAGGTGTATGTGCAGCATCGGCTCCGGGAGCTGGGGCCGCTGGTGTGGGAGCTGCTGGACCGCGGGGGCGCCTACTTCTACCTGGCGGGGTGAGCCGGGGCCACTGGGTGGGGGTGGGCACTGGCCCTCGGGGGTCCCAGCCGCACTGAGCCCTCCTGGCCTGTCCCTCCAGCAACGCCAAGTGCATGCCCGCAGACGTGTCGGAAGCCCTGACGTCCATCTTCCAGGAGGAGGGTGGGCTCTCCGGGCCTGACGCAGCTGCCTACCTGGCCAGGCTCCAGCGGACACTGCGTTTCCAGAGTGAGACGTGGGCCTGAGGAGCCATCCTGCCGGCCTTGGCCGCTCTGGCTACCGCCCTCTGGGGGCCGCCATCCCCTCCCACCCTGTCCCCCGCATGGCCTCGCTCCAGTCCACCTGGGGCCCCGAACTCAGCCCGACACCGCCGCCCATGCGCCACCCCCTCGCCCCCATCCAGCGTTCCGGGCTCCTGCTGGCCTTTCCCCACTGGCCCCCACTTGGGTCCTGGCCGGAGTGGTCCCTGCATGGCGACGGTGCCTCGGGAAGGAGCGGGCAGCCTGATGGGCATCGGGGCTCCCCAGATGGCACAGGAACCTGGGGGTGGGGAGCCCCAGGTAGCCTTCTGAGGTGGTGCATGGTCCCTGGGGTGCCAAATGCCACCCCCCCTTCGTCCTGGGGGACAGTGGGCTCCCGGTCAGCCTCTGCCACCAAGCACCCAGTGCCGCCTCAAGGCCTCACGGGGCTCGGGCTCAGGCTGGAAGTCAGCGAGGGCCAGAGCAGTGAGAGGAGCCCCCAGCTAGTCAGACTTTCCCCGCCCCGGTCCTGGAAAGCCTCGGTAATAAATGGTGGGCTCAGGGTGGCTGTTTCTGATCTGCTCGACCTCGTGACTGTGTTGGTGGCCCCGGGGGGGGGGGCAGGGGGCCCGCAGTGGGTCTGGGTGGGGACGACCGTCCGTGGGAGGGCGCTGGGCACCACTGCTCTGCCGTCTGTGCTGCAGTCCCTTGGGGTCTGACTCAGCTGTGACATGGGCCGGCAGCTCTGCCCTGTTTCTGTCAAGCAGGGGGCAGCCTTAGGCAGCCCTGGAAGGGCGCGTGCTCACCATTCCCTCCGAGCCGAGCCGGGAGCCCGGGGAGTCTCCCTCCAGGCTGGGGAGGGAAGATGGGGGTGGGGCAGCCATTGTCCCCGCCCCTGGGAGTGGCCTTCAGGGTCCCCAGGGGAATTCCTGTAGGCGGGGTCAGGCTGGCGGACCTACCCACACAGCTTCTCCCCGGAGTCTGTGTGTCTGTCCCTCAGCTCTGAACACAGGGCTAGGGCCGGGCTGTGGGGGCATCGGGGCTGGGCAGATCCGGTGAAGACGGCACCCGTCGGCCCAAGAGCCACCTGGAGCCCGGGACAAGTGCTGGGCCCCAAACGTTGGTGACTTTCCAGGGTGGGGCAAGGAGCCGGGCGCTGGGACCAGGCTGCGGCTGCTTCGAGGTCAGTGCCAGACCCTGCCGGTGCCCAGAGGGCCACACTGACCTTCACCGCCCCGACCACCCTGGCCGCCACCCTGGGGACCCCACCCACCCATCCGGACTCCTGCCCCAGGGCCCCCACTCCTGGCCCCTGTGATCCCAGCTCCGGACTCAGCGGTCTGCCTTCAGCCTCTCCAGGCCCCGACCGCCCAGCCCACCCGCTCCAAGTGCTGGCGGACGAAGAGTCGGACGGCAGGGTTCTCAGGAACCCCCAGGGTGCTGGGGCTCTAGACAGTGAGCCCCTGCTGGGGGCCAGAGCCACAGCCTGCCCCTGGGCCGGGCAGGCGAGGGGGGAGGAGGCGGGAGAGTTGGGGGAGGAGGAGTGCCCCATCTGCACGGAGCCCTACGGGCCCAGGGAGCACCGCCTGGCCCTGCTCAACTGTGGCCACGGCCTGTGCGTGGGCTGCCTGCAGCAGCTGCTGGGCACAGCCCCCGCCGCCAGCCTGGGCCAGGTATGCTGCCCGCTGTGTCGCCAGAGGACGCCCATGCCCGAGTGGGAGATCCGCCGGCTGCAGGAGGAGCTGTGGCAGGCGGATGGGCCCCAGGGCCCCCCGCCCCCTGCCCCCCCTGCTGCCCCCCGCCGGGGCCCGGGGCCCTGGGCCTCCCTAGAGCACCGCTACCGGCTGCGCTTCCTGGCGGGGCCCGTGGGCGCCCAGGGCTGCCTGCCCTTCCTACCCTGCCCGCCCTGCCTGGGTGCCCGGCTCTGGGCCTTGCGGGAACGAGGGCCCTGCCCCCGCCGCCTGGCTCTGTTGGGCCTGCTGGCCCTTGAGCTTCTGGGCCTGTTGCTTGTTTTCACGCCACTCATGCTGCTGGGGCTGCTCTTCATGCTGCTGGACCGCTCTGGCCGCTGAGCAGGGCCTGCCACCCCCGCGACCGGCACCACCGGGGCCTCGGACAGTCCTGGCCACCGGCGGACCAGGAGACCCAGGCTGGCCCTGAGGCCCGATGACCGAACTGAACAGCCAGAGACGGAGCCGGGCACTGGCCTTCAGTCCAGACCCCGGTCTGGGGCCAGGCCTACCGGAAGCCGGAGACTTCCGACGACCCCGCCGCCGACACGGACTACTGGTGCCCGCGGGCAGTGCTGGAGGACGCCTGTGGCCAGGCCCCGCGCCGACCGCACGCCGCCTTCACCCCCTCTCCCTGCCCCACCCGGCCCATCTGCAAGGGGGACACGGCGGACACGAAAGTACACCCAGAAGGCTGGTAGTGAGCCGCCTCCCTGGCGAGGCCAGGGCCCTGGGCAGGGCTGCAGGGCCCCCCACCTTGTCGTGTTCCAGATAAGGGCCAGCGAGTATCCCCTGAAGGTCAGGGCAGCAGAGGGGAGGGGCCTTTGCTGTGCCAGCTCAGGCCACAAACAGCTTCCTCGCTCGCTGGGTCAGGACCCGGGGGGCCGGCCCGAGCCGCTGGGCGTCGGGCACGCGTCCCTGAGCGACTAAGCCTTGGGGCTGGACGGCACTGACCCGAGGCCCCCGAGTGCCCCGTAACCTCCTGTCACTGAGCCTGGGGCCTTTATCTAAAGGCCAGACACAATCAGCACAGGCTTGTGGGTGAGTGCCGAGCGCTGTGCCCAGCACAAGAAACAGCTCTCAATACACAGCACCTGCTCCCGAGACCTCGCCCCACGCTCTTGTCGTCTCTGCCCCGCTTCAGCGCCCCGCGGCCCCCCAGCCCTTCCCTCCATCCCCCTCCACCACAAAGCTTCCTTCCCAGATCCAGGTCCCGGAGGACAAGACCGAAGGCCCCTGGGTCCTCCTACACCCCCGCCCCCCCGCCGTCTCAGCCCCGGCTCAGACTGTCTCCAAGGCCATTCCCACACAACTTCAGAGGGTCCGGTGCGTCCGCCATCCGGCTGCCCCCACATCCAGGGCCAGTGCAGAGGGCACGGCCGTCCTGTGCCCACACACAGGAGGCAGGCTGGCTCTGCACAGACAGTGTGGGACATTCATGCACGCCTGTGCCTGCACACACACACACACACAACCAGGCCCAGCCCTCCTGAATGGTGCACCTGGCCCAGCCTGGCCCCAGCCAGCGGAGCAGCCTGACCCCAAGCAGCACCGGGCCTCCCTCTGGCAGCTCCAGGCTGGACCCTGTCTGGGCCGCAGCCCCGCGCACGGGCCGCAAGAGCAGGCTTCAGTCCAGGGAACGAGGTGCAAACTTTGGCAAAGAGTTTTAATGGCAGAGTTGGCTGCTGCGACAGTGCCACACGGGTAGGGGCCAGAAGCTGTGGCGGGCGAGGGGTCAACAGGCGACGGGATGGGGCCGGATCCCTGGAGAAGCGGCGAGCAAGGGCTGGCGGCCGGGGCGCAGGGGGCGCCGGCTACATGATGGAGCAGGCGGACAGCGGGTTCCGCACGTGGCAGGTGCACGCGGCCCCGCAGTACTGCCGGAAGGTCTGGTAGCAGCTGCCCTCCGGCTCACCCCCCCACTGGCCCCCGGACGGGGCGGTCAGCGCCTCGGGCGGCAGGCGGCTCAGGATGGACGTGTTGACGGCGAGCGCGGCCAGGCCGTAGTCCGTGAAGAGCACAGTCTCGCGGCGGCAGGTGGGGCAGGAGATGAACTTGTACTTGGGACAGGACTCGTAGAGGATCTGCAGGCACTGCTCGCACACGGAGTGCAGGCAGGACAGCACTCGGGGCCGCCGCTGGGTGACGTTGTACGTGTGCCCGCAGGTGGGGCACTCCAGGGGCTCCCCCGAAGCTGGCGCCGCCGGTGCGGCGGGCCCCGAGGTGGCAGGCCCAGGCCGCATCACGTACTGATTCACGATGACCTCGTCCGCGGGCGCCACGCGGGGGAAGCCCAGCTCCACGCTGCCCTTGCGGGGCCGTCGTGGCAAGGGAGGGGTGCGGGGCGCCCCATCCAAGGCAGGCATGTCCCCCCCACAGGCCTGGTTGACGATGATCTCTGTGTCTGAGGGCCAGGCGCGTTTGGGGGCCAGAGCGGGGGTGGGCCGCGGCGCAGGTGGGAAGCAAGGGGCGGCCGCCTGCAGCTCGGGGAACTTCTCAGGGTGAACAATCTTCATGGCCTCCATCTTGAGGATGACATGGGGGCCCTTCAGGCAGGACATGAGGAGGCCTGGCCAGCCACTGCCCACCTCGGGCCCAGGGTCAACCGGCATCCGGCTGTCTCCGGTCAGACTGGGGGTTCGGGTGGGTGGGGGCGTTGGGTGAGGCCGGGGGGGAGGAGAGGGAGCAGCATCCTGGTCCTGCCAGGCCCGGTAGGGACCCCGGCCGCCCCGAGGACTCCTGGGGGCGGCCGGCGAGAGCTGGGGGGGCAGGGCCCCCCCCAGTGGCCACAGTGGCTTCTCGGGTCCAGTCCTAGGAGGAGGAGGAAGGGGTGGGGGAGGAGGAGGGAGGCGGGGGCAGGGGGGTAGGGGAGGCTGCCCTGGGCTGCAGGTCTGGCCCAGGGGCTCACCCAGGGTCTCTGGCTGCTGAGGCTGGCGTGGGGGCGTGGGGGGAGCTCCCCCTGCAGCCGAGGTCAGCAGTCCCTGAGCAGGGACATCCGGGCAGGCAGGGGCTAGCTGGGCCCCATGGCTCCAGGACAGGGCGCCCAGGGAAGGCAGCTAGCCGGAGCTCTGGCTGCCGGAGGCCCCAGGCCGCGGGCTCGGCGGCGGCGGCGGGAGCAGAGGAGAGGCCTGGCTCAGGCCCGAGCTGCAGGTGAAGAGACAGCGTGAGGGCACCGCCGGGGCCCACTCTCGCCCAGCACAAAAGACAGGGCGCCCGACCTCTGACCCCGACCCTCGCTGGGCTCGGGACCCAGCCCCCTCCCCGGCCCCCGCCCCCCAGGCCCAACCCCTGCCCGGGTGGGAAGGGAAGGCGAGTCGCGCGACCCCGCGGCCGTCCCGCCCCGCCCGAGCTCACCTGCCCCAGCCTGGCGTCCCCGGGCCGCGCGCCGCCGCCGCAGAGGTTGGCTCAAAGGCGGGCCCGGATGCGACGCCCGCGCCTCGGCCCCGCGGCTCCGGCGGCTCCGGCGGCTCCGGCGGCGACCTCGGGCGGTGGCGCGGCACGGCGGCTCCCAGGGGCGCGGGGCGCGGGGCTCCGGGCGGCTCGGCGCGGCGGCAGGTGCGTGCGGAGCGTGGCGCGCTCTGCGGCGGAGGCGCGGGGACCGCAGTGCGCGCGGCGCCCGCCCGCGCCCGCAGCGCCACCCCCCGTCTGGGGACCCGCGCGGGGTCCGCGGGGCGGGGCCAGCCTCTCTGCCGCCCCTCCGTCGCCGCGGGCCTGGCGCCCGCTCCCGGGGTTGCCCGCCCCAGCGAGCCGCGTGCGGGTCAGGACCCCCGCGTCGCCCTCTCCAGGACCCCTCACCCCGAGTCCTGCCGGGCCGACCCTGGGTCCCGGTCAAGTATCCCCCCCTCCAAGTCCAGAAGGGAAACCCTGTTTCCCGAAGCCTGGGGCCTCACAATGCCAGAGGGAGGAAGGCAAGAGCGGCGGGCAGGGTCTCGGGAGAGCTGGTTCCCAGGACCCCACCCGGACACTGCCGTGTGTCCCCCCAGAGAGGCAGGGTCTCTGCCTGCCCTTCCTCTCTGCCCGCGGTGCTCGGGCCTTCAGCTCACAAGGGCACCAGGCTGTGCTCAGCGGGGACAGGCCCAAAGGGGACGATGTGACCACGAGTGAGGGGAAGCAAGCCGTCGGAGGCGTGGGTGGAGAGGCCGACGTGGTTGGGAGCAGGCTCCAAGCCTGGGGAATGCTGGGCGGGCGGGTGGGCTGAGGGTACGCAGAAGGTCACACAGACAACTGGACAGGCCCGTGGGGCGGCCCGCTGAGGACACGCACCCAGGGCGGGGTGGCCCTTTCGGCATCCCACCGAGTCAGCACGTGCCCTGCTGTCACATACTTGTGCTGACCTGACCCCACCCAGCACAGAGGCCCAGTTCCCGTCGGCTTCCTCCGCCAGCCAGGCTTCCCTGATTCCCTGGGGTATACCCTCTGCCTGTGGGGAGCCCTCAGGTGAGAGAAAAGGCAGAGAATATGTTGACGACCACCCGCAGGGGACCACGGCTGGGGGGGCTCCACAGTGCCACCCCCAACCTGCTCCAGGTACTACACGGCATGCTGGCATTCCTGCGACCAGCGCCGGGCCCTGTGCCTGACCCTGGACAGCCTCGGCCTCTCGGGGCCACAGCCCCTCTCCTCTGTGCAGGCCCCTCCACACCTGGCTGGAGGCCTTGCCCAGGGGTCCTTCAAGGCAGCAGAGCGCAGAGAGGTCGCTATTCCTGGCGAAGAAACCCACGCGGGCAAAACAGACTGGAGGAGCGACCCTGTGCCAACGGGGTACTTGGCAGCCCTGTGTGGCCTCAGGCTAGTGCGTGTGGCTCTCAGTTTCCAAAGCCATGTAGCGAGAGGGGGCGTGGGATGTGTGCCGGTGAGCAGGTGCCCGGCAGGGTGGGCAGCGAGGGCCTTGGGGGCCCTGGCGTGAAGGTGGGGCAGCTGCGAGAGCCCCGGCCGGGGGTGCTAGGGGCCCAGCCTCGGCGTCCGGTTCTGCTCAGCTTCCCAGGGACCCGCTGGGCGCGCACCCAAGGAGGCACCGGCCACCAGGCCCCACCCCTGCCCCGAGGCCCCGCCCCCGGACACGAGGTCCCGCCCCGTGCAGGCCCACCCCCCGCCCCCCCGAGCCCACCCAAGTCCGCGCCCCGGGAGCCGGAGCCCCGCGGGTCAGAGCCGGGCAGCCCAGGCTGAGTTCCGGACCGTCCAAGGCCAGGAGACCCCGACCCGGGTCTTTAGAGAAACCTTTGGGCGCGGAGGCTTCTGGGTAATAAAGTCCTCACCGGCCGCCCCCCCGGCCTATTGCGCGCATGCGCCAGCCTCTGCCTCGCAGCAAGGGGCGGAGTCTTGCAGGGGCAGTGGGCGGGGCTTTTCGAGCCTGCGCAATGAGCATCCGTCCTGCACCTGCGAAGTCCCGGCCCCGGCCCACTTCCCTCCTCACCCCGCGGCGCGTCGGTAGAACTCGTGTGCGGACCGGTCTGACTGGCCTCACGCAGGCCACCCCGGTCACCGTGGCCTCTGAGCCACGTCTGATCTGGTCCCGCCCTTCCTTGGGGTTCCAAGGACTGGGGGTGCGGGTCCTGGCCCCACCCTACTGCCCAGATGGCTCTGGGGGAAGATCACCAGTGCCAGGCCCAGACCCACACGCTCACACCCATTGTCACCCCAACACACGGGGACCCTGTGTGGCAGCTGCTACCTGCCACCTCACAGAGGTAAGGGAGGGGGAGTGAGTTCCAAGGATGGAGACACAGGGGGTGGGGGGCTTGCGGTCTCGGAGCCCACCGCAGAGAGGGAACCTGCAGTTTCAGGATAGGCCAGAAGGGACACGTGGGGGGCTCCGTCGGTGAGGCGTGTGCCTTCAGCTCAGGTCCTGGTCTCAGGGTCCTGGGCTCGAGCCCCACGTCAGACTCCCTGCTCAGCTGGAGATCCACTTCTCCCTCTTCCCCTTCCCCCTGTTCGTCCGCTTTCTCTTTCAAATAAATCAATAAAATTAAAAAAGAGAGAAAGAAATGTGCCGGAAGTGTCACTTACCAATGAAGCCCCTGTGGTCACCAATTGTAAGAATAGTTGTAGCCAAGGTGTGTCAATCAAACCTTTTTTATCGGGTAAAAATCACAAACCTCCAAGCAATCTGCTCTCAAACACCCTAGTCTGTCTGCCAGGAAGAGGCCTTGCTTGAAGGGAGGACCGCCGTCCTCTGCCTCAAAGCAGGGGCCTCGAGGTGTGTGAGTGATGGCCGGGGTTCCCCAGCCCACCTGCCAGCCTGGGGACTGAGGCTGACGTCAGGCTAACCTCCTGCCCTCCTTCCTGGTGAGCTGCAGATCTTTTGAGGGCCGAGGACGTGCCCCAGATGCGTGGAGGCTGAGTCACCCAGGCCGTCAGTGCCCCTCGAGCCCCGGCGGGGGCCACCACCCACCAGAGAAGGAAGGGTGGGTGGCTGCCATGCCGGCCGGGCCGGGGCGTCCCGGGATCCTGGGAAGCCCATCTCTGAGCTCCACCCTGGGGCCCCGCCCCTCCGCAGGAGGGAAAAGGCAGCAGGCTGCCAGTTGCGTGCCTCAGAGGCCCTGGCCCTGGCCCACAGGACGAGAGGGGAGACAGCTGCCGTCACCGCGTCAGGTGGGTCCTGGGCCGAGGGGGTTCCCTGCACTGGGGCTCAGCCGTGGGCACGGCCCGGCCGCTTCTCCCAGCTTCCCCAGCCCACCCGCAGCCCCATCGCGGGGCGAGGGCGGCTGGGAGACACACTCCGCTCACCCCCACGCAGGGGCGCCTGACACCCAGGCCTGGGGCACTCTGGCATCTCCCCAGCCTGGCTTTTCCGCGGGGTGGGCGCTCTCTTGGGCTGCAGCCGTCCCCCTCCCCTGAGCCCATCTTGTCTCCTCTGCCTGCCCCTGCCAGGCCGGGCCATGGACCCGCACGAGATGGTCGTCAAGAACCCGTATGCCCAGGTCAGCATCCCCCGGGCTCACCTGCGGCCCGACCTGGGGCAGCAGCTGGAGGCGGCCCCCTCTGCCTGGGGGTCGCAGCCTCTGCCTGCGGGGTCCTGCCCCTCGGAGCCCACCCGGCTCCTGCAGCCCACCGAGGAGGCCCCAGAGAGCAAAGGCGGCAAGGGGACCAAGGGGGCCGGCCAGATCCAGGGCCACCAGGCCTGGCCGCAGCCCGGCAACCCCTACGGTAGTGGGCAGCGCCCGGCAGGACTGACCTACGCTGGCCGGCCACCTGTTGGCCGCGGCGACGACATCGCCCACCACTGCTGCTGCTGTCCCTGCTGCTCCTGCTGCCACTGCCCTCGCTTCTGCCGCTGCCACAGCTGCTGCTGTGTCGTCTCCTAGTCCCGCCCCAGCCAGGCCGGGGCGCCTGCGGCCTGGGACCCCCACCGGACCGCTGTCATGGGCGTTGGCTGCTTCCCACCCCGGACAGGAGCATCTACCCGCCGAGGGGGCCGCCCGCCCCGCTCCAGCCCCTTGCAGGAGAGCCTGGGCCCCTGCGGTGAGGGCAGGCCCAGGGGCAGCCTCGACCACCTCCCTCGAGGCCCACGGCCCAGGCAATAAAACAGAATGAGCTTTGCTCTGGTGGTTCTTCACTGCTGCAGCCAGAAGAGGGTCCTGGGCTGGACGCCAGCACAGGCCTCAGCCTCTGTGGGACATTCAGCGATGGGGAAGCCGCCCTGTGCTGTAGGTCTCGGGTCTGTCCAGAGGCTGGGCCAGAGGGACGGGAGCCAGGCCTGGGTTCGAGCTGTCTCGAGTTCCCCGGGGCTGAGGCCAGGCTGGGAGACAGGACAGGCAGCGGACCGGGCAGGAGGAGGATGCTTCACGTGGAGCTGGGCGGGGGCCGGAACCCCCAGAGGCGCCTGCGGGAGGAAGGTCACGTTGGCAGGACCGTGGCTGGCGGGACGGGCTCTGGCAAGTTTCTGGGAGTAGGAGCCCGGCCGCCGGCGCCAGGCCCTGCCCATCCGTGAGTCCCCGCCCTGTCTCAGCCGGGGGCTTCTGCTTCCTCATGAAACGTCCAGTCCCTAAACACCGGCCCTGTGTCACCCGAGCCATGCTGCCCATCCGCCGTCCTGCCCCCGGGGCCTGGACCTCCTGAGCCAGGGGAGCGGGAAAGGGGCTGGCCGGGGAGGCCCTCGGGGGACAGATCTGCCATCTGTCTGAGCAGTGTGACATGCCGGCCAGCGGGAACACGGTGGGAGCCCAGCTGCTCGGCGCCGGGTCGTCTCACTGCTGGGGGGTCGGCTGCGGTGCCGGGGTGGGGACTGATTGGTGAGGCCCGCGCTGGGCGCTCTGACGTGTGCAGGGAGGCAGCGGAGGCGGGAGCTGAGCTGGCCGTGCAGGATGGACGGGTCCCGGTGCCGGCCCTCCCCCGACCCAGGGTGACTGTCCACAGGGCAAGACCTGTGTCAGGGCGTGGGGGGCTGTCATCGGTCTGACTGTGCAGGCACTCAGTGGGCCAGGTTTCCGGCCCCTGCCCCCTGGCCGGCCTCCGCCGGAGAATGACCCCACCCAGGCCAGCCGCAGCGACCTGCTGGGCCGGTCAGGGAGGCCGCGGACTGCCAGGGCGGTTAGGGCCGAGGCGGAGCCCCTCTGGTTCTTGGCTTCCTCCCGGCTGAGCGGTGAGGGTCCCGATCCCATCCGGACCGATCTCAACACACCCCCTTCTGCTGCGCCCGCCCTCAGGGTCACCGTGCTGGCCCAGGGGCCATAGCCAGGCCGATGCTGGGAGGGCAGGGAGGTGGCGTCTGAGGGGGGCGACCAGGGCTAGCCGCGGCGTGTGAGTGGGGGTCTCCACACCCGTGCCTCAGCACCTCCGTGGACCTCATGGGCCCCGCCGCTGCCCTGTAATGGGGGCGACAGACCCAGACCGGGCAGGAGGAAGGGGCTGGGACAAGTCAGCGTGGACACACACACTGTGACTGAGTGCTGAGCCGGCGAGGGTCCCAGCAGGTTACCAGGAAGGGGTGATGCTTGAGCAGAGAGTTGAAGAAGCAACCCCCAGGTCAAGGCCAGGCTTTCCTAGCGTGAAGTGGGGGGAGCAGTTGAGTTGGGGTGGCATGGAGGCAGGTCAGGCTGGCCACGACGGGAGAGGGACCAGGGTGAGCTGGGAAGCCAGGCCTGGACGGGGGACCCGTCGAGCCGGGTCCGGGTGTCACCCAGGTGGGTTGGGGGTGGAGTGGGGGCGCCTTATCTCCCGCCGGGCTGGTGGGGCTGGTGGATCCAGTTGCAAGCGCTTTGTGGCTGAAAGGGGAGCCACCACCTGCCTCCCTGCTGACTCGTCTGTGCTCGGCCAGTAATGCGAGCCCTGGGGCGGGAGCCGCAGGGCGCCCTGGGTCCCCCCAGCCCCGGGCACAGCCGCCCAGCAGAGTGGATGCAGGTAAGAGAGGCCCAGGGCTCAGGCGGCCTGGGGAGCGGGGCGGTCTGGAGCCGAGCGGGAGGGTCGCAGAGCGGGACCAAAGAGCCGGACAGGCTGCGGCCCAGCCGGCGGCCCGGGAACCCAGGCTGTGCCCGACCCCGGTGTCTGTCGCCACCACCCACCCTCTGCAGGGGCCTGGGCTCCCGTCCTCTGGGGCCGAGTCCTGGCATCAGGGCCCGAGCAAGCTAGACAGCTCCCTGCACGCCTCCCCCGGGATGCTGCGGCCAGAGAGTCCCCGGGGCTCTGAGGAGGGGACAGCCATGGGGTCCCGGCGGGGCGACTGTGTCATCTGCTACTCGGCCTACGACCTCGCGGGCCGCCTGCCCCGCCGCCTCCACTGCGGCCACACCTTCTGCCAGGAGTGCGTGCGGCGGCTGGACACACGGGTGGCCGAGCAGCGCTGGATCCCCTGCCCACAGTGCCGCCAGAGCACACCCACGCCCCGGGGAGGGGTGGCCCTGCTGGACCTCGACCTGGCCGCCTTCCTGGCCCTGAGGGCCGAGCGGGAGCCGGCTCGCGGGGAGCCCCCCGCGCCCCCCAAAGGCAGTGCCACCATCACGCAGCAGCCCACCAGGCTCTGTCCCACCCTGGGGCCCCAGCCTCACTTCCCCCAGGCCCGCGGCTGCTGCGGCCTCTGCTGAGGTCTGAGTGCCAGCGGCCCCCCACGGCCCATCCCGGGCACCTCCGCCTGTGGCCCGGCCAGCCCGGAGCAGCCTGGGGCGCACGTCTGCGGGCTGCCCTCCACGGACTCCCCCGGGCCGCGGCCGCAGCCACTAGGGGACTCGGAGGAGCGGGTGACCTCCTGCTGGTCTGGGCCGGGATTCTAGGGCCTCAGGCTGGCCTGACTGTGTGCAGGGGGCTGCTGCCGTCAGGGTCACCTGCGGGCCCAGCCCGGGCCTGGACTGAGCTCCAAGGATGCAGGCCAGAGGGTCGGGGCCTGGCCAGGTGTGTGCCTGGCCACGCTGGAGCCCGTCTCCCTGTCTCCATACGAAGGCCCTGCGGAGTGAGCCAGACAGAGACAGAGCCGCCTCCTTCAGCCCTGGCCTGCCGAGCATCCCCGTGAGGGCCACCGGCTCAGCAAAGGGCACGGAGCACCAGCCGTGCATTGGGTGCTACCCCGGGAGGCTCTCCTGCCGGCACAAAATCCCGCTATGGCCCGTGTCCAAGGAGAGGGCCCTGGCGGGGCCAGCTCCGGGCCCAGAGAGGGTGGGGGCCTGCCCGGGGTTGCGCCGCTCAGCACAGCCACCCCCATACGAGGCCTTTTCCTGGCCCTCGGCTCCCTGCTGCCTCACAGTGGCCCCACACAGACCCTGCCAGACCCTTCTGAGGGGCCAGGGCAGGGCCGGAGGCTATGTATGGACACAGACGCCCCCCAGTCAGGCTGTAACGTCCCCAGCCAGCAAGGAGCTGTCCCACGGTCCCTCGGGAGCCTCTGGGAGGGACTGCTGGGCCTGCCCTGGACAGTGGGTGCAGGACAGGGAGGGAGGAGAAAATCTGCTGAGAGGACACTCAGAAAGCTTCTCCTTCTCTGGGGCAAAGTCCCCTAGGCACACAGCGATTGGTGGGCAGCAACTAGACTGGGGTGCTGTGGGCCAGCAGGCCTCCTGGGGGAGGGGGAGGTGCACCCCCCAGCAGGGGCCGCAAGAGGGGGGCTGAGCCCAAGAGGCCCCCACAAGCCTCGGGGCCAGTGGGATCGTTCTTCTGTGGGAGCGAACAGATGGGCTGAGTCTGCGGGTCCAGGTGGGGTGGGCAGTGGGCTGGGCAGCAGGGGGGCCTGCGGGACGGGTCCTGCACCCCCAGCTTGCTGATGGGAGGCACCACACCCTCCAGCGTGACTGCCCACCGCTGGGTGAGTCTGCCCGGAGCTCTGCCGGGCCCAGCCTTGCCCCGAACCCAGATCTGAACCGGGTGAACTTGGGGACTGGGGCCCTCCCCACCCACCTGGTGCAAAGGGCTTCCCTCCCGCCATGGGACGGGGTAGGGGCGAGCACGGTGAGGTCCGCAGAGCTTGGGACGGCCTTCCCCAGAGGCCTCCGAGCCGACCAGCCAGAGCACCGGCATCCTGTCCTGCCCTGGGCGGGCAGCACGCAGGGTCCGGCCACGGCCCATCGGCGTCTGCTCATGGACGTCCTGCATGATGGAGCCCGCGCCCAGCCCTGCAGCAGCCCTGGGCTGGCGCGGGGCCCAGCCAGGGAGAAGCCCCACTCTAAGCGGGCTGGGCTGGGGACTCGGAGCACCTGCCCCAGGGTGACAGTGGAACCCGGACGAGGCCGGCACCCGGGGCCACGACAGGTACCCCTCGGGGGCCTCGAGTCCTGGGTAAACATTAATGGGGCTCCGTACACAGCAGGTCATGTGTGCACCCAGCAGATCTTTGACCGGCCGCTGCTCCCGCCCTGGGTCTCCTCCCCGCAGGTGCCCCCTCACTACCCTCTCAGGTAGGAGCTTCTAGAACCAGGTGGGGGCCCGGGGACGCCAGGACAAGGGCTGGGTGACCTCCCGGCCCAGGGCTTAGGCCCCACCCTGAGCCGCCCCGAGCTGAGGGCGAAAGACAGGAGGGAGGGGTGACAGAAGGCTGCCCGGGGACTGGAAGGGACCTGGGGCAGAGGACTAGACATGGGGTCCAGTCCCCGAGGGTGGGACAGAGGAGCCTGGGGGGGGGGACAAGCCCCTGGCCCTGCCCTCATCCCTGGAGGTGCGGCCCTTGTCAAGCAGAGACGTCACCGTTTGGTATCAAATGCCAAAGTCTAAGCTGGGACCGTCTGCAATGTCCCTGATGACACCTGATAGGAAGGTCGCTGGGTTCCCTGCTCCCAGGCACTCGCGGCACCCTGCACCCTGCGCCCTGGGACACCCACCGAGTTTTCCTCCAGCCAGGATCAGCGAGGGAGCCGGGGAGCCAGGGCCCCCTCGACTCTGCCCCCGAAACAGGACTGGGCTCGCCTGACAACTGCCGGAGGTCACTGCAGCCCCCCTGTAGGTGGAGGAAGTGGGAGGCCGGCAGGGCCAGCAGGGGCGGGGAGGGAGGCTAGGGGACCCCAGGAGGACCTGGTGGGGCAGGGGAGGACACGTGTCTGACCCGCCCTTCCCCCCAGCAGATCCAGGCTCGGGCCTGGGTCTGTCCCCGCCAGAAATCCATGCCGAGTTCCCTCACGGGTGGCCAGGTCCCCCCCATTACTCTGGACACAGTTGGCTTGGTGGACCGGACTCTAGGGAATGCAGGTACCAGGAGCCGCAGGGCGCCAGGCCTCAGCCTGCCTCTCCACCTACCCAAGCAGCCTCTGACCCGTCGCTCTGTGTGAGTGGGGAGGGGGCTCCCGCCCATCTCCCGTGGGGCCCACGGGGGCTCCTGACAATTCCCGTCGGGGCCAGACAAGCTGGAGGCCCCCTTTCCTCTCTGCTTCCCGGTCCTGCCTCTTGCCCCAAACCCCTATGCCACAGTCCCCTCCACACGCCCCCGCCCCCGCCCCGGGAGTATCCTGGGCCCTTCTTCCCCTTGGCTCCTGCAGGGACCTCCGGTTCTGCCCCAGTCTTGGAAGAGGGGGAAATGGACCCCTGGGCCCTCCCTCAGCTGAAGGACACAGGCCAGTCCTGGAAAGGTAGGTCCGGAGGCGTTGGGGAACTGGCTACATGCGTCTCTGCCTCCCCAGGGTCTGAGCGTCAAGAGGGTCTTTGGGGAGAGAGAGCAGGAAAAAGGTTGGCCTCGACAGGCCATCTAGAAACCAGCGCTGGGACGCTTGTCCCTCAGTTCGGCTGCCCGTCGCGTCTGGACGCAAGAGTCACCCCTGCCCAGCCGGCCCCTCCTCCTCCCTCCTAACGACCATCAGGTTCTGGGAGGTCCCAGGGGCGGTCGGCTTGGCCACTCTGCAAAAGAACAGAGGAGGGACCCAGACCTTGCCGTGGGGAACCAGGAGGCAGGACGAGACCCTGCCCTGGAAGGAGACGGAGGAAGGGGAGCGGGAGCGGGGCCGGGCCGGGGCTGAGGGCAGTCTGCCTCGTGTTCTCAGAGCTCAGCGGGGCCGGAAGGGCGCTCCGGGTGGTCACCAGCTTCCTCAAGGCCTGTGGGCTCCTGGGCAACCTCTACCTTTTCATCTGCTCCCTGGACACCCTCAGCTCCGCCTTCCAGCTGCTGAGCGGTGAGGGCCCGGGGGCCTGGGGGTGCGGCGGGCAGCCGGCCAGCCGGGCACGGCCTCAGCGCACGTCTCTCCGGGCACAGGCAAGATGACCGGAGACATCTTCAGGGACAACGCGGTGCTGTCCAACCCCGTGGCGGGACTGGTCCTTGGCGTGCTGGTCACAGTGCTTGTGCAGAGCTCCAGCACGTCCTCCTCCATCGTGGTCAGCATGGTGGCCTCCAAACGTGAGTGCCCCCCCCGTGCCCCCGGGCTGGCGTGGGCGGGTGGAGCGCGGGAGGCTGATGTGTCCCCCCCCCAGTGCTGGCCGTCCAGGCGTGTGTGCCCATCATCATGGGCGTCAACGTGGGCACGTCCATCACCAGCACCCTCGTCTCGATGGCACAGTCAGGGGACCGGGATGAGTTTCGGAGGTGAGTGGGGGGAGGGGAGGGCCAGGGGCCGCCGGCGAGGCCATGGCTGAGGCCACCGACCGCTCCGGCCCACGCGGCAGGGCCTTCGGCGGCTCGGCCGTCCACGGCATCTTCAACTGGCTCACGGTGCTGATCCTGCTGCCGCTGGAGCGCGCCACGGCCCTGCTGGAGAGGCTCAGCGCCCTGGCTCTGGGCGCCGGCAGCCTGCAGCCCGGGGCGCAGGCCCCCGACATCCTCAAGGTGCTAACAAAGCCTCTCACGCACCTCATCGTGCAGGTGAGGACAGCTGCCGCCTCGGGGGGCGGGAGTGGGGGCACGTGGTGTCCCGGCTCCGTCCTGGGCCCTCCCTGGGCGCGCGCCGGGCCGGGGGCACCTGAGCCCCCGGTGAGGCCTGAGGGTCCAGTGCGTGGTCACAGCTCCTCCGTCCCCCAGCTGGACACCGATATGATTGCAAGCAGTGCCACAGGCAACGCCACCAACGGCAGCCTCATCAAGCGACGGTGCGGCACCAGGGAGCTGACGGTGAGACACCCGGGACCCCCAGCGCCACCCTGCCGAGTCACTCGGTGCTGCCCGGCACTGAGCCCATCCTGAGCCTGCCCTGCCTCGCCTCCCCAGACTTCGGGGAACAGCAGCGACTGCGGAGCCACCGGCCCCTGTCCCGAGAGCAACAGCTCTGTCGTAGTGGAGCAGCTGCCCTGTGAGGCCCCCCGGCCTGTCCCCTTCCCTGTCCCTGTGCCCCCCGGCCCTGTGCCCCCCACGACCTGTCCCCCTTCCCTGTCCCCCGCCGGCCCTGGCCCCACGACCTGTCCCCCTTCCCTGTCCCCCCGGCCCTGCCCCCCAGCCCTGTCCCCCCCAGCCCTGTGCCCCCACAATCTGTCCCTCTTCCCTGTCCCTGTGCCCCCCGGCCCTGTGCCCCCCACAACCTGTCC
>CM053615.1:76256162-76270922 GCA_028646535.1 Procyon lotor
CCCCCGGCCCTGTGCCCCCACGACCTGTCACCCTTCCCTGTCCCCCCCGGGCCCTGCCCCCTAGCCCTGTCCCTGTCCCCTGCCTGCCCTAGAGCTGGCCTAGGCTCACCGACCCCATCCTGCCCCCAGGCCACCACCTGTTCGCGGGGACTGGGCTCACGGACCTGGCCGTGGGCTTCATCCTGCTGGCCGCCTCCCTGCTCCTGCTCTGCACCTGCCTCGTGCTCATCGTCAAGTTGCTTAATTCCGTGCTTCGCGGCCGCGTGGCCCAGGCCGTGAGGAAGGTCATCAACGCGGGTGCGGCCAGACTGGGGCCATGGGGATGCGGGCGGCGGGGGGAGGGAGGCCGGGCAGAGACTGACCCCCGTCCCCCGCAGACTTCCCCTTCCCGTTCGGCTGGCTCAGCGGCTACCTGGCCATCCTCGTGGGCACTGGCCTCACCTTCGTGCTTCAGAGTAGCAGCGTCTTCACAGCAGCCATCGTGCCGCTCATGGGTGAGCGCAGGGGATGGGCACAGGGCCTGGGGCCACAGGGGCGAGGGCCCAGTCGGCACTGACCCCTGGCTCCCCAGGGGTCGGGGTGATCAGCCTGGAGCGGGCGTACCCTCTCTTTCTGGGCTCCAACATCGGTACCACCACCACAGCCCTGCTGGCTGCCTTGGCCAGCCCTGCGGACATGCTGCTCAGCGCCCTGCAGGTACTGCCCCCGCCCCGCCCTCCCACCCCCACCCCAGGCCTGGGGCTTCCCTGGGGCTTGGCGTCCAGCTCGGCCCCAACTCTCCTGGGACCCGCGTCTGGCTCCCTGATCAGACCTGCAGCCTCCTCGAACCCTAGGGACCCTGGGGACGTGTCTCGGACCTCCGGCCCCACTCTTCCTCCCCCGGGACCAGGTCATTCCGAGGACCCTCTGGCCTTGGGCTGCTGCCTGCTCTCCCTTTCTGGAACCCTGCCCAAAGTCCCTAGAGGAACCCTTGTCCCCTCCCCCCAGCCCTGTGCTGCTGGCCGCACTCCTTCAAGGCACCCTGGTCCTGGGGGGCCTCAAGCCCCTCTAGTCCAAACTCTGGGGTGACACCCCCGACAGCCATCCAAACGCACCAGGTCCCTCCCAGGACGGCCTGCCAGCCTGCCACCCTCCGGCCGAAGCTCCGCCTCCTCTGCACCGGGGGCTCCAAGCTGCCCTCCCCACAGCCACAGTTCTGCCTCCCGGACGCCTTCCTGTGTCCCCCCACTCTGTGCCTCACACCCAGCCCCCTTTAGTCCTACTAATCCCTCCTCTCGGTCGCCCTTTTCGTGGTCCGCTGCCCTGGCTTAAGCTTCCCTCCTCCACGGCCTCTACCCAGGTGCCCAGAGAGGGGCAGCTCCCGAAGGCCCAGATCCCACTGGGCTTCTGCCCACAAGCCCTCCCTCCTGCATTTTTGCTTCTGCTCTGTCCACTCAGATCCTCTTGGTGCAGGGCCCTGGTCCACCCCCTCCAGGAAGCCCTCCGGACTGCACCTTCCACACCGACTCCTCAAGGCCAGCAGCCCCTGGCAGGAGCTCTGTTCCCTGCACATGTGGCCCTGCACCCCCTCCCCACCGGGGCCAGGCCAGAGCCCAGGGCTGGGTGGCCAAGCCCACTCATGGATAAGCAGGAGTGGGGTCACTAGGCGCGAGGTGCGGGCAAGCTAAGCCAGCCCAGGGGAAGAGCAGATGCGTTCGGTCATTGGTGATGTGGTTCCCCTGCTGGGAGGCTAGACTGGGCTCCCCGGCGCTAGCTGTGCTGGGGACAGTGGAGCGGAACTGGAGGCGCACACCCATGTCCGGCGGGACTCTGCCCCCTAGGAGGCCCGTTGAGGCCAACAAGCGGACCTCCAACAGGCTTCAAACTTAGCACCCTCTTGCCGGGGCAGGGGTGACGAGGAGGGGGAGGACCACCGGGGTCCCGGGTCCCTCTGGGGGACCTGCGTGCCACGGGGCTCAGGCTCCTAAGCCCTGCCTGCCCTCTGGCCCCCTAGGTGGCCCTCATCCACTTCTTCTTCAACCTGGCCGGCATCCTGCTGTGGTACGTCGTGCCCGTCCTGCGGCTGCCCATCCCGCTGGCCAAGCGCTTCGGGGACCTGACGGCCAGCTACCGCTGGGTGGCCGTGGCCTACTTGCTGCTCAGCTTCCTGCTGCTGCCCCTGGCCGCCTTCGGGCTCTCCCTGGCAGGGACCGCGGTGCTGGCTGCCGTGGGGGGACCCCTGGTGGGGCTGGTGCTCCTCATCGTCCTCATCAACGTCCTGCAGCGGCACCGGCCGGCCTGGCTGCCCCGCCGTCTGCGCTCCTGGGGCTGGCTCCCACGTTGGCTCCGCTCCCTGGAGCCCTGGGACCGCCTGGTCAGCCGCTGCTGCCCCTGCGGGGTCTGCAGCCCACCCCCGGCCGCTGCCAAGGAGGCCCACTGCTATGAGAACCCCGAGGTCCTGGCCTCCCAGAAGTTGTGAGCGGGGGTGCCCCGGGGATCCCGGCAGCGGAAGACTTCGGGGTCACCTGGCTGGCCTTCCTTGCAAATAAACAAGGCTCTGACCCAGGTGTGAGTGGCCTTCACTCCGCCGCCCGCAGGGAGCCCCGACCGGCCTCCGAGGCGAGCGGGGGTGGACAAGCACCTGCTGTCTCCCAGGGAACACCCGGGACCTGGGCAAGCCCAGGCGGGTGTGGGCACACAGCAAGCCCGGAGCCCCAGGCTGTCGCTCTGTTTTCTCTCCTGAGCCTCTGGGGACAGAAGGCGCCAAGTGGCAGCGGGTCCGGAGCGGGGCCACACCCTCAGGAAAAATCTTTTGCAGGACGTGGCCGGGACCCTCCCGCCCGGTGCAGAGGACGCACCTGGGAGCCAGCCGGTGCTGGTAGCCCCCCGGGGGCCAGCCTGGCGGGTCCCACAGGTGACCCGGGAGGGAGGAGGGATGAGTGAGGACCAGGGGCCCCAGGCTCCCCCCATACTGCCCCCCGCGATGGGCAGGGCGCAGGTTCTCAGCACCGCCCCTCCCCACCGAGACCCAGCAGGAAGTGGGTCCTGCAGCAACCCCTAGGGCCGCTCCCACCCGGAGCCCATGCCACCCCGCTCCTCAAACCCCTTGGCTGTGAGGCAGGCGAAGATCAGCTGAGGGACGGTGAGCTTGTGCGCTGTCCCCTCACCTGAGGGGGCACCCCCCCCACTCCTCCGTGCGGGTAAGGCCTGTCCGCCGGCCAGCCGGTGAGGGAACTCCAGGAAGCAGTCTGGGTGTCCCCCCTCCCGGCCCAGGGCTCCCCACAACACGCCTCCCCCAAAACACCACGGGGAGAGAAGAAAGCTCCTCCAGCAGGATTAAGTCAATGGCCCAGACAACGCCTGCACGGAGGGGCACACGCCCACAGACCCGAGGTGGAGGTGACCCCGAGCCGGGGCTCGGCTTGCCCCCCGTCCTTCGTATGCTGCTGTGGACAGTCACCCCCTCCCCGTCCAGGGAATGCTGCCCCGATGGAGAGGCACCTCCTCCCCAGCCCTCCAGGGCTGCTCACTCAGATCCAGTGTGGGGAGAGGCGGCCTGGGGAGCCCTGGGGCCAACGCTTGTCCGTGGTCCTGTCTTCGCTCTCCTCAGAACTCCCAGCCCTCAGTCCCCTCACTCCCCATGTCCCCTGCCGCCCCCCCCCCCCCAGCAAGCTTCCAGGCCTCCTAAGCCTGGGGTTTGCTGCCCACCAGGCGAAGTAGCTACCTGTTTGGGCTCACAGGAGCAAGACCCCGGGGGGCGGCTCATACTGCAGCTCCCCTCACACCCCCGCCCCTGCAAACCGCCTTCTATGACCTCAGGACGCTGCGGGGGGGCGGGGAGGGGCACACATCAGCCTCCTGGTCCCTCTGAGGGAAGTCCCCTGAGGTGGAGCTGGGCCTGGCTAGTTCCCTGGGGAGACTGGTGGGGAGCTTTCCCTCCCTACAGTGGGGACACCGGGAGGGAGGAAGAAAGTACCCATGCACCCCTGCTTCCGGGCCGGGTGAGGCCGCCCACAAAGGCTGACTGCAGGTCCTTTGAGGCCGTGAACGACTGTCTGCCTGCCGCCCCTGCCTGGCGGTAAGGCACCCTCCCGCTGGGACCGTGGCCACCAGTAAACAGAGCCTTCATTTGTGGATGCCGCCAACAGCTGCAGGATGGGGCAGGGGGGCCGAGGGCCTGGCGTCCAGCACTCCCACGGCCCGGCCCCGGCTTCCCTGCACGTCTGGCCCTTTCTGCCCTCTGTCTCTCCTGGCCACAGACCCCCACGGGCCCAGGTCCCTGGGGCCCCCTGGCCTTCCTGCCCCCCCCCCCGCAGGCCCAGCACCCACACTGTGGCGGGAGCACCCCTGGCTCAGGGTGGGGGTCTGCAGGGCCTCCCTGCCGCCAGCCCTGTACAGCCGCAGCCTCTGTGCTCCTTGGGCTCACGCCTGAGGGCCGCAAGGAGACTTCTGTCTTGTTCTCAGGGTCCATCTCCCTGAGGCCACGGGAGGGTCGAGGTGGACAAGCTGGTGTCTCGGAGCTCTGGGGCTCACCCCTGCGCAGAAAGTGGGGACACATGGCCACACAGCTTGGGGTGGGGGTGGTGAGCAGAGGAGGCTTTGCAAACACCTCCGCAACTCATTGGGGGAAACACTGGAGCTTCTCCCTGTCACCCGACTGACCTGTGGATTTATGACTGCGGCAGAGCTGAGCCCTGCGGGGGCTGCTTGGCCTGCTGGGCTACTTTGCCCACGCTGAGCACACCAGGACGCCTGCGCACGTGCTGGTCGGGAGACGGGGGCGGGGGGACACGGACGGACCGCTGCGGCCGCCAGGGCCCACCTTCCTGCACAGGTGCGGGGGACGGGGCCGGCGGGCAACGGCCGTGCTGACTCACCGTCCGGGCCAGCACTGCAGTCCCGGAGCAGCGCGGCGCAGACCCCTCTGCGGGGACGAAAATGCCAACCTCGGTGCCAGCACGCGGCTCGTCCGGTCCACACACTCCGTCCTGGACCTTGCGGTCGGCAACACGCACGTGCGCCCTGATACCGCAGGACCGGGGGCCGGGCCTGGAGACGGCCTTCTTTTGAGGGAGAGGCAGAGAACCAGGCGCTGCCCCAACACCCACGGGGCAAAAGCTGAGAAAACTGGACTCTTCTGAGGCTGCAGCAGCCACAGCAAAGGGCCCCGTTCAAGGTAGACGCAAGGGCGGGATCGAGTCGTTTTAAAATGGGATAAACACACACGCGGCCAGGGCACGTCTCCAAGCGGCTGATTGGAGGCGCGACCGCAGGTCCCTGAACCGTTTTCCCTTCACAGGCTCCCCCGCCCCCCGCCGGCATCGGGGAAAGTAAGGGCACTTGTCGGCGCAGGTGCGGCCGCGGGGGCAGCGACAGGGGGCCGGGGGGTCGGGCCGCGTCTCCACGCAGCTCGGGGCCCTCCTGGGGCCGGGGCACCAGGCGACCGGCGCGGGGCCAGCGCCGTCGCCACAACAAGCGCGCGGCAGCCGGGCAGGACCCCGCCCAGCGCGCCCTCCCCGCCCTCCCGGGGCCCCCGGGGCCGCGGCCCCACGTGCTCCCTCACCTGACCACCCCCGGGCGGGCGTGCGGACCGAGAGGGCAGCAGGGGACCCCCGGGAACCCCTCCCCGTCCGCCTCCGCGCCGAGCCCCCGCGGGTGGGCCCGACCCCCCCGTTCCGTGCCCTCGGGTCCCCGGCAGCCACCCCGGGAAGGCGCTCGGCGGGTCGGACGTTCGCCGGCCGGGGCTGCAGAGTCTCCAGCTCGCGTGCGCGCCCCGCCCCGGCTGCACTGTCGGGGCGCCGACCCGGGGCTGCGCCGCCCGCCCCGCCCCCGCTCCCCGGGAGGCCCGCTCCGCCCGCGCGCGTCCCCGCGGCACTGCGGCGGTTACCAGGACGCCGGCCCCGGGTCGGCGTGCTCTCCGGAGCCAGCCAATGAGGGGGCAAATCAATCATTTGAAACAGCCAATGGACAGAGCGCTGCGGCGCGAAGGAGGGGGTTTTGATAGGGAGAGCGAAGGCCGAGGCGGACCAATAAAGAGCGAACGGCTTTGGATAGGTGGGCGTTAGGCGGCAGGATTGACGGAAAAGACAGCCAATCAGGCCGGGACGCTGGCCAGCCTCGTCCTGGCAGCCCAATAGGGGGCTGGCGGGGGCGGGCGCGGCGGATATATAAGCGTTGGCGGAGCGTCGGTTGTAGCACTC
This sequence comes from Procyon lotor, assembly GCA_028646535.1. Classification (NCBI taxonomy): domain Eukaryota; kingdom Metazoa; phylum Chordata; class Mammalia; order Carnivora; family Procyonidae; genus Procyon; species Procyon lotor. Next base: position 76,262,342 of record CM053615.1, read on the forward strand.
TGCGCGCCCGTTCCTTGGCTCTTGCGTCCGTCCTTCCGCCAGCGCCGCCGCCGCCGCCGCCATGAGGGAGATCGTGCACCTGCAGGCCGGCCAGTGCGGCAACCAGATCGGCGCCAAGGTGGGCAGTGGGGCGCCTGGGCCCCGGCGCGGCTGTCCCGGGCGGGCGGGCGGGCGGGCGGCAGGAAAGATGGCGGCAGCGGGCGGCTGGGCGGGCGGGCGGCCAACCGCATTGCGGCCCGGCGCGGGGTCGGGGCCGGGGCGGCGGCGCGAGCCCCCGGGGACGGACCTGACCTGGTGGCGGCGGCGGCGGCGGCGGCGGCGTGGGGGAGGGGAGGGCCGCGCCCATCCGGGGCGGGGCCGGCTCCGGGCTCCGCCGGCGTGACTCAGCCCCGGCCCGCCCGCGTCCCTCGTAGTTCTGGGAGGTGATCAGCGACGAGCATGGCATCGATCCTACCGGCACTTACCATGGCGACAGCGACCTGCAGCTGGAGCGGATCAACGTGTACTACAACGAGGCCACCGGTGAGACACCACGCCCCTCCCCAACCCTTCCTGCCCGCCCGCGGCCCTGCCCTGGCTGACGTCCTTTCCCCCCTTCCCCCACCCGCCGCAGGTGGCAAGTACGTGCCCCGCGCTGTGCTCGTGGACTTGGAGCCGGGCACCATGGACTCCGTGCGCTCCGGACCCTTCGGGCAAATCTTCAGGCCAGACAACTTCGTCTTCGGTGAGCCGCGGGGTGAGGGCTGGGCGGCGGCCTGAGCGCCGGGCCGGCTCAAAGGTCAAGGGGTGCCCAAGGTCACTGCCGTCAGCACTGCAGGGCTGAGGTGCTGATCCGCGCTGCCCCCGGCAGCAGCTCGCGCCCCTAGACGCCGCCTCTCTCTCTCTAAAGCGGCTTTGAGAGGAAGGCCCAGCCGCCCCCTCCCCCCGCAGGGCCGGAGCGGGCAGATGTAATCTCTCTGCTACCGACCCTGAGGTGGAGGCGGTGAGAAGCTGTGCTTGCCGCTCATCTGTCCTTGAGACTTGGCAGGGGCTGCCTGCGGGAGGGGAGGGGCCGGCTTGTTGTTAGGCCCTCTTGGCTCGACCCAATATTCAGGCGGGGGGGTTACTGCTTCATCAGTTTGAAGGTCCGTTGCTCAGCCTGCAGCTGAGCTCTGAGTGTCCCCTCACACCGCGTCACTTGGGCTTTTTGGCACGGGTGGCCAGTGGTGACCACATGCCCAGCAAAGAGTGACTGGCTGCCGTCTTCCAGGTCAGAGCGGCGCCGGGAACAACTGGGCCAAGGGGCACTACACAGAAGGCGCCGAGCTGGTCGACTCGGTGTTGGATGTTGTGAGGAAGGAAGCCGAGAGCTGCGACTGCCTGCAGGGCTTCCAGCTGACCCACTCCCTGGGTGGGGGGACTGGGTCGGGGATGGGCACCCTCCTCATCAGCAAGATCCGGGAGGAGTACCCGGACAGGATCATGAACACGTTCAGCGTGGTGCCCTCGCCCAAGGTGTCGGACACGGTGGTGGAGCCCTATAATGCCACCCTCTCGGTCCACCAGCTGGTGGAGAACACAGATGAAACCTATTGCATTGATAACGAGGCCCTCTATGACATCTGCTTCCGCACCCTAAAACTGACCACACCCACCTACGGGGACCTCAACCACCTGGTGTCGGCCACCATGAGCGGGGTCACCACCTGCCTGCGCTTCCCGGGCCAGCTCAACGCCGACCTGCGCAAGCTGGCCGTGAACATGGTGCCCTTCCCGCGCCTGCACTTCTTCATGCCGGGCTTCGCGCCGCTCACCAGCCGCGGCAGCCAGCAGTACCGGGCCCTGACGGTGCCCGAGCTCACGCAGCAGATGTTCGACGCCAAGAACATGATGGCCGCCTGCGACCCGCGCCACGGCCGCTACCTGACCGTGGCCGCCGTCTTCCGCGGCCGCATGTCCATGAAGGAGGTGGACGAGCAGATGCTGAACGTCCAAAACAAGAACAGCAGCTACTTCGTCGAGTGGATCCCCAACAACGTGAAGACGGCCGTGTGCGACATCCCACCCCGGGGGCTCAAGATGTCGGCCACCTTCATCGGCAACAGCACGGCCATCCAGGAGCTGTTCAAGCGCATCTCGGAGCAGTTCACGGCCATGTTCCGGCGCAAGGCCTTCCTGCACTGGTACACGGGCGAGGGCATGGACGAGATGGAGTTCACCGAGGCCGAGAGCAACATGAACGACCTGGTGTCCGAGTACCAGCAGTACCAGGACGCCACGGCCGAGGAGGAGGGCGAGTTCGAGGAGGAGGCTGAGGAGGAGGTGGCCTAGAGCGGCTGCCTCCTGTAAAGCGCGCGGAAGCCGTGTGAACTCTTTATTCACTTCCAACCTCTCCTCTGTGTGCACTTGCTCTCCCTTCTGTCTCGACGTCACGTTGCTGTACAGACGCCACCATTAAAGCATTTTCATAGTGTCTGCTGTCGCCTCTCCAGTTCCTTCTGGTAGGCTTTGCGGGTGCTGTTGCCGAAGGTCAGCGCGTAATTGTCCTGCATGGCTGCGGGGGCCAAGACTGCCGCTGAGCCCTGGGCCTCGACGCGCGCCGGGGCTCCGGCTGCCCTGGGCTCCTCCCTCCTGCCCGCACGGCCTGCACACCCTGAGCCCCTGGGGGGGCCTGTGTCCAGACAGCTGGCCTCTGCCTGTGGCTTTTGAGTTTGAGGAGGGGTGAGCCCCTTCTACACCGGGGCAGGGGGGATGGGCGGGAGCCGGTGGCCTAGCACGGGCAGGGGGGAGCCCCCGGCCCCCAGCTCGTCCCTAGAGCAGCTTGGTCACTGCGACCTTCCCGAGCAGGCAGGCAAGGGGCCCCGCCGCGTACTCACACGGTATGAAGCCCATGTAGAAGGGAATCAGGCCCTGGCTGTTGTAGATGGTGTTGCTGGGCCAGTGTGTTTTGGGCAGCCGCTCCCCCAGGGCACAGATGGGATTTCGGAACAGGAACTGTGGAAATGCGCGGGTGCTGACGCGGGCTGCCTTCCCCGGCTCAGAACCAGCCAGCAGGAGCACGTGGGGGCGGGGCTGGGCTGCTGTTCTGTCAGGGGTCCCTTCTGTCTGCCCGCTCCCCACAGTGCTCCCCATGGTGCTCCAGACCAGGGAGCCTAGACCCGGGGCCGCGGGGGAGGTGGGTGTAGAGGAGAAGCAGCCTCCTCCCCAGGGCCTCTGAGGGGGACTGCCCTTCACAGCCCCCTCCAGGGAAGCCAGCCGAGCCTGTGCCGAGGAATGGATGCCACCGTGCAGGCCAGGCCGGGCACTGGGGAAAAGGCTGGGGGTGGCGGGTTCTTGGTTCTTCGTACCTGGTTCTTGTCGAACTCATCCATGGCCTGTGTGACGCCATCGCGGTAATTCACCCCCATTACCCAGGCAAACCGGGGCACAAAGCCCGCATAACCTAGGGGAGGAGGTGGTCAGGGTGCTGCCCGGGCCCCGCCCGCCTTCCCTTGGGCACACCCACCTGCTCCCAGGTGAGCCAGGACGTCTGTCGGGGCTCCCGCCCTTCCCTAAACATTAGTTGCTTGTTGGGGCCAGGCGGCCAAGGGTGGTCAGGGTCAGGGGCTTCCCGCCTTTCGAGAAGACGGGCTCTGGCTAATGGTTCTCGGGGCAGGGGCAGGGCTGGAAGCAACCTCCCCGGCAGTTCCCGCTCTCACCCTCCTGCTGCCTGGGCCCCTGGGGACAGGGGGCACAGTGAGTGTTCTCATCCCCAGGCCCTGGGGCACCGACCTGAGATGGCTTTGCGTTGGATCAGGTTGGGGTGGTCGAGCTGGGGCAGCCTGTGGAACCTGCCCACGTCTAGGGTCTCCTGCTGCTGAGTGGGGGGTGGGTACTCATCTCTCCTGCAGTGGTACAGCTTGAGGGGGGGGAGCAAGTCACTCCCTCCGCCCCCACCGGGCTCCGGCTGGGGTGAGGCTTGATCCCACCCCTTCTCCCAGTTACCTGGTCCCGCCCAGGGGCCTTGAGGACAGGGGCGGTGCTCTTCCAGCCCTCCTCCCCGTATGCCAGCCGCAGGCCCGGGTGTCCAAAGTCTCTGGAGTGCCCCTTCCTGCCTGGCGGGCACGGGGGGTAGGGGGGATAGGGCATGAAGCCCGCAGGCAGCAGGACCTGCCTGGATACGCCGTCTGCCCCCAGCAGCCCCTTCTGGGCATCCCCCTCCTGGGGTGGGAACCGGCTCAGGATCTCAAAGTTCTTGTAGGGCTTCAGACCTGTTAGGACAGGGCGGGTATGAGTGACGACAGGCAGGAGGCCGAGCCCGGGCAGGCAGGACGGGTGGGCAGGCGGCTTACCGGTGTAGTGGGGGATGTAGGGCTCAGTCAGGTCGCGGCAGGGGATCAGAGGTGGCTTGGGCTTGCTGAAGTCCTCGATGAACTTGGGCTTGGATATGGGGGACAGCACGGAGCAGGGGCTCTTTTGCACGCTGGGGTCCGAGAGCAGCTGTGCCGTGGTGCGCCCATAGGTATTCCCCACCTGGTAGCGCAGCTGCGGGTAGAACCCTGCGTAGCTGCGAGGGGAAGAGGAGGGGGAGGCGGGGCCCCTGTGCGCGGGGTGTGGAGCCAGCCCGCCGGCCAGGCTGGGCCACCGGGCCTCTCCCGCACAACGGCAGTCCCGCGAGCACCTGTCTTCTGGGCTCCAGAAGTGCGTGAACGGGTGGCGCAGGCCAAGCACCGAAAACGGGCCGGGCCCACAGGTGAGATGCACTGTCGTCCTCACTGTCAGGTGGCCATCTCCCCTCCGCCCAGCTCAGCCCTCCTCAGACAAGGAGCTTAAGGGTGAGGGAACGGGGAACTCCGCCCCCTTGGCGCATTCCCAGGGATGGGGACAGGGACAGCCAAGTCTACGCAAGGTGGTCCCGCTGAGGAGGCGTTGTGGGGATTTGGCCGAGACTTTTGCCACCCACGAGGCCAGAACTTGAGAGGCAGGCAGGAGGGCTTCCGGGAGGAGGTGATGGTTGAGCCCAGTGTTGTTTAGAGATACAAGGGGAAGTAGCGTAGACGTCATAGAGCAGGCCCCAGATGCGGGGAGCGCTGGGGCCGGTATGATCACCCAAGCAGTGCAAGTTGTTTTGGAAAAACGGCCAGAGCACATGCAGGATTGCCAGCCTGAGAGCTAAGCAGGGCGAGGGCCCGCAGGGCGAGGGCCCACAGGGCGAGGGCCCGTCCTGGGCCGCCTGGCCCAGCATGTCCCCCAAAACCACTGTGACAAGTGGGGCCGGGCTCCTTGCAGCCGTCTCCTTCCCAGGGATCCGTTTGCACGGAGGAGCGCACATCACACCCCGCAGAGGGCTCGCCTTTATTTTGCTTTTACGTTAGGGTACCTAGCGAGGAGGAGGTGGCCTCCCGCCAATCAGCCTACCCCGGAGGCTCTAAGCCGCACAGCACTCCAGGGGCAGCCGGGCTTTCCGCAGGCCGGCTGTGGGACTGTCCCTGGCGTCCTGCTCTTCACAGGCACGTGGGCCACCTGGTGGGGCTCTCAGCACGGGGCCAGCAGGGAGGGGAGGCGGGGGCCCCGCCGCCTCACCCCCTCTCCCCGGACACCACCGGCTCTGGTGCCCTCTTCACAGAGGGCCCCGGCCCCGCTCCCCCACCCTCCGCAGAGCCCCCCTCCTCCGGGGCTCCAGCACTCACCCAGGGATATAGTGAGGTTCTGGCGTGAAGAGGTTGTGTTTCTGAGTAGCTGTCATCTTGCCTCAACAGCACCTTTGCGGGCTCCAGCCCCTTCCAGCATCTGCCCCCCTCCCTCAGCCCCGGTCCCCGTTGCCTGGAAACCATTGTGAAGGGGCCTGCCATTGTTGGGCCCCACCGGCTCCAGGCCCCTTCCCTAACCCGTGAGCGCTCCCCTGTTGCCCTCCCCTGTTGCCCGTGGAAGTCCCAAGCCCGGGGCAGGCAGCAGGCGAAGAGGCTCAGCCTCAGGGCTGGGAGAATCGGGCCAGCCCTGCGGGGAAGAGTGGGTTGGGACTGGGCCTGGACTCCTGCTACCCCCACCCAAGCGCCCTCCTCAGATCACAGGCCCTAGAAGCTTCTGGAGCATCGAGCATGAGCATTGATTGTGGGAGGCCTCATTGGACAGGTTTCTGCACCTCAGGGCTCTTGGGACTGCGTCCTGGGGTCTTTTCCCTGGAACTGGGCACTATTTTCCACTTTAAACCAAACCCCGGATTTTATTATTTTGTGTAGCAATGACGTTCTAACTGTAAAAACAAAGGAAAGTATCAAAGAAAAGATGAGGAGATGCTAGGACATGTCAAAAAACCATAAAAACACGAAAAGGCAGACTACGAGCCGGGGAAAAAAGATTGCAGCAAGTGTGGGGAGAGAGACGCGATCAGTGTAAAAACCTCATGCAAATGAGAAAAATTAGCGCCATGGTAGGAAAATGGAATGTGAACGTCTTAACGAAAGAACCCACAGTCGGGGAACAGACAGACCCAGTTGGACCTCACGGCAACGCTGGTAACCAGGGCGCTGTCCGGAAAGCAGCTGGGGGTCCGTCTCAAGCCCTGGCCAGACACTACCTACTCGGAAGGGACCTGTCCCTTCTGCTCATAGGAACCTGTCCGCAGGGAGCGATGGACAGCTGGACAGAGGACATCCGTGCGAGGTCAGCCACCAGCGTAGTATTTGGTACCAAAGGGAAGAAATTTGGTACCGGCTTTGTTGGGAAAGCTGCCCCCGCAGAGCACTGCACACCGAGGGAGGGGCCCGGAGCACAGGCCGTGAGCCCCTCACCCTCACGAAGCCCGTGTTTGCTGAAGCAGGTTTCTATCGCCCCTCCTTCCTTCCATCCCTCCAGAGGGCCTCCCGAGGCTGGGCAGGTCGGTGCTGGGCGGGAGGGATCTGCAGAGCTTTGGCGGGGGCAGGCCTGGAGGACGAGCTCTTCTTGACCGGGCCCTGCTGGCATGGGTTAGTCAAGACCAGGCCTCGGCTGGCGGGCTGGTCAGTTGCAAAGGGCACGGCGGGCTCTCGCTCGCTCGGGCGCATTATTCCTTCACAGTTCAGCCTGGCCAGCCCCACTCATCAATGACACCTCACGGCCCCTGTGCGAGTAAGCGGAAGACAGGCCCCCATACCTCAGCCCTGCCGGGGCCCCAGGCAGCTCCAGTCCGCCGACTGCCCCCACGGTCAGTGGAGGTGGTCAGTCCACCCAGACCCACGTTCCGTCCCTTTGCTTTTCCGAGGGCTGGGTTTCCGGCAGGAGCTGCTCCTGCGGGGAGTCTCCCTAGACCCCTCCAGCCTCCCCTCCTCATTCTGGATGGCCCCGCACAGCCGGGCAGCCCATAGCAGCTGCTCTGGTCCCCGCTGTGCAGAGGCCCCAGTGCTCCCAAAGGCCCTGCTAAAGTGCACCCTGGCCGCCCAAAGGACCCCAGGTTCGAAGAGAGGAGAGGGGTTGGGACAACAAAGGGGAGAAGAACGGAAAGGAGGCCAGGCCGGAAGTCACTGGGGCTGGCCAGGGGTCCCTGGGGCCGAGGCTGACGCCAGAGGGACCCACCTGGCCGGGCAGAGGAGGGGTCTCTGTGAGGGGCCCGCCACAGCAGCCCCTCCAGGGCTGGGCAATGCTCCTTCCCGAGGGACTCCTTGGTAACTGAGGCAGGGGTGCCCATGGCTGGCCAATGAGGTCACAGAGCTCTGAAGTGTCCCTGCGGAAGGGAGACAGATACTCGAACGATGAATTTTGACCAGAAAACTGTGAAATTCCTGGCAAATTTTTACACCAGTGGAGGCCAACACTGGACCCATGGCTCCCTGAAGCCGAGGCCCCTTGAGCCAGCCCGGTAACTTCTCTGGGAGCTGGGTGCGCGGGGGAGCAGCCCCGACGGGGTGGCCGTCGGCCTGGGTGGACAGCGCTTCCCCCTCCCTAGCAGGCCCGCGGCGAGTGTGTTCTTGTGGGGCCCCCAGCCGGGGGCCGACGGGGAGATGTGGCCCCCAGGAGTGCAGCAGCTCCAGGCGGGCTTCCTCCAGGAGCGCCCCCCCATCTGCGCCCAGAACCGGAGGGAGCTGTGTGAGTAAGGGTCCTGGCTGCCCCCTACCTCCGTCGGGTCTGGGGAGACGGGCAGGGCTGGGGAGGCGCCGGCCGAGTCCCCAGGCCCGGAGCTTGCTTCCCGCCAGGGCTGGAACGACGCCCGCCCATCGCGACCGACCTGCAGATCCCCGGCCCCGCCAAGTACCCGGTGCCGGACGCTTCCCTGCGCGAGTCCTCCCCGCATCCCTGCTTCAGCTTCGGCCGCAGGCTCCCCACCCGCGGTGCGTGCCCCCTCCCTGCGCCCCGCCCCCCCACCGCCCGCGCCCGGCCCCGGGAGTGCGGCTCCGGCCCGGCCTGGCCCCCTCCCAACCACGCTGCTGCTACTGCAGAGGGCGGTGGCCGCAGGGCGTGGCAGACCTTGTGGCTCCAGAGCGAAAGCCCCTTCACGCAGAAGGCCAACTTTAACGAAGAGCAAAAGGTGGAGGGTCCGCCTGGCTAGTCCTGCGGGGCGGGCTGGAGGAGGGGGCGGAGGGGGCGGGCTGGAGGAGGGGCCGGAGGGGGCGGGGCGGGCTGGAGGAGGGGCCGGAGGGGGCGGGGCCTG
>CM053615.1:76278885-76303966 GCA_028646535.1 Procyon lotor
TAGAGATGCCACATGTCTCTTGCTGAGCGTGTTTCTGGGTCAGTGACGGGGCTCAGGATGGTGCGCGGGTCACGCTTCCCATGTTCTGTTTGTGAAGGAGGCCGTTTGTGGGTCTCAGTCGTACCCAGTCTCCACCTGAGTGGGCAGCACAAACTTGCTTTCTCACCGGAGGCCGGAGGATGACGTGAGTCTCCCGGGGCTCAGTCGAGGTGCGGCCAGCGCTGGCTCTCCTGCCACCCCGGGGAGGCCCCGCGCCCGGCTCCTGGGCCCCCCTCCCAGTGGCTCCGACCCCGGGCTCCGGCCTCCCACCTCTCGCTCTCAGCAGAGCGCCCGGGTGGTGTCAGCCCCATCTTGGGGCTTCTGACTGTGCGAGGCGGCACGCTCTGCAGCTCCGGGGTCAGCATGTGGACACACCTTGGGGCCGTCCTCCTCCTGGCCGCAGAGGCTGGAGCTTTTGAGTATGTTTCTGGAAACTTCCACGGGTGCAGTTGCAAATGATTTGCCTTTGTCATCATTTCTATTCATTTCAGTACTTTTGTTTCTGTTACCTAACGGCGTCGGCTAGATGCAGGGGTGTCCTGCCTGCGTTAGTGAGGGGCTCCCGCATGTCCCAGCCCTGCCCTGCTGCCTGGTGGGCGGGGACACGGCCTTTCCTCGTTCCTTTATGTCATTAGTGGGGGCTAGAACGGATACCAACTTAAAAACTCCTTTCTGTTGTTTTTGTTTTTTTTTTAAAGACTGTCAGAGCCGCAAGGGCAGGGGGAGCGGCAGGCAGGGGGAAGGGCAGACCCCCAGCCGAGCAGGGAGCCCGAGGCGGGGCTCGATCCCGGGCCTGAGCTGAAGGCAGACCCTCAACTGACTGAGCCACCGAGATGCCCTATTTTTTAGCTTGTTATTGTGAGGATTTTTGACGATGTGGCCAAGCACCGCGTGGTGAGGCCCGGTGCCCGTGACCTGCCGCCGTGGGGATGGTCTGCACCTAAATCCAGACTCGCAGCGTAGCCGCCGGCAGGGACCTGGCAGGTATCTACAGAAGACGGGTGCCGTCAGAACGCGCCAGGCAGCCGTGGTCCCGTGGCGCCAGGTGCTGGTGGTGGCCTTGCTGCCCTCGTTGCCGTGTGACGTTCTTCTGTGGGGAGTTTGCTCAAAGTGGGATTCGAACAAGTGTCTCACCTCCAGCTCTCGTGTTTCCTTGTTGCTTCTTGGGTTTCACGCGGTCTGGAGGCTTCTGTGGGGACATGGTGGGTGGTGTCCCCTGATGTCGTGACCGTGACCTGCCCGCTCTGATGGGCGCTGGGTCGGATGGCGGCTGGGTCCCTGCGCAGGTCAGGGCGCCGCTGCCGGCGTCACAGGGGCCCCGGCGGCGTCCCTCCCCCCCCACCCCCCCACCCCCACCCCCGCCGTGGCCACTGCCCCCCGGCTGGGGCTCTGACCCCGAGGGCCGAGCGCGTAGGCACTCCTATTTCTGCTCCTCGGTGAGGCTCCTTGGGGTTATTTTTGCTGTTTAAGTTTTGGAGTGCGTGGCTCCGCAGCATGAAGCCCGTTTCCGCCGTCTTTCTCCCAGAACCACGCCGCTAGCCGTCTGGTCGGGCTCCCGGGCCGGCGCCGCAGCACTTCCCTGGGTCCCCTCTGTTCGGCTTCTGTTTCCTGGAGTCCGTCAACCCCAAGTCCCTTGGCCGCAGGTCGCTGCCACTGGGGACGCGCTCCTGCCCGCCCCGGCCCAGCGCTCGCACCACACCTGCTTCGCCACCTGGGGCTGGGCCCCTCGCCACCCTGCCCCGTCCACCGCGCCTGTGCAGGCCCCAGCCCCGGCTTGCGGGCGCACTGGGGCCCCTGTCCTTGCTGCTTGGCAGCCCCCCCCCCCCCCCCGCCACCGTCGGCCGCTCCAGGGGCGAGTGGGGCCGACCCGGGCTGTGCTTGCAGTGGAGACCTTTGGGGACCTGGCGTTTGGTGACATCTTCCTGCACCTGCTCATGGGGAACCTGGCGCTGCTGGCCGACGAGTTCGCCCTAGAGGACTTCTGCAGGAGCCTCTTCGACGGCTTCCTCCTCACAGCCTCGCCCAGGTGCCTGCCCTCTGCCCCGTGTCTGGGGGGCGGGGAGTGGGGGGTGGGGTGTGTGGCCCAGCTGGGCAAAGGGCCCCCCCCTCCCCGGGGGTGGGGGGCGGGGTGCGGCCCGCGTCTCTGCAGCGGCCTGGCCTCCTCCTCCAGGAAGGAGAGTGTGCAGAGACACGTGCTGCGGCTCCTCCTCCACCTGCACCACCGGGTGGCGCCGTCCAAGCTAGAAGCCCTGCGCAAGGCCCTGGAGCCCACCGGCCAGGTGGGTGCCCGCCCCCGGCCCGCGCCGGCCCAGCCCTCTCCTCGTGTGCCCGTGCCCTGCGTGGACGTGTCCCGAGCGACTCTGGGGCCGGCCCACAGCCACACGCTTTCCCCCACAGAGCGGAGAGGCGGTGAAGGAGCTTTACTCTCAGCTCGGGGAGAAGCTGGAGCAGCGGAAGCCCAGCCCGGCCCAGGCTGCAGAGGCCCCGGCCCTGGAGCTGCCACTCCCCGCCGTGTCTGCCCCGGCTGGGCTCTGAGGCTTCACGGGGGCTGCTCGGGACCGGGCAGGGCCCCTGGTGGGTCTGTGACCTCGGCTGGCCAGCGGACGCCACCCTGGACTTGGAGTGTCCTGGAGGCAGATTGGCTGCTCGGGCGGGGCTGGGCTGGGCTGGGCACCCCCCGCCCTTGGACGGCCTGTGCGGGGCACCCGCCTGCTGGGCCTCAGCTCTACCCTCACGTGGACCCGGGGACCCGTGTTCCTGCTCCTCGGAGGCCCTGGTCTGCTTCTTTGGAGGACAGCTCTGGGTCTGATGGGCCCAGCTGGCCCCCTGAAGTCATCCCAGGCTGTGGGCAGCTTCCGGCTCGTTCCTGCCTTGTGGTGTGGGCTTCCGCTTCTGTGGGGAGATAGACCGGCCGTAGTTGGGATTAGGAAAAAGCCACCGTCTTTCCAGGGGGAGAGGGCAGGGGGACCTGGGCCTGAGGGAAGGGGCGGGCCCAGACGGCCAGGATCCTGTGCTCTGCCGGCCGCCAGCATCTGCAGACAGAGCCGGGAGCGCCCGAGTGTTTCAGGGCGGCCGGTCGGGCCGACCCCCGGCGGGGAATCGGTTCTCCCCTGGCCGGCAGCACCCGTGTAGCAGGTGTCGCTGAGGAATGGCTGCCTGAGTTTACTCTTGGAGCAGCGTGCTCCTTGCTCAGCTGCACCGTCTTGGTCAAGTGAGAGCTGTTGCTGACCATGAGACCTGATGTGTGTAAATAAACGTGTTTGGGTAAACCTGGCGGGTGAGCTCTTTGTGGGGTGCTGCTCTTCTGGGGGTTGGACGTGGGGCAGGTCTGCCTCTGTGGGCCACGGTCTGGATGCTCGGCCCTGCCCCTGGGAGGAGGGACACCCCAGGAGGACACGCCTGTGGGTGCAGGTGCTGGGGGTGTGGGCCTCTTCCAGTTGCTTCCATTTTCCCTAGAAAGCAGAGAGCCAGGCAGGGCCTCACTGCTGGAATCATGGGACACGGGCAGGGCCTGGACAGTGTCCTTTCCCCCTGGTCCCAGGAAGCCTGACGGTACTGCCCGCCCACGTGGTGGGTTAGGTGCCCAGGGCCCCAAGCCCCTGCCCTAGGCAGAGGAGGGGCAGCGGTCCTGGGGAGCCAGGCCCCACGGCTGGAGAGGAGGATGTGGAGAAGCCGTGCTTCCTCTGTGCGGCAACCTTGCCCGAGGGCCCCGAACTGCCGGACAAAGAGGAACTCCCGTCTTTTGGGCAGAGTGAGAACTCCCAAGCCCACGACCTCGACGGTTGTACCGCTGGTCACAGTGAAGTAGAGGAAAGCTGCAGGGGTGGTGTGCTGGGCAGGGGGCACGTGTGGGCAGAGGGAGGCCTGAGGAGGGACGTGGGGCTAAGGGCGTGAGGTCGGGGACCACAGCGGGACGGCCCAGGGTGCTGGACTGCCAATGCCAGGGGGACACAGGGCCAGACCAGCCTGGGCCGAGGCGCCGTGCTTTCCTGGGAGAGGGTCACTCAGGAAAGCCCGTCTGTGTGGACGGGGAGTAGGGCTGGGCGTGGGGACACAGGAAGCCCCACCCGCCTAAGTATTTTCTAAATTTGCTCCCTGACCGGGACGCCGAGCTATGTGGGGGAGTCTTCCCCCAGCTCTAGGATTTCTGTCCCAGTACGCTGACCGCTGACCGGTCTTTGGGGTGGGAGGGCTCTAGGCCAGGGGAGGGGAAGGGGGAAGGGGAGATGGGATGGGGCCCCAGGCCCTGGAAGAGGAGGGGGAGGAGAAGGAAAGGAGCCCCCAGGTTGGGGCCAGGGGAGGGGAAGATGGGGGAGACCCGCTCGGCTCGGTCCCCTCTGCTCTTGCCCCACTCCCCTCCGTGTGGGGGTCGGGCGCAGGGGTCATCTCTGGGGAAGTAGGGTTCTGTGGAGGGCAGGCTGACCTGCAAGGGGCTGTGGGACCCCAGGAGAGGGGATGCCCCCCAGCCTTACCGGGCGGCAAGGAGGAGCCAGGAGGGCTTCAGGGCCCAGGAGGGTAGGTGCGAGGGCCGCCGCTGGGCCGGGCAGCCAGACCTCCCCCGGTGGCTGGCGGGGCCAGTGTCCAGCCCAAGGCCCGCCCACGGGCCACACCCCTGACTCACTTCCTTTGCCCAGAAGCGGAAACCGCCCCAGCGCTTCCTCCCTCAAGCTCCCCAGGGACCCGCAGGTGTCGCTCCTCCTCCAGGCCTGAGCTGGCCGGGCCAGGCCCCTGACCCCACTGGGACCCTCCCCAGGAAGCCGGTGGTTTCTGTGTCCTGAGTGGCAGCCTCAGCATCTGGCCTGGGCAGGGGGCTGCCCCTGGTGGGCTGGGGGGCCAGCAGGACCCTAACCTGACACAGCTGCAGGTATGGGGCGGGCTGGGGCCCAGGGGCTTCTGTCCTGCCCTTCTCAGCTCTGATCTCCTGGGCGGCTCTTTCCCTCCTTCTCTGGCTCTTGTCTTTTTGTCCATCTTTCCACCCCACCCCACCAGTCTTTGGGGGGGCTTCCTGCTGGCCATTCCTTCAGTGTGTTTGTTCACTGGAGGGATGTTGGGGGGCTCCCAGTTTCGGGGAGTGAGGCCTGAGCCCATTCTCGACAGAAGTTCCGGCCAGATGTCCCCCTCAAGTGTTCTTAAGTGTGTGGGGGAGGTCTCTGGACTCCAGGGGTCCTCGGGCCTCTGCTTCTCTTGGTTCCCGCTCGGGATCCGGAGGGCCCCTGGCGCCTGGCAGTCGGACCTGCGGGCGGGCAGCGGGGTGGCGCCTTGACCCTTCTTCACCCGTAATCGGCGCCCAGTTGGCACGACTTCTCCTCCAGGAAGCCGGCTGGCTTCCCGATAAGCGGCGCCCTGCCCCCTCCGCCACTTCCTCAAGGCCCCGCGGCTGTTTGTGGGAGGATCCGAGAGATCTGCGTTGGGGCCCCGCGGGGAGCCGCTTCCCGGTCAGCGGGGCGAGACGCAGGCCGGCACCGGGAGCCCCCTCCCCCCCCCGCCGCGCTCCCCGGGGCGGGGAGACCTCCCAGGCAGGGGGGGTGGGTGAGATCGTTCCGGGGAAGGGTCCCAGCCGGCCGGCGGAAGTCTGGAGACCCTCCCCGTCTTCCCGTTGCAGGGAGGGCGACCTGCATGCCGAGCGCCGCCTCTGCGCCATGGACGGCGGCCAGCCCGGTCTGGAACCCGCGGCCGCGGGCCCCGGCGGCCCCGGCAGCCCCGGCCCGAGCGTGATCGCGCCGCTGCGCGCCGTGGTCCGCCTGCGTCGCCGCGTGTGCCTCCTGCGCAAGCGGCGCCTCGTGCCGCCGGGCGCGGGGCCGGCCTCCGGGGCGGGGGCGGCCAGATCCGGCCGCGGCTCCGCGGCGGCGCCGGCGCGCGCCGACCCGGACCGGCCGCAGTTCTTCACCTTCGACGGCCCCGCGGAGCCGCCGCCCAGGACGCCGCGCAAGAAGCGCCGGCGCAGCCGCGTGGTGCTCTACCCGGAGTCCTCGCGCAAGTGCCGGCCGCACGCCGAGCGCCGGAGCCGCGCGCAGCGCTGCCTAGTGCTGCTGGTGGCCATCGTGGGCTTCCAGGTGCTCAACGCCATCGAGAACCTGGACGACAACGCGCAGCGCTACGACCTCGACGGGCTGGAGAAGGCGCTGCAGCGCGCCGTGTTCGGGCAGCCGGCGGCCGTGGGGCGCATCGTGGCGCTGCTGCGGGACTACCTGGCCACGCACGTGCACAGCCGCCCGCTGCTCCTGGCGCTGCACGGGCCGAGCGGCGTGGGCAAGAGCCACGTGGGCCGCCTGCTGGCCCGCCACTTCCGCGCGGTGCTGGAGGACGGCGCGCTGGTGCTGCAGTACCACGCGCGGCACCACTGCCCCGAGCCGCGCGCCGCGCCCGCCTGCCGCGAGGAGCTGGCCCGGCTGGTGGCCGACGTGGCGGCGCGCGCCGAGGCGGAGGAGAAGACCCCGCTCGTGCTGCTGGACGAGGCGGAGCGCCTGCCGCGGGCGCTGCTGGACGAGCTGCACGGCCTCCTGCAGCCGCAGCGCGCGCGCCACTTCCACAACGCCGTCTACGTGCTCCTCAGCCGCGCGGGCGGCGCGGACGTCACGCGCTTCGTGCTGCGCAACGCGTCCCGCGCGCCGCCCCCGCCCCGCGACGGAGCCCGCGCGGCCGAGGAGGAGCTGCGCGCCGGCCTGCGGGCGCTCCTGGTCCGCCAGCACCCGCTGTGGCAGGCCGCGGCCGTCGTGCCCTTCCTGCTGCTGGACCGGCGGGACGTGGTCAGCTGCTTCCGGGAGGAGATGGCGGCGGAGGGCTTCTTCCCCGAGCAGGGCCGCGCCGAGCGCCTGGCCGCGCGGCTCAGCTACTACCGCGTCGGCGGCCGGGAGTTCGCCGTCACCGGCTGCAAGCAGGTGGTGGCCGCGGTCAACCGCCTGTAGCCCAGGCGCCGCCGGACGCGACGGGCGCTCGTGGGCACCGGGGGACCCCGCCGATGTGCCCGAGGCCTCTAATGAGCGTGTCCCTCGCCCCCGCCGGCCCCCCCAGCCGTGGTTCGCCCCGGGACCTGGGGGGGGGGCGGCCGGGCGGGGTCGGTTCTGTGTCCCCCACTGCCCGTGCCGGCCGCCCCAGCCGAGCCCCCCATCCGCCACCTCCAGGTCCTCAGTTCACACTCCGAGCACCTGCCGTGTGCCCTTCACGGCAGGCACCCCCGCAGGTAGGCAGCTCCCTCTCCTTGGTACGGGGGAGGGATGGCCTCAGAAAGTGCGAGGCTCCCAGGGTCACTCGTTGGTCCCCCGCAGCAGGACGTGACCTCAGCTCCGCGGGGTGCCTGCAGCAGCCGTCGGTCGCACTCACGTACACCCCCGCTCAGCCCGTGGGCCCCGGAGTCCTGGCCGCCTCCCCAGCCAGGAGAATCGCAGGGACTCCCCGGATTTCTCCTGGACTCCGGGGCCCAGGAGCTCCCGGGAAGACGGGATGAGTGGGGGTCTCCACACGATGAGTGGGTCCAGCGGAATCCCCGGAAGGCTCTGGACGGTGGGGAGAGAACTCTCTCGGGGTGCCGGGGGCGCGGACTTCTTGGCCCCACTGCCTGGTCACCAGCTTGCTTCAGGACGCCGACTGGGACAGGCGCCCAGGTAGAGACCCTTAGACTCCACCACAAAGGTTCTCAGGTTTTCGGTTCCCCGTTGCTTCTCAGGCGCTGCGGGTGCCTTTTGTGCGTGGCTCCCCAGGGCGGTGGCTGCGTCCAAGCGGCCCCAGCAGAGCTGGAAGCCCCACTTCCTGCGAGCCCTGGGGTGGTTTCAGTGCTGCCCCCCCCCCTGTGGCCACGTGTGTGGGCTGGGGCCACGGTGGCCGCGGGGGTGTCCTGGGGGAGCCCGAGGCCTGGGGGTGGGGGAGCGGGGACACGGGCACAGACGCCCACGACGCTGGCCCCGGCGAATGCCAGTGAGGGACCCGGGGAGCAGAGGCGCAGCCCTGGCTGGCCTGGCACAGGGCTGTGCGCACCCACCCCCCGCGTCAGGGCTCAGCACACCCCGAAGGCCCCGGCTGGCCCAGAGAAGCTTCGCGATCCCCTGGGGCCGGGCGTGGGGGCAGGGGGAGGGGAGGTGCGGGGACATTTGGAAGCTTTGTTGCCCGAGGGTGGGCGATGGGGGGGAGGCAGGGCCGGCTCTGTCCACCCGACTGCACCTGCTGGGCAGCTGGGGAAAGGGGCCGGCGTCCAGTTCGGAGGCCCCTGCATCCGGGTGTGGGAGACAGGCGCGTTGTCCTGACGCCTTACGCTTCTCGCGGGACTTTGTCTTGGGCCTTTGGATGCATTTTTATATCTTGCTTTATTTTTATTGTTTGGTAGCGATCCCCTCAGGGTCCCATCTGTCTCCTTAATGGGTTGGCGGGTACGCGGCGGCGAACCGAGGACTCACACCCTCACTTGAGCCCAGGCCCGGTGGGCTGGGGGCCGGTCCACCCAGCACAACCCTGTCCCATTCTCCAGCCCCGCGTATCAGACATTATATTTAATTTTTATTGATTTTTAAATTTTATCTTATCGATGTATTTATCAACTAGTTCCCGATCTGCTAGAAACTGGCTTCCCAGGTTCTCTCTGTGCGGGTGGGACCGTTTCCGGGCTCCGGGTCAGTTTGTTTTCCCTGGGCCGGGACAGCTGGCAGGACACCCTTCTTTAAGAGTTACTTGTTGGCTCTTCTTGGGCTTTTTTCCTTAGAACTTGGTTTTGGCAAATTCTTTTTTTTTTTTTTAAGCAGGCTTCATACGCATTGTGGGGCTTGAAGTCACGATCCTGAGATCAAGACCCGAGCTGAGGTCAGGAGTCTGATGCTTAAGTGTCTGAGCCCCCAGGGGCCCGGGATTTTGTCAGACTCTTTGGGGAACCTTTTGGAATTGGGATTGGAACCACACTGATCCACAGGACAGCGTGGGGACTGTGAGTCTGTCGCCCTGCCCTGCGGCTGACAAGGCCTGAGTCCCGTGTCGGGCGCACCTGTGTAATGTTCTGCCGCCAGGATTTGCTCACAGTTGTGAGATTTATTCCTAAAAACCTGTGGTTTGGTTGGTATTGTAAAGGGTTAACGTTGGTCGCTGTAACATGCGTCTAGAAAAGTGGATAAAGCAAAATATATTTGAAGGTTTATCGCAAAGCGAGCACCCACCCAGCTCAGGCAGCGGGGCAGCCGGGCCCCTAGATGCTCTCCACGCCCCTCGGACTCAGCGGCCCCCTGGCCCCGGGCAAGGACCAGACGACTCTCCCCCTAATCGCTGCCTTGTGTCCCTCACACCTGAACCACCTGACTTCACAAGCCTGTGACCAGTCTGCCTTAGTTTGTTTTTCATGCTGTAGCTTTCCTGTTTGCCTAATTAAACCCCCTCCCCCCCCAAAAAACAGAACAGCTTGATAGAAGTATCATTTATATACCACAAAACTGACCCTTTTGAGTGGACGATTTAATGATCTTTAGCAAATTTGCAGAGTTGTGCAGATAATGCCACAATTTAGGCCCAGGATCTCCCCGTGACCCAGAAAGACCCGTCCTGCTTCTTCTCTGAACACCTGTCCCCACCCCTTCCTCAGAGAACCGCGCGTCCCATCTCCCGAGGTTCGCCTTTTCTCAAAGGCGTTTCCTGTATGTGGACTCTTTTTAGCTTTATGGTGTCCGACTTCTTTCCCTTAGCATTTGGCTTTTGAGGTTCGCCCAGGCCATCGGGCTTGGCTTCCCGGGTGCTTTCCTTTCTGCTGCCGCTGGTGTCCGTCGTGTGGCCCAGACGCATTCCGTGCACCTTGGGGTTGTTTGCACTCGTTGGCTATTATGAATAAACCGTGCAGGGAACATTTGTCCCCAATTACTTTGTGTGGACGTACATTTTCCTTTCTCGTGAATAAGTACCAAAGAGTAGAATTGCGGAGTCACGTGAAGAACATTTTGGGTGACATTTTAAAGGAACCTCCCCACTGCTCTCCAACGTGGCTCTACCATTTTGCGCTCCGGCAGCGGCGAGTGGGGCCGTGGCTTCCGCACGTGCTCGCGGGCACTCATCGCTGACGGGCTCACCGGACAGCCGTCCCGGCGGGGGGTTTGCTTTGTGTTTTCCTGATAAGGCCTGGTGTTGAGCATGCTCCGTGTGCTGCTCGGACATTCACGTTACTGGGGTGGTTTCACGAATTGTTGACTTGTGAGAGGTCTTTACATATCCCGGCCGTACGTTTTTGATCAGATGTGTGTTGCATATGTTTTCTTCCAGTCCATAGGTGGTTCTTAATTTTCATAATTAAAAATGTGTTTTGAAGTGCAAACGTGTTTAATTTTTTATGAAGTCAAATGTACCCATTTTTTTCTTTCATGGATCACAACTTGGGTGTTTCTAAGAACTCCTTGTTTACTTCCAGATCCCTGTGCTTTATTCTAAACGTCTTTAGGGGTTTAGCTCTTACGCTTAGGTCTATGAACCATTTTGAACGAACTTTTATGCATGGTGTGAGGTGGCGGTCGAAATCAGTCCTCCTGTGTGTGGATGCCCCCTATCTGTTGAGGAGTCTGTCCTTTCTCCATTCACTTGCCTCGACCCCTGTGAAGGCCTCAGCAGAGCAGGAGCGTCCGTGGGAGATCTCCGCAAGGGCCAGCCGTGGGGGGCAGGCCGGGGCTGCGGCCGGAGCGGGTGCACGCGGAGTTTCAGCTGTGCTCCCGAGTCTCTTCAACATTTTGAATCAGGCCCACTCAGGTCAGGTCACATTGTTTCCTTCAGGTGAAGTCAAGTGATTATGGACGGAGGCTCCTCTAGGAAATGCCTTCCCGGCAACACCCAGATTAGGATTTGATTGAGTAACTGACCAAGTCACCACGTACAACTGCATCATAACGCCTTTGTCAACAACTCACCGGGCACGAAGATGAGGGTTTGTTTCTGGACTCTCCATTCTGTTCTATGTAAGTGTGTCTGTGCCTGTGCTGGAAGCCCGTTCTTTTGATTTCTGCCCCTTTATAGCTTTGAAATTGGAAAGTAGGTTCTTAGTTTTCAGTACCGTTCTGGCTGCTCTGGGCCCTTTGCCTTTCTATATACATTTTAAGATCAGATTGCCAGTTTTTAAGAAGAAAACAATAACAACCCAAACAAAAACCTGATTTCTGTGTTTAGATAAAAATTGCATTGACTCCAGAGATCAGTTTGGGGAGAACTGCCATCTTAATAAGATTGAACCTCCCAGGCCCTGGACTTGGAGCTGCTGAGCCTCCCTTCCAGATGAGGAGTGGGGCTCGGTGTGCAACCCTTGCACTTCTTGTCCTCGGCGTATTCCTGAGCACTGTATTCTCTTGATGCCGCTGCAGATGGAATGCTGTTACTGGCACGTTCAAGTTCTTCATTGATGGCATATAAAAATAAAACAGAATTTTGTATATTGATCTTGCAGCATGTGACCCTGTGAAACTTGTTTGTCAGTCCTTTTTTTGGTTGTTTTCTTGGTACGGTTTCCTAGGGTGCTCAGCATATGGGGTCATGTTTCTGCAAATAAGGGCACTTTTACTTCTTCCTTCCCAATCTCTATGCCTTTTGTTTCTGTTTCTTGCCTCACTGTACTGGCTGGAACTTCCTAGTACAAGCTGACCAGAAGTGGTGTTCCCGTTCTTAGGGGCAAAGCATCGAGTCTTTTACCTTTAAGTAGGATGTTAGCTGTAGGGCTTTTTGTAATGTTCTTTGTCAGCGTGAGAGAGTTTCATTCTTTGAGTGTTCAGAGTTTTATGAATGAGGGTTGGATCTTGTCATATATGTTCACCTATTGAGGGGATCACGTGATTCATGTTCTTTAATTTCCTTCTTTCTCTTTTTTTAAGGGTTTTTATTTATTTGACACAGAGAGAGATCACAAGTAGGCAGAGAGGCAGGCAGAGACAGAGAGGGAAGCAGGCTCCCCGCTGAGCAGAGAGCCCGATGTGGGGCTTGATCCCAGGACCCTGAGATCATGACCTGAGCCGAAGGCAGAGGCTTAACCCACTGAGCCACCCAGGCGCCCCTCTTTCTTTCTTTTCCTTCCTTCCTCCCTCCCTCCCTTCCTTCCTTCGAGAGAGAGAGAGCGAGCGAGCGTGTGTGCGCATGCAGGGCTCTACCTCACGACCCTGAGATCACGACCTGCGCCAAAATCAAGAGTTGTACCCTTAACCAATAGCATCCCTATTTTATTGACTTTCAGTTGTTAAACCAACCTTGAATTCCAGGGATAAATCCCATTTGATCATGAAGTGTAATCCTTTTTATATGTTGCTTGATTCAGTTTGCTAATATTTTGTCCAGGACTTTTGCATCTGTATTTATGAGGGATATTGCTGTGCAGTTTTGTTTTCTTGTGATGTCTTTGTCTGGCTTTGGTATCAGGATGATTGTGCCAGTTTTCTGCTAATGCCATAACAAGTTGCCACGAACGTAGGGACTCCCAATGACCCAAATTTATTATCTTACAGTTCCTTAGGTCAGAAATCCAAATTGGATCAAAGTAGCTAAAATGAAAGTATAGCAGGGCCGCATTTCTTTCTGGAGGCTTTGGGAAAATTTGGTTTGCTTGTTTTTTCCTGCTTCTAGAGGCTGCATTCCTTGGCTCCTCCTCCCCCTTCTCCATTCCCTAAATCAGTAACATTGTATCTCTCTGACCTTTCCTATCTCTTTCTGAACACAGCCAAGAATATTTCTTTGCTTTTAAGGATCCATTTGGCTAGATTGGTCCCATCTGGATAATCCAGGATACTTTCTCCATCTCAAGGTCTGTATTCTTAATTAAATCTGCAAACTCTGCAAGTCAGTTTTTAAGATTTATGGCTTTCTAGGAATTTCTGGGAGTTTATCCAATTCACATAAGTTGTCCAATTTTATTGGCATAAAGTTTTTCCAGTATCCCCTTATGGTCCTTGTGAAAAAGATTGTTTCAATTGTGTTTGTGTTTCATCTAGTAAACCCTTCTACGTGTACTCTCAGATTGTAGCCTTTCATTTTAGATCTCTTTGTAAGTTGATATACATCCAAATTCTGTCTTTTCCATCTCTACAAAAACTGTTGTAAGTCTGACTTATGTAACGTGACTATACTGAAGCTGTACTTCACCTTGGGGCATACTGACATTTTGACAATATTAAGTCTTCCAGTCCATGGGGCCCCTGGGGGGCTCAGTCGTTAAGCGTCTGCCTTTGCTCAGGTCATGATCTCAGGGTCCTGGGATCGAGCCCCTGCATCGGGATCCCTGCTCGGCGGGAAGCCTGCTTCTCCCTCTCCCACTCCCTCTGCCTGTGTCCCCTCTCTCTCTGTCTCTCTCTCTGTCAAATAAATAAATAAAATCTTAAAAAAAAAAAAAAAAGTCTTTCAATCCATGAACATGGAATTTCTTTCCATTTATTTAGGTCTTCTTAATTTCAAGTGTTTCATACATAGCAAATAAGTTCAATGGGTTTTGATAGATACGGTTGACAGTTCCTTTCCCTTGACTCTCTAACAGTGTCACACCACCACTGTCCACGTTTCCACTGTGTCTGACAAGAAGGCAGGTGTCACTTCGCCGTGTGTCCCGGCGTGGAAGCCCTTCTCTTGCTGCCGTCAGGTTGTCTTTGACTCTCACCATCTCCTCTCTGATGGGTCAAGGTGTGGGTCTCACTGGGCTTTTTTGAAGTATGGATGAATATTTTGCATCCAGTTGGGGAATAGGGGGTCATTATTTCTTCACATTTTTTTTTTCTGCTTCTTTTTCTTTTGCCTCTCCTTCTGGGTCTCCCATCATGTGCATTTTTATGTTACTTATGCTGTCTCAGGGTCTCTAAGGCTCTGTTTATTTTACTTCATTCCTTTTTAGTTTCTTCAGAATGGATAATTTCTATTGATCTGTCTTCAAAGTCAGTGATTATTTCTTATGGCTTTTTAAGTCTGCTGTTGATCCCCTTGAGTGGATTAAAAAATAGACTTTTTTTTTTAGTCTATGTGCTGCTGAAGCAAGCACTAGACTATTTTTTTTTAAAGATTTATTTATTTATTTATTTATTTATTTATTTATTTGACAGTGAGAGAGAGAGAGATCACAAGCAGGCAGAGAGGCAGGCAGAGGGAGAGAGAGAAGCAGGCTCCCCACTCAGCAGAGAGCCCGAAGTGGGTCCTCGATCCCAGGACCCTGAGATCATGACCTGAGTGAAGGCAGACATCTACTTAACTGAGCCCCCCATGTGCCCCCCAAAATAGACTATATTTTAGAGCAGTTTTAGGTTCACAGCACAATTGGAAGAATGTAGAGATTTCCTGTAGATCCGTGCCCCCAACCTCCCCCACTGTGAACACCCCCCACCTGAGCAGTGCATTTGGCACAGTTGTTGAACCTATGCTGAGGAGTCATTATCACTGACGCTCACAGTTTGCATTAGAGCCCACTCTAGATGTTATGTATTAATGAAATTCCACTGATCATTTCTTTCTTTCATGGATTGTGCCTTTGATTTTGTATCTCAAAGTCATCGTCAAACCCAAGCTCATCTGGATTTCCTCCTTGCAGAAGTTTTTTGCCTTTTACATATAAGTCTGTGATCCATTTTCAGCTTTTTATTTTATTTTAATATGTTATTTATTTATTTCAGAGAGAGAGCGCGAGCAGGGCGAGAGGCAGAGGGAGGAGCAGGCTCCCCGCTGAGCAGGGGGCCTGACGGGGGCTCCATCCCAGGACCCCGGGATCCGGACCTGAGCCGGAGGCAGAGGCTCCAGCCCCCTGAGTCCCTCAGTTCTTGTGCTTTTTAACTCCAGCTGCTCCATTTGGTTCTTCTTTCTCCCTCCCCTCTCCCTCTGCTCCCTTTTCCTCCTCCAGTCCGTCCTCCTCCTTCCCTCTCTTTCTCTCCCCCTTCTCCCCCTCCTCTTCCTCCTTCTCCTTCCTCTTCTGTTTTCCAATCCTGTATCACAAAAAAACTATTGTTTTCAATCTTGGAAGTTTTAGAGCCAAAGCATCTTCTCTTTTTGAAGAATTGAAACATTTTGCAGACAGAAAGGAAAGTGATGGAAATCAACAAAAATGTTTCAAGATTCTAAAGGAAAGGATCAGATTATCTCTGGAAACGTCGGTGGCTGAGATGAAGGACGACAGGGGGTCCCTGCAGAACGTCGTCGGAGCAGGGATGAGCGCCCGCGGCCAGAACGCGGCGTCTCCCTCCGTGATCGCAGGGTCGTTGAAGCTGTTACCAGACAGAGGAGCCTCTCCAAACTCAGGTTTGACTACTTGCTACTCAAACATGAATACTCGAGAGACGAGTGAGCAGGGAAGGTTGGTTTAAAGGGGAAGCCTTGGGAAATGGGGAGGGGGCTGCGTGCAGAAGTGGGCACTCGGCAGGGAGTCATCTGCCCGCACGACCCTGAACAGACCTGCTGGTGACAGTGCTGAGTGGTTTCGAAAAAGGCCAGGCCAGGAACCCCTGGGTGGCTCAGTCGTTGGGCGTCTGCCTTCGGCTCAGGTCATGATCCCGGGGCCCTGGGATCGAGCCCCACACCGGGCTCCCTGCTCGGCGGGAAGCCTGCTTCTCCCGCTACCACTCCCTCTGCTTGTGTTCCCTCTCTCGCTGTGTTTCTCTCTGTCAAATAAATCAAATCTTTAAAAAAAGAAAAGAAAAAGGCCAGGCCAAATCTTTGGGAAAAGTCTGGTCCTTTGTTCCTCAAGCCCAGAGGCCTGCAAATAGGTGAGTTTTGCTACAGACCACGGGGCTCCGGTCCACAAGCCAGGAGGGCCTAAGCTGGAAGCGAGTTGCCCTCGGTCTGGGTGCCGTCACAGTCACAGGACCCCGGTCACGTGGCCGCACAGAGCCTGGCCAGGGGGGAGTGTGAGACCCAGGCCGAGATCTTCGTGTGGCGCTGTGACCGGGGAAGGGCGGGAGCCGTGGGCAGGCCCGGCCGCTCCGGACCAGCGGACGCCGTCCCTCCGGAGCAGGCGGTTCGGCTCGGGGGAGACACTCACAACGGTCAGGCCCCTCGGCAGCTCAGGAGCTGCCCGCACTCCAGCCAGAAGCCCGCTCACCCACTTCCTCTGGGCCTGGTGACCTCCTGCTGTTCTCGGCTCGAAGATGCTCTAGAGGAGGGACACGGAGGGTGGCCTTGCACCCGATGACCCGGGGGCTGAGCCCCAAAGCTTACGGCCCCACCCTCTTGCCTGGAGCAGCTGTAGCGCACCTTGGTTTTTTCCTAAAAGTGATGGAATCGGTGCATCTCAAAGAATGTTGTATGGACGCTTTTTTCCAGGAATGTGCAAAATGTCGGGCACTTACTTTTTCAGAATGACCTTCAGAACCAGTGGCCCGTTCTCTTAAACGCCCTCAGGGTCAGAAAGCTTCATCCTGTAAAGATGTGTTTTGCAGGTTTTGAAATGCTCCAAAGTCCCTCAGGGCCAGGTTGGATGACACATTTTGGGACCGAGTCGTGAAGTTATGAGACGGATGTTCGAGGGTGTCTCGAAGGCGGCCTCATCGACACCCCTGGATCGCAGGTACCGCTGTGAGATGCCCCAAATCTAGGGAGCACCGTACGCCCGCGTCTGGGTCTCCACTGTGCGCGGACGCTGATCTATTTATCTGAGAGAGAGACAACCTTGACCCTGCGCTCCGCCCCACGACCTGACATTACGACCTGAGCTGAAATCAGGAGCCAGATGCAGAAACAAACAAACAAACAAACAAATAAATAGGTGCTTAATTGACTGAACCACCCAGGTGCCCCTGGGCTGGGCTTTTAATACCGAGCAGATAGTCCTGAGTCCCAGACCCATGGAGGGCAGGGGCCAAGTGCCCCTCTTTAGTGGATCTCTGTTTTTGTTTGTTTGTTTATTTGTTTTAAGATTTTTTGTTTATTCATTGGACAGAGAGACACAGCGAGAGAGGGAACACAAGCAGGGGGAGGGGGTGGGAGAGGGAGAAGCAGGCTTCCCGCCGAGCAGGGAGCCCGATGTGGGGCTCGATCCCAGGACCCCAGGGCAGACGCAGAACCCGCTGAGCCACCTAGGTGCCCTGGATCTGTTTTTATTAATAATCTCCTTTACAAAATTACACATAGTTAAAAGATATTTTTTAAAAAGTTCTTTTATTAAGATACAATTCACATACTGTACAGTTTACCCATTTAAGGCCAGGAGCTCAATGGCTTTAGTCACCAAGTTGTGCAACCGTCACCGCACTCTGATTTTAGAAGGTTTTTATCTCAAAAAGAAACCCTGTGCCCATTAGGAATCCCTCCCCATCCCTTCTACTCACCCCCCGACCCAGCCCTAGGCAGTTTGTTTAACCGGAATTGTGCAATATTGGACCTTTTGTGTCTGGCTTCTTTTACTTAGTGTAATGTTTTCAAGTTCTAAGTATCAGCGCTTCATTCCTTTTTATGGCTGGGTAATATTCTATTGTGTGGATATCATACATTGTGTTTATATCTTCATTTGTGTTTTTTACCCCTACTTTTTGGCTATTTAAGAAAAAAGATTTATTGATTTTTTTTAAAGATTTTTATTAAAAAGGGGGCACCTGGGTGGGTCAGTGGGTTAAAGCCTCTGCCTTCAGCTTGGGT
Organism: Procyon lotor; assembly: GCA_028646535.1. Taxonomy (NCBI): domain Eukaryota; kingdom Metazoa; phylum Chordata; class Mammalia; order Carnivora; family Procyonidae; genus Procyon; species Procyon lotor. The sequence goes on from CM053615.1 coordinate 76,296,448, forward strand.
CATGATCTCGGGGTCCTAGGATCGAGCCCCACATCGGGCTCTCTGCTCAGCGGGGAGCCTGCTTCCCCCCTCCCTCTGCCTGCCTCTCTGCCTACTTGTGATCTCTCTCTCTCTCTCTGTCAAATAAATAAAATCTTTAAAAAAAAGATTTTATTAAAAAAAATATTTTATTTATTTATTTGACAGAGAGAGAGATCACAGGCAGAGAGAGAAGGGGAAGCAGGCTCCCTGCTGAGCAGAGAGCCCGATGTGGGGCTCGATCCCAGGACCCTGAGATCATGACCTGAGCTGAAGGCAGAGGCTTTAACCCACTGACCCACTCAGGTGCCCCTTATTAATTTATTTTAGAGAGAGAGAGAGACAGCATGTGAATGCAGGGGGAGGGGCAGAGGGGCAGAATCCTCAAGCAGACTCCCCAATGAGCACAGACCCAACTCAGGGCTTGATCCCTCGACCTGTGAAATCATGACCTATGAGATCATGAACTGGAACAAGAGTTGGACCCTTAACTGAGCCCCACTGGTGCCCCTCTACTTCTTGGCTATTGTGAATAATGCTGCTATGACCTCTTGCATACAGTTTCCTGCCTGGTCATGTTTTAATTTGTCCTGGGTACACAATGAGGCTCGGAAAAGAGTGATGCATCCTGGGTCTTGTGGAAACACCACTTTTGACACTTTAAATACTTGCCAAACTATTTTCCAAAGCAGTCCCGCTGTTTCAAAATAACTTCTTTATTGATATTCCCTATTTGGTAAGTCATTTCCATCATACCTTCCTTTAACTCTTTTGGGGCGCCCGGGGGCTCAGTCATTAAGCGTCTGCCTTTGGCTCAGGTCATGATCTCAGGGTTCTGGGATCGAGCCCCACATCGGGCTCCCTGCTCTGCGGGGAGCCTGCTTCTCCCTCTCCCGCTCCCCCTGCTGGTGTTCCCTCCCTCGCTGTGTCTCTCTCTATCAAATAAATAAATAAGATCTTTTCTAAAAAAAAAATCTTTAACTCTTTTTACATAGCTTCCTTTATGTCTTTGAAACTTATAATGGCTGCTTTGAGGCCCGTCTGCTAAGTCCAACGTCTGGGCCCCCTCAGAGATGTTCTTCCTGACTGTCTCCACCTTGTGCATGAATTACACTTCCCTGTTTGTTTGCATGTCTCCTAAATTTTCTGTTTAAAACTGGACATTTTAGGGGCACCTGGATGGCTCAGTTAGTTAAGGATCTGCCTTCGGCTCAGGTCATGATCCCAGGATCGAGCCCCACATCGGGCTCCCTGCTCGGCGGGAAGCCTGCTTCTCCCGCTGCCTCACCTGTGGGCACGTGTGGGACAGCCGCTGGTGGCCCACATGCTCATCAACATGGGGTGTCATCGGTGGTGCTCACTGTGGTTTTAACTTGCATCTCCTGGATGATTGGCGAAGTGCCGATTTGCTTCTCTAATGACTTACCAACCCACTTTGGAAGTGGGTTGTCTTTTTCTTTTTCTTTTTTTTTTCTTTTTTAAAGATTTTATTTATTTGACAGAGAGAAACACAGCGAGAGAGGGAACACAAGCAGAGGGAATCGTAGCGGGAGAAGCAGGCTTCCCGCAGAGCAAGGGAGCCTGATGTGGGGCTCGATCCCAGGACCCCGGGATCATGACCTGAGCCGAAGGCAGACGCTTAACGACTGAGCCACCCACCCACTTTGGAAGTGGGTTGTCTTTTTCTTACTGATTTGTAGAAGTGCTTTATAAATTCTGGTATGAACCTGTTGTTGATTATGTGGGTGGCAGGTTCTTTCTACTCGCTGGCTTGTTTTTCCCTCTCTCCTAGCAGCATCCTGATGAAAGACGTCATATGCGTATTACTCTCTCTCTCTGTGTTTCTTCCTTTTTTGGTGTTGTCTTTAAGGGAGGTGTCCTCCCCGCCAATGGCGTGGGAGCTGATGGGGTGGGAGACGGCCTCAGGAAGTCGCCTGGAGGAGAGGACTCGTTCACACGGGCACACGCGCGCACCACTGCTGGAATTCTGGGTGGGATGCAGTGAATCTGTAGAAGTTTTGGGAGGAACGGGCGCCTTCACCGTATTGAGTCTCGCAGACGATGAACACAGTACAGTCCTGGTGTGATGTCGATGGTTCCAGAATTCTCCTGGCGGTGCTCTGCAGGGCTCAACAGGGAGACCTCTCACACCCTTCATTCCGTTTGCCTTCAGTATTCCATGTTCTGTGATGCTACAGTAACGGTGTTGTTATTTATTTATTTGTGATCGGATTTTTAAAGTTATCTCCTGCACGTTAATGGATAGGACACAGAAATGGACTTGATTTTTGTCTCCCGACTGCACTGCACAACTGGCCTCTCAGGGGTCTGTCCCTGCAAAGGGACAGCGAGGCAGCTTCTTGTCCTCTGCCTCTCACAGAGGACAAGCCTGAGTCTCCAGCCTCCGATGCCACCGGAACATTCTCCCGCGGAAGGCATGCTCTGTGGACACTGTGCGGTCAGATTTTCAGTATTTAGGGAGGAGGGGATGAGCAGTGACCCCCTACTGGCAACGCTGGGCCCGGGCCGGACGTAGGCAGGTGGGCCCGTGCCTGTGCTCCCCAGAGTTCTCCAGGGTTCCTTGTGGTGCCAGCACCTTTATTGGGGATGGTCATTCTGTTGAATGAAACATTACCACCGAGAACTAGCCTGTGTTTGGTGTAGTACCAGCCAGACTTTTCTAGGGAAAAAAAAAATAGGAAAAAAACAAAAAGACTGACACCCCCCAGGAGTTACTGAAACACACTGGATTTCAAAAGCATTATGCCCAGTGTCAGGAGCAACACCAGGAAAGTACGTCCTACACGAGTCCTTTTATGTAGAATCTAGAAGGGGCGCAGCCGATCCCTGGTGATGGAGATCGGCCAGCAGTGAGCTGGGCTGGGGGTGAGGGGCCCTGGCAGAACTTCTGGGCGCGGTGGGAATGTCCCGCGGGCTCAGTTACACGGACAGACTCGGCCGCCAGCCCTTGGTACGCTCCAAATGGCAGCCCTCGATCGTGTGTAAATCATGCCACAAAAAAGTTGCTTTTTAGGAATAATGATAAACTTAACGATTTTCTTTCAGTTTTGAATAAAATGACAAGAAGCCACCCACAAAAAGACATCACAGGGAGCCTTGAGAAGGAGTATTTTACGAACAGCATGACCTTGAGAATTCCAAGTGCTGGGTTACTTATTACTTTCCTTCCCGATAAGGGACACGGAGGTGGAGCCCAGGAGAACCGGGAACGGGGCCGGGGGCAAAGGGCGGCTGACACCAGCCCCCTGCGCACTCTGGGGGTGGGGGGCGCGGGGCGGGGCAGAGGCTTCCTGCGGCCCTTCCCGAGCTGGCTGCCCACCGGGGCACTCTGTGGGCTCTGCTGTGGAAATAGGACCGGAGGGCACACGCGGCCTACCCTCCCGAGACTCGCGGGTACCCGCGCCCCGTGTGCCAGCACCCGCCTCGCGCGTCCCCTCGAGGCTGGGTCGGGCTGGGAGCGGGGACCCCAGTGCGGCCCGAGGCTGTTCTCCCCCGTGCTCAGGACCGCCCCTGTTTTCTCTCTGTTCCGTCCGTCGTTGGACAGATTTAGTCCCTAGAAGGTTGTTCCGCACAAACTTGCAAACCTACAGTGTTGGGTGTGTTTGCAGCCGGGAAGGACAAGACGCGGCCTGAGGCACGGACAGTTCTGCCTGATGATGGAGGAAATGTTGGGGTTCGGAGCAAACGGTCAAGGATTCCGGAGACGTCTTGGGTGCAGAAAGGTGTTTTTTGTTTGTTTTTAAGATTTTATTTGTCAGAGAGAGAGCAAGAGAGAGAGCAGCACAGGCGGGGGAAGCGGCAGGCAGAGGGACAAGCAGCGTCCTCACTGAGCAGGGGACCCGACGTGGGGCCATATCCCAGGACCCTGGGATCATGACCGGAGCGGAAGGCAGACGCTTCACCAACTGAGCCACCCAGGCGTCCCAGAGAAAGGTGGTTTTATTAAAGCACAGGGACAGAACCTGTGGGCAGAAGGAGTGGTACCGGAGTCCTGAGGAGCGGCCCGTTATATGGGAGTGGGGTGGGCAGCCGGAGCACGGGTCTCCAGGACCCCGAGGGGCCAGCTGTTGTCAGGGGGAGGTCATTTATTACTGTCTAGTAAGCCCTCGGCCAGGACACCCTTCAGCTGTATATCGGTGGGCCAGATGTTTGGGGGATGATTGCTAACGCATATCTTTGGGGATAGAGATAAAGGAAGTTTCCAGAAGAATTTCTATATGCTTAAAGGAGATTCACAGAATCCTGCAGGGGGACGGGGGGCTAAGATTGCCTCTGCCCTTAGCAAAGTGTCCACACTGAGGCCGCTGAGCTCCCAGAGGAAGGTCGCTCTGCCTGTCCCAAGCACTTGTCAATGAGCTGTAAGTGATGTAAGTAAGTGATGTAGGGAAACAAAGGCAGAGGAAAAAATTATTACATTTCCTTACAGCCCATTGACACATCTTTGAGCAGACAGAGTGACCTTCCTCTAGGGATTCAACTGCCTCGATGTGGATACTTTGCTAAGGGCAAAAGGCAACCCTAGCCTGACACCCTCCCACCCAAGGTCCTGTAAGTCTACTTTAAAGTATAAAAATTCCTTTGGAAGCTTCCTTCATCTCTAAAACCCCCAAGATACGTTTTGGCAATCATCCCCCGAGCATATGGCCCACTGATAGACATCTGAAGGGTCTCATGACTAAGGTTTTAAGATTTTATTTATTTATTTGATAGAGAGAAAGTGAGAGGATGAGAGGAGTGAAGGTCAGAGAGAGAAGCAGACTCCCCGTGGAGCTGGGAGCCCGATGTGGGACTCGATCCCAGGACTCCGGGATCATGACCTGGGCCGAAGGCAGCTGCTTAACCAACTGAGCCACCCAGGTGCCCCATGACTAAGGTTTTATAAGACGGTAATAAATGACCTTTTCCCAACAATAGCTCACCTTGCTTCCAAGATTCCTTAGAGACTTACTCTGTCCTTAACGCCCTCCCAACTTGAGAGTCTGTAATGGGCCGCTTCTCACAACCCCAGTGCAGCTCTTTCTGCCCATGGGTCCGGTCCCCATGGTTTACTAAAATCACCTTTTTTAGCACCAAAGATGTCTCAAGAATTCTTTCTTGGCCAAAGGGCTTCAAACCCTAATGTCTCTCTTACATCTGTAAGGAAATTTAGTTTTCCTTTTGCCTTTGTTTTCCATCACCTGACAACATGGCCTGGATGATGTTGACGTCACCAAGACAGCACTGTCTGCTACCCACCTACCCACCTCCAAATTACCAGCCTTTCTTTCTCTGCGACCCCGGTTAACCAGGGAGCAGCATTGACTAGAGACTACATTTCCCAGCCTCCCTTGCAGCGAGGTTGGTCATGTGACCGAGCCCCAGCCAATGGGATGTGAGCAGTTGAGGCCGGAGGAGAGGATCCAAGCTCTGGTTCTTCCCGTCTATTGGCCGGAATGCGGGCTCGATGGGCCGCGGTCCGGGCCTGTGGCCGAGACCCCGCAGAGCCCAGGGCATCGGAGGAGCCTGGCCCCTAACGCCGCCCCCCGCCCCGGACCACCCACCCTGACCTCTCCCTTGAGAGAGACGTTCTGTCTAGTGAGCACCCCTGCGGATTTGAATTTTGTCCGATCTCGTTGGACGGTGTGGGGGGCGTCTCGGGCTTGGCTCCCTCGGGGGCTCTTGTTCCCAGGGTGCTCGGGGGGAGGCCCACAGACCTGCAGAGGGGGGCTACCCACTGGGGGGCCCGGGCCAGCTGTGAGCCGGGTCTCCAGCCCGCAGCCCTGAGCAGGCAGCAGTCGGAACAGACGTTCCCTCCTCGCACTTGCCCGTCGTCACCGCGTCGCCTGGAATGGGGCGCGGAGACAGCAGGGAGGTCAGCTCCGGTGCCAGCCTCTACCCAACCCCAGCCCCCTCCGCCGAGGCTCCAGGCCCTGGGCGGCGATCCGGGCGCGCCCCCACCTGCCCACCCCCATGGCTGGGCCGGACGGTTCTGAGACGTGCTCGCGGTCCTGAAGTGTGGCAGGTGCCAGGGGGCCACGTCCACGGGGCCGCGACAGATCCTGGGTCCTGCTGCTCATCCGTTCGTTGTGGCCCCAGAGCCTGGGACGCCCCCCTTCCCGCTGGGCCCGATGGCCGAGCAGCACAGCGCTCACACGCGGTCACTTGCTGCGGACCGTGATGGGCTCGCTTCCCCAGGACCACCCTGTCCGCGCACCTGCCCCTCCCGCAGACCTGGGGTGGGCTCCAGGGGGTCCGCAGCAGGCCAGGAGGGCACGCGGGCGCGCGGCGAGGGGCGGGCGGGGGGCGTGCCTGCCGGGGACCCTGGGACCCCGGGCTTGTGGCGCAGTGCGCGTCGCGGCCGCAGGGCGGCAGCACAGTCCGCGCCGCGCGGTCCCGGGCCGGCGCCTCCTTTGGGGCTGGGCCCGCCCCGGGGCAGCTAGCGCGGGACGCCCGTCGCGACAGCCCCCGCCCGCTGCGGACGCTGCCTGCAGTCTCCACTCGTGGGTTCCCGCCCGAGCCGGGGCGTGGGGCGAGGTCGGGAAGGGGCAGAGGCGTCCCGGGCGCCAAGAGCCCGGCTCGCGGGGAGGTGGGGGCGGGGTCCTACCCCATCCCTCGTAGCCCCTCGGACGCCGGGCCGGGGGGCGGTGCTCAGGGTCTCCGTTTCCCGCTCGGCCCCTCCCCAGTCCCTCCGAGGCCCGGGATCCTCAGGCGCCGCTTCTGGGGGGCTCCCCCCGTACCCCCTCCCTGTCCAACCCTCCAGGCCTGGGGCGGGCGGCAGCGCCTGACCATCCGTCTCGGCTCAGACCCCTTCCACTGGAGGGCGCGCTGCCGTCCGCAAGCGCCGTAGGGTCTGCGGGGCGCGCAGCGCGGTGCGGGGGCGGGGACCCTCGGAACGAGCTGCCCATCCCAGGCCGTGACCCCAGAACAGAGATGACAGCTGGTCTCTACCCCGGACACCCCGCGCCTGGCGAGTGGGTGCGCAAGACGGGCTTTGAGTCGAGGGCGGCGGGGGCAGCCCCAGTGCCCCCACACAACCCCGGCCTTTGTGAGTGCCCGCCCCCCATCCCGGGCCGGGGCCCCCACTGCCCAGTCCATCCCCCCTTCGCAATGCAGGACCCCCAACCTCCCCACGCCGGTTTCCCCTGTCCAAGCCCGTTTCCCCCAGTCCGCCCCCCAGCCGCGCCCTCCAGCGGGACTCCCCCACCGGCGCCTCACTCCTGCGCCTCTGCTGCCCCCCTACCTCCCGGGGGCCCCCAGCCTCCCCCTGCCCGCCTGTCCCCCACCTCCCTCGGCCCTCATTAGCATAGCAGCTGCTCGCCGAGCGGGGACCCGCGCGAGGGAAAGGGCAGAGGCCTCGAGAATGAATGGGGGCCACGGCTTTGGAGGGGGCAGGAGAAGAAAGACAGACAGACGCGCGGAGGGACGGCTGGACGTACAGCCAAGCAGAAGAATGCGCCCGACGGAGGGGAGGGGAGTGCTGGAGGGCGAGCCGGGAGCCCGG
>CM053615.1:76304066-76330994 GCA_028646535.1 Procyon lotor
TCCATTCCAACAGTAAACACTTCCTGCGTCTGGCTGGGGTCAGGTCAGACAGACAGACCGTTGGACTGAAGCCGCCATCACTCCTGGCTGGGGGTGGCGGGGAGGCCCTACCCTTGTCTGGTCCGTCTCCCCTTCTCCTTGGCAGGCACCCCAGGACTTCCCAGCGGCCCAGCCCCTGCTGGCCGGACCCCTCCGCCCGGGGTGTCCTCAGGGCTCCTGGCTGGGACCCGCGGATCCTGGGAGCCAGACGGGGCGGTCGCTCTGACTTCTTTCTGACGCCGGCCACACAGACGCTGGAGCGGAGGCTTCTGCCCCTGAAGCCCACCGGGGAGGGGCCCCCAGGTGACCCCAACTGGCCGGTTGGCACCAGTTCCTGAGCGCAGAGTTCCGGGCAGAGAAGCCGCCTGCCCGGGGGCTCATTTGTTCACAGCCCTGACGGCAGACGGCGGAAAGAGGGCCCTGGCCTGGGGCCCTGCCCGGGAAAGGGCGGCGGGATGCCCCTGCAGACCTGCCTTCAGGCGCCCCAGGCCCTCACCAGCAGCCAGGGCCCAGGCTGGGGGCGGGGTCGGCCCTGCACAGACAGCACCTCGGGAAGAAAGGCCCCCAAAGCCCACCAGGCCTCCTCCGCAGCTGTGGGGCCGCGCGGGGCCCGGCCTCCTTTTTGTCCCGGCCGGAGAGAAAACGATTCCTCTGTGAGCAGCACAAAGCCTTTCTCAGGCAAATGTGTCTCTCAGAGGGAGGACTTCGGGGAGCCGCAGACAGTCCCCCAGGGTGGCGGCGGTGTGCCCGGGAGGGGTCCCGGTGCTCGGCAGAGGCCGGCCAGCCCGGGAACCAGGGCCCTCCCCGGCAGCTGAGGCCGGAACGAGCTTGACCTGCGGGTTCTGAGCCGGCTTCCTCCCTCTCCTGCGGGTGACGGTGCCCGCGAGGGAGCTGGAGGTCCGGTCCACCCAGAATGCCCGGGCCTGGCCGCACTCTCCAGAATGCCCCCGCGTTCTCGCAGCAACTCTCCCTCTCGAGGGCCGGTGGGCCTGGCCCCCTGGGCGCGCTCTGCCCGCCCGCGCCCGCGACGCCGCCTCCCCTGGGAGCTCGTTCGCATCGGGTGGTCCCCGCCCCTCTGCGGGCGTCTGGGGTCGAGCGGCCCCCTCCCCCACTGGGTCTCCAGGCCCCGGAGGGGACAGCCAACACCTCTGTCACCCGCGGGAGAACGGGCTCAGAAAAGCCTGGGGGCCAGAACACAGCAGGTGTGGGAACCTGGGAGGCACGGCGGCCCGAAGCTGCCCCGGTGTGAGGAGGGCGGTGTGTCTGCAGCCGGGCCGCCTGCTGACCGGGAGCTGACGTCTGGCTGCCGCAGAGCTGCCCCTTCTCGGGACCCGCTGCTGCCCTCCCCTGCACCCCCTGCTCCTAAGGCCCCAGAGCCCCAAGGGTGTCCCAGGTCCGCGCGCCAAGAGGCTCTGCCGGTCCCATAGGTGTGAGGAGCAGATGCCCGGCTCTGCGCTGCCCTCCACTCTGGGGCCTGTGCTCCCCGGGGACTGGCCGGCGTCCCCAGCTCCCAGATGCCAGCAGCGGACAGAGGGAAGAAACAGGATTCTCAGTGGTCAGGAGAGAACAGCTAGGAAGCGCCCCAGATTTAAGAAATCCCTCTTCTGTGCAGCAGGTGGTCTGGCATCAGCCCACAGCGGGGAAGGCGGTGGTGGGCAGGAGACGGGCCTCCTTCCTCTGAGGGCCTGCGGCCACTCCGGCTAGCTAGGGGGTGGGAAGAGCTTCAAGAACTTTCCACGCAGAGGCCTCAGCTGCTCGGGCAGGGAGCAGAGGAAACGGCTTGTGGACTGGTTCTGGGCGCTCTCGGGGTGGCCTAGGCTCTCCCCAGCTGGGAGACGGTGGGCCCCCGGGCCCCTGACGAGTCCGGTGCAGGACCAACGGGGGCTGGAGCTCGGGTGGAGCCCAGAGGCGGTTCTCAGGCCCTGTCTTTGGGCGAAGGCAGCCTCGCGCTGTGTAGATGGCACCCCCAAACAGCGGGCCGCAGGCTGACCCCCCTCCTGGGTGCCAAGACCAAGAAGAACCAACAAACTTTTTTTTAATAAAAAAATCAATGAAAAATTTATTCATAAATTTTTCATGCTGGGCTACAAGTCTATGTCGTACACTCAGGAATGTGCTGACTTTATCCAGTTAGAAGTGATCATACCAGGACCCACACACAGCTTCCACATAAGCCTAGAAAGTCTTAACATTAATTAACATAATTAAAAAGGCATTTGCATCTAGAAAAAATATACAGAAAAACTCCTTTTGGAGTAATCTGTGCCTCCGTTTCAATGTCTGCTTGTGTCACTGACATTATCAATATATTCTGCTCACACAAGGTTTTATAAAAAGCCACAGATGACTGCCCGGGTCTGACCAGCCACGCACAAAGGGCCTCCACCCACCTGTGTCCTCAAGTGCTCCCCATTTTTGCACGAAGGGTCAGCAGCACTCTACCCAGGGGAAGCCTCATTTAAATTTGAATAATTCAGCCTCCCTTTTATTTCTCAGGATCAAAACAACAAGGGGTGTGGGGTTGCATAGAAAATTGGAACCTCGGAGACCAGGAAGGGCGCCTTTCGGGACCGAAAGTGACGCAGAAGCCCCGCCTCCGGCCCAGGTCCCCGCGCGGCCCCTCCCCCATGACAGAATTTTTCAGATTCGAATCGGGTCCTTGAAGCTCCGGGAGACTGACGAGGGGCCAAACAGTCCTTCAACTCGCTCGGCAATTAGCACAAGAGATTCACAGTCTTATAGGTATTTTATAAAAATATAAATATGGGTACACTGTTGCCTTCACAACGCTGGATACAACGCCCTTTAAAATTGGGTTTATAACCAAGATTCAAAAAATACACCTAAAACTTGGCTTAAAATATGTTAATATTTTATATTCTGTCATAAATGTTATGACATTCAATCGTGGCAAATCCATTTACTTTTTTAAAAAAAAAGTGTGCAACCGACTAACTATAATAGAACTCACCAGAAAAGGTACGATCCCTCCCGCGCCCCCCACCGCCACACCCGAGCGCCCATGCTCCCGAGGAGACTTTGCACAGCCCGCAGGTTTGGGGGGTGGTGCCCCCCCCAGGAGAGGGCGGAGGGAGGCCCGGGGCTTCCAAAACTCACTCGGAATTGTGCGTCCGTGTGTAGGAAGGAGAGAGGGAGGGGGAAAGGGGAGGGGAGAGAGAGAAAGGGGGGAGAGGGACTAGCACGGGAGAACCGTCGGGCTGGGCGGTATTTTCAGTGCAACCGAGAAATGACAGACTCAAGTTTTAGTTTTAAAACTAGGGAAAAAAGAAAAAAAGCATCTTCCCCCTATAAGCACATTGACCACGCACAATATTTTCCAACCCCCCCCAAAAATCAGGCGCACAAACTTCACCCACAAATATACACACACATGATAAATAGTTTAGAACCGCAGGAACAGCGAAGCGTCTCCACCATCGCGCGTCCGGGCCGGCGACGCCCCGCCGTGGCCCCTCGGCGACTGCGGGTCCTGAGGGCGGCGGGGCGCCCCGAGCCCGGCGTCCCCGCCGCCCGCCTTCCACCTTCGGGAGAAAACACTCTGCCCCGAGGATCCGGTGTCTCGGGACTCCGAACTTGCTGGTAGCGAGACTCAAATTTCAAAGGGGCTGCAGCCCGCGCCCCGCCCCCACCTCCCGCACAACGCCCCCCCCCCCACCAGGAGGCGGCGGGCGGGGGCCGTGGGAAGCCCTCGGCCCGGGTCCCGGCGACCGCGCGGGGGCGGCGACCCCTGGCAGCGAGCGACGCGCGGCCCCCGTGGTCGCGGACGCGCGCGCCAGACTCGTCGCGGCCTCTGGGCCGGGGAGCCCGGTGCGCACCGAGGTAGTTGGCGGGAAGGTACAGCAGACGACACGCTCGAGGCCCGCGTCCGGGTCCGGGCGGGCATCACCGGCCGCCGCCCGCGTACTTGGCCTTGGTGATGAGATAGAGCACGATGTCCTGGTGGCCGCCGAACGCGGCGATGTGCAGCGCGCTCCAGCCGTCGCGGTTGGCCAGGCGGATGTCGGCGCCGAACTTGACCAGCAGCTTCACGAGCTCCAGGTTGCCGTCGATGACCGACTGGTGCAGCGCAGTCTGGCCCTCGGGCCCGAACGAGTTCACGTTGAACTCGCAGTTGGTCATGTTCTGCAGCAGCGACTGCAGCTCCTGCGTGTTGCCCTTGCGCACGGCCTCCTGGAAGATGCGCTGCGTCTGCGGCGCCGAACAGGTGGACAGCTCGGCCTGGCTCATGCTGCCGCCGGGCGCGGGCCGCAGGCGGCGCCGGGGCTCAGCGCGGGCGGCGGCGGCGGCGGCGGCGGCTGCGGCTGCGGCGCGGGCCCCTGGCTGTCTCGGGGCGCGCCTCGGCGCATGGAGGGCGCGGAGCCCCCGGGCCCCGCACGTCGCCCCTGGGCGTTCCGGGCGCTGGGGGCCGGGGGCCGCCGCCGCGAGGCCCCCGCCGCATCCAGCCGCGCCCGGGCGGGCGGGCGACGGGGGCGGGCACTGCGCTCGCGGGGGCCGCTGGGCCCGGCGGCGGCGCCGCGCGTTCCCGGTCCCTGCTCGCTGCGGCTCCCACGCGGGTCCCACGCGCCTCCCCACGCGCAGCTGCACTCGCCCGCCCGCCGCGCCGGGGCGCCTTTTACCCCCCTTTATATTTGCATAACAATAGGGCGCCCGTGACGCGCGCGCCGGCGGCCCTAGGATTGGGCGGCGCCCACGGCGGGGCGGGGCGGGGGCGGGGCCGGGGCGGGGCGTGCTTGGGCGGCCGCGCGCTTCGCGGCAGGGGGCGCTGGTCGCCGGCGGGGGGCCAGGTGGCCGCGGTTGGGGGGTGGGCGGGGGGAGTCCTTGTTCCACGCGGCCCGGGGCTCTCCGCGTCTCCGCCGTCGTCCCGCCTGCTTTCCCTTCGGCCACTCGGGGAATTCCAAGCTCCCTGCTCGGACGGACCCGGGCCGGATCCCCGGCCGAGCGCGGCCCCGAGGTGGACCCGAGGGCGGCCTCCCCATGGTGGGGGTTCGCGGGCATTTCAGACCCGGGAGGCCCGGGCAGAGACCCGAGGCTCGCTCCGCGCTCCCGGAGCGCCGGCCGTAGACCTTCCTCGTCCCTAGTACACGGGCTGCGCGGCGACAAGACTGGCCCAGCCTGGCCCCCAGGACACAAGGTCCACGCGGGGGCCAACTCCACGAACAGCTCGGGCGTGTGACCTCGGCCACGCGGTCCTTCCCGCACGCGGGCGGCTCCTCCGGCGGCCTGGGTCATCCCGCCTTTACTCCCCAGCCTGGTTGGCTTGAGGAGCTCAACCGCCCCCCCCCTCCCCGCCCCGGCCCCGCCCTGACGAAGCAGCAGGGGGCTCTACCTGAGGAAGCCTGGGGCTGCCCCTCTCCCCACCCCCGCTCAGAAGCTCCTGGGGGGGACGGACCTCGGGGCCTTGCGTCCCTCTGCTGGGCCACCTCCATTAGCACGACTGGGGGGGAGGGGGGCTGGCCAGGTGAGCAGCCCAGGTAAGGCGCCAAGGGCCTCTCCGAAAGGAAACCCAGAAATGACTCATTTCCAAACTGTAAACCCATTTTTTATTGATGCTCTAATACTGCCGCCAAATCTCCTCATTAGGGTTTTACAGTTTATAGCTGGGCTGCGGTGGCAGGAGTGATCTCTGAGCAGCAGGCCGGGGGCAGGGCCGGAGCTCCTGGGTGCTCGCACCCCTGCAGAAGCCGGCTGGGGATTCCCACCGCCAGCTCCAGGCCTCGTGATGCAGAACGCCCGCTGGGCCTCGTCTGGGGGTGGGCTCCTGTCAGAGCTGGGGAGCCTCCCTCGGTCTCCCGAGGCTGGTGGTCTGCCTGGTGTCCCCGGGGTCTGGACACACACGTGGGGGTGCCCCCATCTGGCTCTGTGCTCTGGAGGAGTCACAGCCAAACCGCCGGGAAAACTGGGTAAGGCCACCCTGGGGCTGGCCGCCTCTGGTCGGCCGGAGCTCCCCGAGTCCCTCCCTCGGCCCTCCCGAGGCCGGCAGTCTGGCTCCTCTGCTCAGACCCGCTCCCACCAGGTGCTCCCCACTGTGGGGGAGCCCCGGCTCAGCGGAGCCCTGTGCTAGGTCCAGCTGTGCTTGGGACCTGGGGCTGCTGCTGGTATCAGGAGCCCCCCCTTGTCCCGCTCATCTTACCGGGAAGTGTCCCTGGGCCCAGTCCGCGGGCTGCGGGATTGTGAACACCTCGAGGGCAGGGCCCCTGACCACCTCCAGCACCCACTTCCTGGCATCTCCCCAGCACCAGGAAAGAGGGCAGAGGCCCTGTCCACTAGGGCCCAGAGTTCCCTCTGGACGGTGACCCTCAGAGCAGGTGAGCACGCGACCCTGGCAGGGCTGCGACCTGCTGGGCGGGCACCTACCTCCCTGCTTCTCCCCGGAACAGGGCTGGGTGTGGAAGGCAGGGCCCTCCGAGAAGGCATCCCCAGCTCCGGACGGTGCCCAGGGCTGCCCCCGGAAGGCAGTGGGCTCAAAGACGGGCCCTGGCCCAGCGGGGCTCAGGTCCCCAGACCTGACGAAGGGCATCTCGGAGACCCTGCTGTGCCCGGGAGCAGCGCCCTCCCGGGAGCAGCGTCCCATTGACGCCCCACAGGCCTCAGGGAGGGCAGACGGAGGGGCCCTGTGAGCTCCGCATGGGAACGTGTGGCCGCCACCATGGGGCAGGAGATAGGTAGTTTGGGTGTCCCCCAGTTGGGCCAGTGCGGCCAGAGTGGCCGTAAGAGTCTAGGCGGGGGTTGCCTCGCGCCCCACCCCGGGTTCGCTGTGAGGGTCAGACAGGTATGGCCGGGCCTGCCATTGTGGGATTCAGGTGACAGTCACAGTGTGCCTGGGGAGTGGACGCAATTCTCCACCGTGGCTGCAGGGTCATTTCTGAGCTGCCTGCCCTGCACCCTAGGAGTCGCCCCAGTCGGGGGCAGGAGGGCACGCGGGTCCCACAAGCTCCTGTTGGCTGAGGGAGCAGTCCGGAAGGAGGACATTTGTTCCAAATGCCTCGGAGAGAGGGAGAGAGGCCCGCCAGGGGCCAGGCCCTGCCCGGGGCTCAGAGAAGCCGGCTTCTGGTGTTTGTGGCTCTCGTGGTGGTGCCACTTCCACAGACAGGCCGGCGGTTCACTGGCTCGGAGGGAGAAACCCGACTTGGGATCCGTGGAGACGCACTGAACTCTGAGGTCGCGGCTGGGCCCCCGCCTGCTCTGCGTCAGCTCCCGAGGATGTCGGCCCAGGGGCGCCACCCGGGCAGGGCCGCGGAGGGGTGGAGGCTGGGGTCGCGGAAGGCCCCCTTCTTCCTTTGCAGGCTCCGAGCAGCAGCGTGGGGAGCACTCTGGGATGTGGGCCGGGCCGGTCTGGGTGGGGCAGCCGGGGGAGGACCAAGGGGGAGGCGGCTGGCCAGAGCTGGGCCAAGGCCCGCGGCCACCTTAAAGGCACCAGGCGGGGGAGGGCGGGCGAGCAGGCAGGCGGGCAGTGGGGGCGGGGCTTCCAGCTAATTCATTAAAATGTGTCGGGGAGCGTGGGAAAGAGGAGAGTGTTTCTTCCCAGCAGCCCAGACACCTGGTAGAAGGGCCGAGAGGATAGAGATCAAATAACAAACACTCAGCCCTCGGCCAGAGCGGAGGAAGGACGCCCGGGGCAGGAACTGCCGCAGACAATCACGGCTCGGCTCTGGCCTGCCCTGCCGGCCGCTCGGGGCCCGGCCTGGCACTGGGGCCGGAGCTCACCCTGGGGGCACGGTGCCTGACCCCTGGCCTGGGAAGGGGCCTAAGCCGTCCCGGGGCCTCAGAGGGCCCTTTGGGCGGACCCCTGATGGCTCAGGATCCCGGGTTTGCCTTAGAGCCGGGCTGGGCGGGCACTGAGCACGTGGGCCCCGGAGGGTCCCCGGAGGGAGACGGCCAGTCCGGGCAGCAGAGGCGTGGGGAGGAGGGAAGGCAGGCTGGATGGGCACAAGGGAAGGCACACTGAGAAAGGGGCCCCACCTGCTTGCCCTCTCCTCCCTCCAGAGGGTACACAGGGCGGAGGGGGGTGCTGGGGCCGGGCCTGCCCGGAGGGACAGCAAGGACACTTGGTCTCCTGTCTCCCCGCGCCTGTGCCCGGCTCTGGCCTCGTTCTGCTGAGGACCAGCTGCGACCAGCACCGACCCGGGTCAGAGCAGAGCCTCCAGGAAGCGGCCGGGGCGGGCGGAGCAGGCTCAGGGCCGCCGCCTGGGATGGGGCTGGCGGTCTGGTTCTTGGATGCGGCACCCCAACGACAGAGGGTCCCCACCCCTGGTGGGGTCTGGTTCGCCACGCACCTTGGCAGCCCTGCCTGACCCTCAGGCTCAGTAGTGACCAAAAGGTGCCGGAGGCCAGTTTGCAGACTCGGCCCCAACAGGAAGCCCACTCGGCCTGGCCCTGTGGGGGCCTCTCTCTCCATCCGTGCGGTGGCCCCAGAGTCGCCGGGGGGCTGAGTGCCTGGCGCACGGGGGGCACTTGCAGGGAAAGGAGAGCATGGGGAATGCGGCAGGTCGTCTGTGTGGCCTTTCAGCGTGACCCCCAGCCCCGGGGCGGGGGGCAGAGGCAGGCCTGGCACGGCCAGTGCCCACCTGGTACCTGAGGCCAACACACCTGAGCCTGCAGGTGCTCCCTGCCCTGGGCAGAGATGGCAGCCCTGCCCCAGCCGCCAGGCCCCGGCAGCCCCGAGACTTCCTCCTGGGCTCCTCGGCCAAGTCCGAGCTGGTTTCCGCTCAGGGCAGGAAGGACAGGAAAGGGATGTGGGGGGGGCACATTCCTGGGGGGTGAGCCAGGAGGAGGCAGCGAGGGCAAGATGCCATCTAGGCTCCTCTCCCCGCCCACCTGGCACCGGTGCCCACGGGCCCTCAGGGTGCCAGCCATGGGCGCCTGGGCCTCAGTTTCCCTCCGAGTGGGTGGAGAAGCAGCTGATTCCTGCAGTTGTGAGGGGGAGGGTCTTGTGTGCAGGCCCCCCTTGTGGCTTCGGCTGCATGGGGAGGGGGGAGGGGGCCAGCGAGGGGCCAGAGCCGCAAACTCAGAGGTGCCGCCTCCCCTCCAGGCCATGGCCTTCTAGTACACAACGGAGGTCTTGCTGGAGGGGGGCTGCCCTGCCCCTGGCACCCAGGGGGTGCCGCCTGCAGGATCCCGCCATATTCCTCCCAGGGAACCAGTGGGCCCCTGAAGGTCGCCAGGCCAGCCTGGCTGGGACCTACTTGAGGGAAGGCGGGAAGGTCCTGTCCGGCCTGGCCTGGAGGGTTGGCCTGAGAAGGCCGGCGAGGGGGGGGGTTGGGGGGGCGGGGCGAGGGGCTGCCACAGCAAAGGGAGTGGGCCTGTGCCCCCACCCCCCAGCCCGCTGAGCCCCACGGGGAGCCCCTTGGGTCCAACCCTTGGGCCTTTGTGCCGTTTCCTCTAGCAGGAAGTCCTTCCCACCTTCCGTCGGCCTCCTTCCTGAATGTCAGGAGGCTCTCGGCTCAGGGTCCGAGCATCCTGACTGTGTGGAAAAACCTGCCTCCCCTCCACCTCGCTGCAGCCGCTGTGCGGGCCTGGGACCCCGCTGGCACGCCCGTGGGCGGTGGGGAGCACTCAGCCGAGTGCAGGAGTCGAGGGGGAGATGCAGGCCGGCGGGGCCGGGGGCCTGTCCTCAGGAGGGGTGGTGGGCGGTGGGGGGGGGGCTGGAGGCGCGCAGCCCAGGCGAGAGCCCTCCCAGAAGGCCTTGCTGCAGCCGGTGCAGCAGAAGGGCCGCGGGCCGCAGCACGGCCTCCGGGACCCCTGCCAGCTGCAGCCGGGTGCCGCTGCTCTGGGGGCCCGGCGCGCAGGCCTGCAGGTCGGCCGCCTCCAGCCTGCGGCCTCGGGGTGTCTGGCCCCCACCCCACTCCTTCTGGCAGCTCCTCCCTACGTGGCCCCATCCACCCAACCCTCTGCCTCATCTTCCCCACGGACCCCTGGCCCTCCCCACTGGTAGTGGCTGCCACCCCCCCCTCACCTAGGGCACACCACCATCCTCCCCACTGGGCCGGGATGGGGCTGGCGGGTGGGGCCCTGTGTCCTCAGGGGTGGTCCCAGGGCTCACTTGCCTCCTGTAGGTCCTCTCTCGGGGTGCCTCATCACCTGTCAATCAAGGACATCAGGGACTGTCCTAAGGATGGGTCCTGGCAGCCCCAAGGGCCCACAATGCCTCTCGGGCGCCCAGCCCCTCCCCACCCTCAGCAGAAAGGGCAAAGGGTGAGAGGCTGAGGGGCTTTGGTGCCAGCCTGGTCCCCTCCCACGGGAACGCACACCTTGGAATGTTCTTGGGGCTCAAAGGTCCTTGGGAAACAAGTTCTGGGCGTGAGATTGGCCAATTAGGGCACTTGGGGGCCTGAGAACTGGCGGCTGGGGGCGGGGGCATCCCGGCTGCGGCGATGAGCAGATAAGCCCCTGCCAGGGGAGCGCGTTTCCTAACAGCCCGCGGCGGGCGGGGGCCCAGCGGCCCTGCTGGAGCTCAGGGTGCTAGCAGAGACCCTGGGACGCGACCTCCTGACTCTGCGAGAGGGTCCCTACCCCCTCTAAGAGCGAGGAACCGCGGGAGATGGCCAGGCCCGATGGCTGAGGAGTCCCGGCCAGCGGCCGGGAGAAGGGTCCTCCCGGGTTCTGCTGACCTTCCCACTTGGCTTCGGATCAACGGCAGCGGGGGTCGGACGGGATGAGCCCCTCACCCCAGCCCCACTGCCTCCCTGGAACCCAGCAAGGCCGAGACCTCACCAGCTTGCCCTGGCCCGTCTCAGCCTCCACCTGGAGGCCCCCGAGGTACCAGGTGGCCTGCGGGAGGGCTGCCCACCACGCCAGGCCAGTGCGGGCCTCGGGGCGCAGGGCCGGAGGCTGGGAGGGGACCCGAGCCCCGCGCTCCCTCCAGCGAGCCGCACCCCTGTCCCACCCACAGCGCTCCAGCGGAAGGCACCGCGCATGCTCGGCTCCGCCCCTCCCCGGCCTCGTGCCGCCGGCTGAGCTGCTGGGGCTGGACCCGGGCCATCACGATGGCTCACCTGCAGAATGGGTGGCCCGCCGCTCTGGCCCCAGACCTCAGAGGGCGGCGGGAAGAACAAGTGGGGACGTCAGCATCCTGGAGAGGCACCCAGGCCTCAGGCTGAGCCCCCAGAGAAGGTCTCAGGACACTCTTGTACGCATCCCATCCTTGCCCTCCACCGAGGAAGGGCCGCAGCCAGGCCCCTCCTGGGGAGAGGCCGGAGGTGCCAGTGATAGGAAGGGCCGCGCGCGCTCAGGGCCCTGCAGCACCAGAGTCTCTCGGTGCTCTGCACCCTTCCCTTCTCCTTTCACAGACACTGAGGCTGGGCCCCTGGCTGGGGCGGTGGACCTCCGGGGATTGCTCTCCTTCCTGTCCTGGCTGGGCCACCTTCAGATGGCTTAGCGAGCACCCGGGGTGCAGAGGGTACAAGCAGGTGCCCACGTGCGCACAAGCATGTGCTGGCTTGCGAGTGTGCGGGCGTCTGCACGTGACAGGTGTGTGTGGGTGCGTGTGCTGCCCCCACGCAGGGCCTCCTGGACAGAGGGCGGGGGACGCCGCCCCACAGGGACACGGGGTGTCAGAGTGCCCCGGTCCCGGGGCCTGCGACCTTGGCCTGTCGTGCGCTCTCTCCTTCCCCAGCCCCTGACCACACATGCACTTGTGTCCTGGGAGTAGCCGTTGCTGGGTCACTGCCCACAGACCCCACAGAGCCTGAGGCCAACCTCGTGGGGCCCACACACCTGTGTTGCTGGGGCCTTCCTCGCGGCTGCTTCATCGTGTCCTTGGAGACCTTCAGTTACCGGTCACAGTGACAAGGCTGGGGACAGAGGGGCGCTGAGGCCAGGCAAGGCCACCCACAGCCTGAAGCTGCTTACAGCTCTGGATCTAGCTAGGGGGTTTCACAGACACAAATGGCATCCCTTCCCATCTCCGCAAGACAGGGCACACCACCTCCTGGGAGCCCTCCTTGACTGCTCTGGATCCTAGTGGGCCCTGGGCAGCCTCTTCTGGCTCCCGAGATCCCGTGGCACTCTGCTGTCACCTGGGCTTTTTTCCCCAACCCCCGAGTCTTGAGGGCAAAGCCAGGCCTGGGGGTCCACTGGTCTTGGGGTGAGCCAGGCCATTTCGATGTCCATGTTTCCCGATGCTGTCTGTGCCTGTCCCCATGGGGTACCGCACCTCTGAGGGATCGAGAGGAAACCCACTTCTGCTTCTGTTTGGGGTCCTTGTCTAGGACACATGTCACGGGCCCCTGTCAGTTGAGCTCAGCCCTGCTGACCTTATGGCGACCCTGGTGGGAGCGGCGGCTTCTAGGGCCCATCCTGCCCTCCCCACACAGTTGCTCCAGGCTCGTCTTCAGGTGGGCCCTGCCTGACAGGGTGAGGGACCCCAGGGTTCCCAGGGTGGGGGAGGGGGCAGGTCCCCGGGGCCCCGGCTCTCGGGCAGGTAGGCACAGGTACCCACGGGGACATGCACAGCGGTCACAGCCCATCCATGACGTCTGGAAGAAGAGGAGCCAAAAGCAGGGCCTCAGTGGGGAGGGGCCACGATCTGTACTCAGGGGATCACTCTCAGCCCCCCCGGAGGCGCCGGGCCAGTGCCCTGGATGTCCTGGCTCCCAGGGGTGGGTGGGTAGGCGGCGGCCACGGGCCCTGCAGCCTCAGGGTGAGCCCACGTCCGAGGCGGCGCCCCCCCGCCCCCACACGCCCTTTTCCCACGGGCCTTTCGACACTGGGAGCCGGCTTTACCTGTGGCCTCACGGCTCCACATCCAGCCTGGGGAGCCGGGACCTGGGAGCGCGGCATGGGTGGGGTCGCCTCGCCTCGGCTGGGAGGCCTGGGCGGGGCCGGGCCAGGACTGGTCCCAGGCCGGACCCTTCCTCCTGCCTCTCTGGGGGTCCTCCTGTCCCCGGCGGGGGGTGGGGCGGCTGGCCTCCTGGTCACGGACCCAGGGGCCTTCCTGGGGTAGGGGGCCCGACTGGCCTGTGGCCGCCCCAGGTCCATCTGGGGAAGGAGCGGGAACTAGGGGGCAACAGAGCCTCCGGCCGCGGCCCCGCGCTGCCCACCAGAGGCCCCCCGTCCTCCCTGCGCAGGCCAGCCCGGGCCGGAGCCGCAGGTGTGAGAGGGACGGAGCCGCGGCAGGAGGGCGGGACCCTCTCGGAGGGCTCTGCCGGCCTCCACGGGACCGGGGCGGGGCGGCCAGCTCATGTGCTGAGTCACCGCACGCAGACAGGCGGCCGGTGCCATCCCCAGGCCCCGGCCCCACCCTCGGGAACCACCGGTGCCGGTTTTCCCACGACCGCTGCCCACTGTCGGGCCCTCGCCGCCACCCCACAGGCCCTGGGAGGCCCTGCCCCCCCAGCTCCACCTGGGAAAGCCGGTTCGGCACGCTCACCCCCTTTCTGCCCTGCGCTCCCCTCTGTAGGAAGGAGCAGCGCCAAGGGCCTCTCTCTGGGTCTCCTGTCCACCGCGGGCCCGACAGCCCTTGCCTGGCCGCCTGCTGGCCCAGCCTGCCCTTGGGGGCTCACGGCCTAGCGCGTGCCTGCTTGCGGCCTCGGAACCCGTCCAGCGGAGGCCTCTCCCGACACAAAGAGGCGGCGCCCTTGCCCTTTCCTTTTGCAGAAAGGGGGCTTCCCCGGGGGCTGAGTAACTTGCTCCCATCCCCAGGGCCCTCGGCTAGCCAGGGCCCCACACCGGGGTCCGCACGCTGACCCCAGAGACGGGGGATACCTGGGCCACGCCCACTGTCCCTGGAGGACATACAAACTCGAGCTTTGGGGTGCCAGTGGGTCTGGGCAGACAGCAGTGGGGGTCCTGGGGGGGGCCCTGGACAGGGGCTGGGAGGTACAGTCCTGTGAGTGCAGCCTGACCCCTGTGCACCCCTATTCAGTCTGGGAGCCTGAGGGCAGGGCTGGCCTCCACCCTCAGAGCCCGGCTGGGTGGGAGGGGCAGGAGGGTTTGGGAAGGCTGCTGGCTGCCCTGTCCCAGGGGTCCCCCTGCCTGCCGGCCTCCCACAGCTCCTGCAGCTGCTGGGGCCCATGCCTGCCGAGCAGTCCAATGCAGGGCACTCCTGCCTGGGGACAAGCCCGCGAGTGGGACGTCGTCTCCTGGGTCCTGGGGACTGGTGGGGCCCATGGACCCGCAGTCAGGCGGGCCTGACCTCTTGGTCCACCCTCTGCAGCCCCCTGCTCCTCCCTAGGGCCCGCGGAGGTGGGGAACGGCCTGCTCTGGTCACCTCTCCAGGAGCTTTGGTTCTCTGGGCTTCTTGGCTGTGGGTACAGCAGGCACTGGGGTAGCTGTCCACTCCCCTGAGGCTATGGCTTGGCAGGGAGCAGTGGGGGGCTATGAGGATCAGTCCCCAGCTGTGGGGAGCCATGCTCTGAGCCCAGGGATCACAGCTACACCCACAGGAGCAGTCGTGGCCACAGAACCAGAGCCCAGCGCCTATCCCTGGAAACGTCTGTGTTCCCACCCGCCCCGGGCGCCCACCCCCCCAGATGCCCACCCGCCCCGGGTGCGTGTGGAGTGGAGAGGGACCGGGAGGCACTTGCCTCGGCTGGGAGCCCAGCATGTGGGGGAGGCTCTGGGCTCAACCAGCAGCCGGGCCTGGGACCCGAGCTCCCCACTGCAGGCTGGCCCCCGTTTCCCTGCCCGGTGGGCACCTGGCGCCACTGAGAGTCGCAGGCCCCACATCTCAGCTGGGAACCGGGCCGGGCCACATGGGTGTCCTGCTGTCAGGGCTCGCCACTCTTCCGCGTGAGGGGTGGGCTCTTAGAAACCTCGCCCTGCCTCGTGGCGAGTGCTGTTGGGGCTCCAGGCAGGGCCCCACCAGCCCTGCAGCCCGCACCCCGTAGGGGATGCAGGGACCAGTCGGTCCGGTACGCAGACCCTGGAAGGCCGTGTTCTGGGATCTTCTGACCCCACAGGCAGGGCGGATGGGCGCTTCGGCTCTAGAGTCATGGCCCATTTCTTGTTCCTTTAGAGCAAATTAACAGAACAGCAAAACATACAAAAGCAGATGAAAATCAACTTCCCCTCAAGCCACCACCGGGTGGGAAAAGCCAGCGTGGCTCTGAGAAGGACTTCCGTTTCCAGCACCTTCCCTACGGGCAGCCTTGTCCCTGACGCTCTCGTCGGGGGCTGGGGCCCTGGAAGGGCGCAGCGTCCCCGCTCCCCTGGGGGCTTCTGCCCATTTGGCCCCTGTCAGGCGCCACCTCCCCTCACTGTCCACAGTCGCGGTCCCGAGATGGGCAGGTCCCGAGGCCTTCCCAGGCCGGCTTGTCCCCCGTGACCTCCCCCCGCAGAGGCGCCCCAGCAAATGGTGCTGGGTGCAGGGCCAAAGGGCTGGGATGAAAGACCCTCGGCCGGGGCTGTTGGCCTGACACCTCTGCGGACCGGGTGGGGCTGAAGCCCGGAGGGGTGGGGGCACCGAGGCCTGGGGCCGCTCGGCACCTCCCGCTCCCACAGGGCCGGGCAACACCCCGGGAGGGCAACACCCCGGGAGGCCCTCTGCCCCCGAGCAGAAGACAGCTGCTGGGGCTTCGACCCTCCTCCAAGACGAGCGCCCAGCCCGCTTTGCCCGAGAAGACCCCGCCGGCCCCTGCCTGGGCTGTGGCCGATTTCCCGCTGGAGACAGGCCAAGGGGCCGGGGGTCTGCAGTGGTGGGCGGCCCGCAGCTGAGAAGCACGGGGCACATGTGGGGTGTCATCGCCATCCCGCCGGCCGGGGCAGGAGTGCGTGGCTGTGTGTGCCACACTGGCCTTCATGGGACCGTTTGGGGTTGTTTTTGTTTTTTAAAGATTTTATTTGACAGAGAGAGAGACAGCGAGAGAGGGGACCCAAGCCGGGGCAGAGGGAGAGGGAGAAGCAGGCTCCCGGAGCACGGAGCCCGATGCGGGACTCGACCCCAGGATCCTGGCGCTCCTTATTGTTGGGTTTTAAAACCTTCCCAAGGAGATGGGGCGCCTGGGTGGCTCAATCGTTGGGCGTCTGCTTTCGGCCCAGGTCAGATCCCAGGGCCCTGGGATCGAGCCCCACATCGGGCTCCCTGCTCTGCGGGAAGCCTGCTTCTCCCGCTACCGTTCCCTCTGCTTGTGTTCCTCTGCTTGTGTTCCCTCTCTCGCTGTGTTTCTGTCAAATAAATAAAATCTTAAAAAAAAAAAAACAAAAAACCTTCCCAAGGGGAGCCTGGGGGGCCTCGGTTGGTGAGGCGTCTGCCTTCCTTTGGGCTCGGGTGAGGATCCCAGCCCCGCGCTCAGCAGGGAACCTGCTTCTCCCTCTCCCTCTGCTGCTCCCCGCCCACCCGGCTCCTGTGGGCAAGCTCTCTCTCAAATAAATAAATAAAATCTTGAAAAAAAAAAACCCCCACCCCAACAATAAGGCTTTTTGCCGTGACGCAGGCTCGTGGCCTCCAGCGGCCTCCGCGTCCGAGGGCAGCCTTGCGGGGGCCTGGCTCCAACTCCGGCCCTGCCCCAGGTGCGGGAAGGTCCCTCCCTCGGGCCCAGCGCTTCCCCTGCGTGGGGCCGGGGCCACAGGGGCTAGGCGTGTGGTGTGGCAGACCCCCCCAAGGGCCGCGCTGGGCCTGCGGGGCTGCCGGGGCTGGAGGCGCGAGCAGGAGCCCGTGGGACTGGGCTTTCACCGTGTGGACCCCGGACCAGTGGGGCGGGCTGTCTCAGGGTGAGTGGAGGGGACCCCCGTGCTCCCCCGGCCCCGGGGTGTGTCTGCAGGTGTGAGAGGACGAGACTGGATCGGAGGGCCCGGGCTCAGAACGGAGCAGCCTCACCAGGCTGGCAGCCCAGGTTGGGACCCTGGCGCAGAGGGAGGGGTCTACCTGGTCGCGGGAGCCAGACCCCCGCCCCCCAGCCCCCTGCCAGGCTGCCCTCCCGCTGCCGGGGCAGGAGGGCTGCGCCGACTTCCCGAGGACCTGCCCTCGACCCTCTGGCTGTGGAGCCCCCGGCTCCAGAGCTGTGGTCAGGCCTGCGGGGTGGACGGGGGGGGGGCTGAAGAGCAGCAGGGGGTGCCCCCGCAGCCGTGGCTGGGGCGAGCACCCTAAGAGCTCCCTGACGTCCTTGAGCTTGCAGGTGGCCCTGCCGGCGAGGGCAGAGGGTGGAGGGGAAGACAGCCCCGGGCGGGACACACACAGTGCCCAGGACGCAGCAGGCATGGTGACCGGGGCGTGGCCGGGAAGCACCAGGGACATACAGGAGGGTCACAGCCCTTCCTCAGGCCCTTGGGGGCTTGCAGGCCCGAGCCTCGGCGGTGGCCACAAGCAGGGGGGCTTCCTGCGCGGCGTCTCCTCCCCGCCCCGGCTGCCGTAGCTCCTGGGGGCTCCTCCTCCCCCTGCTCCAGCCACAGCTCAGGGCCCGCTCAGGACTGGCCGACCCCGCCGTGTGGGGACAGTGGGGTCAACAACCCAGCCTGGCCCGGCTCTGTGAGGCCGGGGAGAAGTTGGGCCCTAAACGTGAGTTTCAGATCTGGTGCGGGATAGTTTCTGTGTGAGGAGGCCGGCACCGGCTCCTGAAGCCCACGTGGGGCGGGGTGGGGGGGTCTCTGTTTGCATCTGTGAAGTCCAGAGCCCCAGCCTTTCCAGGCTGCCGGGAGGGACAGAGGCCCCAGCACCTGCTCTGTGTTGGGGCCACCGTGAGGGCTCAGCGCTCACTGTCCCCAGGCACAGGGCAGGCGCGGCAGGGCCCCCAGGCCTCTCCGTGCGGTGTGGGGGCCCTAACCACCTGCCCTAGGTTAGAGCACACAGAATCCGGGCCAGAGGACGCCCTCCTCCAGCCTCAGGCCCTGGGGGTCGGGGGGCTGCCGTCTGCCCCCCTTGGGCCACCTCAGCAACCCCTAGGTGGCACCCCCTCCAGGAGCCGCGCTCGGCGCCCCACCCATCCCGGGGGCACCCCAGCGCGGCGGGCGCAGCGGGCCGTTCCCAGACGGGGGAGGGGCGGCGGGCCGTGAGAACCAGCCGGCGGCCGGGCCGCGTGGGAAAGCGGGAGGAGGGGCGGGCGGGGAGGGCGGGGCGCGCCTGGGAACGGCCCCGCCCCCGGCCGGCCTTTGAAAGGGCCACTCAGGACACCCGGCCAAGATTCAAAAGCAAACGGCTGCGCCTGCCTTCCCGCGCCAGGACCGGGGCCGGGGGCTGGGGGACCCCTCCCGCCCAGGGCCGCGGGGGCAGCAGGGCACAGGCCAAGGAAGTTGGGGAGCAGCCTCGCTTGTCCTCCTTCCTCGGACAAGTGGAGCCAGGCCCTCAGACGGCAGGTGGTGGTTGGGACCCCACGGCCTGTACTCCGGGGTCTGAACCTGCCTGAATGTCTGTGGGGCCCGTCCTTCCCTCACAGCAGCCCTGCCCCACTGTGCTCCCAGCCAAGGGAGAGGGGAGCCCCAAAGTACTCCTCCAAAGGAGGTGTGAGGTTCCAGAGACTGGGCTGGGAGCCCCGAGGCCTTCCTGGAGGAAGTGACAGCCAGCCTGAGACTTGGCAGACCAGGGGGTGCTCAGGTGACGAGCCCAGCATGGCGGGGAGCCAGCGTGACTGGGGGCTGAGCACAGGGCAGGTGTCCCTGGCCCTTCTTCCTGCCTCCTCCCGGGGCCACCGAGCCAGGCCAGGAAAGGTGGCCTCTTCCACCGCCACCTGTGCCTTGAAACGGGTTTTCCGAGTTGGGGGAGGAAGAAGCAGTCCTTGCCAGAGCCTGCCTCCCCCACTTCTCTGAGAGACCCCCACCCACTCCGCGCCCCCCAGCGAGGAGTGCAGGGCTTGGCTGGCAGAGTTACTCTGCGGCCCCTCCCCATCTCCGGCTGGCCTGTCTCATGCGGTTCGATGCCCCGTCTCCCCTCAGACCCCCATGCGGTCTGTGTTCGTCCTGAACGCGCTCCACGCACCGTGGCCCTGCCTCGGGACAGCGGGTGGGCAGCCGACCGGGTACCCCGGAGCAGGGGGAGGGGACGTGCCCCGCAGCACCGGCCACCCACCGGACTCGGAAGGAGCAGTCACTGCCTGGTCGTCCA
The DNA here is from genome assembly GCA_028646535.1 of Procyon lotor. Taxonomy (NCBI): domain Eukaryota; kingdom Metazoa; phylum Chordata; class Mammalia; order Carnivora; family Procyonidae; genus Procyon; species Procyon lotor. Next base: position 76,323,097 of record CM053615.1, read on the forward strand.
CCCCCAGACCCAGTCCACGGCCACCCACGGCCTCCATTATCTGCAGCCCCAGGGGCTCACTGCCCCCTGGCCCTCGGCCTCACTTCAGCTTTGGGACTGGCAATTGCTCAGAATGAGGAAGAACACCGTCCTTCCCTGAACGATGCCAGCCGGAGCCCGAGGCCTGGGTCAGTCCCCAGCAACGGCCGTGGGTCCCCGAGAAGGCAGCTGAGGGCAATGCGGGATCCTAGGCCGGGCTGCAGCCAGGAAACTGTTTATGGATAGCGAAATTTGAATTTCACGATTTAGCCACAGGCTGCGGTGTGCTGACATCAGAGCGTATGTCTCAACCTGCCGCTAACCCCATCCCTGGCCGGGGGGACCCTGTGCTGCTCTCCCCCTAAGCCTTGGGGTCCCTCGGACTGTGTGGGGCAGGGAGGGACTCCGCTCTGCAGCCCTGACCCTCCCCCTGCCAAGCGGGAGGCCTTGCCAGCCGGAGTGTGCCCCTCGCCCCACGAAGGCCCGTCACCAGGGGCTCTGGCTTCCTCTTCTTCAGACGCCAGTGCCCAGGCCTGGCCAGAGGCCGGTGCACCACAGGGTTGGGGCTGGCCCTCCGCACGCCGGCCTGGGGGCTCCGGGCGGCGCCATGGCTCACGGCTGTTGGGCAGCAGCACGGTGACGGCAGCCCGTGGAGGCACAGAGCAGAGAGGGGGAAGGACCTCGGTCCCCACAGACACGGCCGCACCCCCAGACTCTGCGTTTGGGGCACCGGGCCTTGTCCTACCGTCAGAGGAGTCTGGGACAGTCACCCTGACAGGACGACGCTGAGGGTGCCCACCCCTCTGGGCCCCGCCGGCCTCTTCCACCTCTGACCTCAGCTGACCAACTCGGATGACACCCTGGCCTGGGCGGCCAGCACCTGCTTGGGGAGCCTCCTGCTGCCCTTCGCCCACACTCCCAGTGGCCTGATGTGGGGCCACGGTTGTGTCTGTCCGGGCTGCCCACCCTCCGCCGGCCTCCCCGAGCGTTGGTGCACCTGTGGCCGCCTGCGTCCGCGCAGCGGACTGGCCCTCCCGCCGGCCGGGCAGCGGGGAGCACCGTGCGCCCCAGCCTGGGTGCGTCCGCGGCCTCGGAAGTCCACGTGGGAGCCTGTCACCCTCTAAGGCCATGTGTTCGCTCTGCCAGCAACATTCGGGGGAGGGCCAGAGAAGCCCTGTCCAGAGGGGACCCCACATCACCACCAGGAAGGCCCGTCGGGAGCACACAGTCACCATCTGCGGGGTCCTGGGGTGCCCGCCACACGGGCGGACGGAGAACGGAGCTGGGGCCTGTCCCACGAGCCCCCCCCAGGCGCCGGCCCAGAGCAGCAGGTCTGCTGAGGCTCAGGCCATGGGCACAGGACTCAGACCTCCTCCCAGCCCAGGGCAGCCCCAAGGGACAACACGGCCCGGCGAGGGGCGGGGCAGGCGGGGGCAGAGGGCCTGGGGAGGACATACCACCCAGGTGCCCCTGTGGGTGAGGGTGCCGCTCGGAGCCGGCGGCCGGCCGGGCTGGTGACCAGAGGCGGCCCCAGTGGCGAGGGTGCGGGCGTGGCCATCAGGCGGGCCCAGGGTCTTGCCCAAATGGCCGGGCTCAGATCGGGGCCCAAACGGGGCCAAGTTCTCAGTGCCCCACGGCCACCTGCTGGGAGCAGAAGCTGGGGCTCTGGCTGAGACCCGCGGCTTCTCTGGAGGGGAGGGCGGGCGGAGGGTGGCCCCACAAGCTGTGCGGACAGCCCGGGGGTGGCCTCGTGGCGGGTCACCCCTGGGGACCGTCCCCCTGGCTAGCCTCTCGAGTCTGCGGGCACGCTGGCCTCAGTCCCTGCCAAAACCCGCTGGTGATCCCACTGTCCTTGAGGTCTGACGACAGCACGGCCGGCCGCCGCCAGCTGCTCCCGCCCCGTCCTCCTCCAGAGTCCCCGCGTCCGTGCCTCCTGCAGCCTCAGAGTCAGCGGGCCGGGGTCTCTCCCCGCGGAGGGTGGTGGCCGTCCCTCCCCGGCCTTTGTGCCTGTGTGACCCTGGGGGCACCGAGTGTGGGAACGGGGCCGGGGGCCACAGAGCACAAAGGCTGGGGAGGGGCGGGGTCAGCGGCCATTGCCCCTCTTCCTGCCGGTCCCTGGTCTGCAGTCGGTCATCAGGACAGAGGGAGGGTCTGCAGGCCCAGGTGCCGCGGCCGGCCCTGGCTTCCAGGCGTGGGTGCCGGGGGTGGCTGACCCTGGAGTCCCGCTCACACCCCCGGGCCCTGGGAGCCCTCTGCTCGCGCCCCTCCCCGGCCCCCTCGCCTCCTGGGTGCGCTGCGAGCCCGGCCCCCCAAACTGCAGGCCTCTCTCTGGCCCAACACCCTCTCCCTCCTGGGGACCCGGAGCCAGCAGCGCCTGAGAGCCCCCAAGGCGGGGTCACCGTCCCGCAGAGGCCTCCCCTCCGGGGTGCCCACTTCCGGCGGCCAGCGTCACGGACTCCCAGGACACTCTCCCATTTCCAAGTGGGGGCCACAGCCTGCTCCCCGCCACGGCGTGGGGGACCAGAGGGACAGTAAAAATAGACATCACGCTTAACCATGTCAGGGGTTCGTACTTAGGCTTTTTTTTTAACTCAAATTTCTTTGATAAAATATTTTCCCATGGTGGCCGGCACTGGGAACGTCCTCCCGGCGGATGTTCCTGATGGACCAGGCCCAGGTCGCCGGCTTCAGGGGTCACGATCCTGCCCCCCACGTGAGACCCAGCAAACCCCCGGGGTGGGCTGGTGGGCCGTCCCCTGCCCGCTCCGGACCTCCACCACCTGGCTCTGCCCTCACGTGCAGATGGACCCTGGGGCCCGGGCACACGCCGTAGGGAGCGTCCACACGGCCGGGGTCAGGGGCTGGGCGCTAGGGTGAGGCATGGCACGGACCCCTGGCCAGGCACCTGGCGTGACCTGGGACCGGGCCTTCTTTCTCTGCACGTCCAGCCCTGTACCCGATGCAGAAGCCCGAGAGTGACCAGGCCCGCTCTGGGAATGCTCGGTGTCACGGGGGCTTTCCCGCTGGGATGGCACGAAAATAGCAGGAGGAAGGGAAGGGACACAGAGAGGCAGCCTGGCAGTGGGAGGTCCCCAGGGAGGCAGCCTGCTCCAGCCGGGGCCCGGGGAGGCAGAGGCTCTGAGCCGCCAGCCGGGGTGCTCAGGCCCCCTGAGCGCGGGACAGGGCCCTGAAGGCTGAGCCCTGCACAGAGGCCTCCCTGGGTCAGTCCTGAGTGTGATGCTCTCTGCTGGTCAGGGCACGGCACCTTCTGACGCTTACATGGGCTTACGAGCCAATAGCCCCATGGAGCCCCACAGAATGACACGGAGCCCCACGGAATGACACGGAGGCCCATGGAACCCCACGGAATGACCCGCAGGCCCGCAGAGCCCCACGGAATGACCCAGAGGCCCGCGGAGCCCCACGGAATGACCCGCAGGCCCGCAGAGCCCCACGGAATGACCCGGAGGCCCGCGGAGCCCCACGGAATGACCCGGAGGCCCGCGGAGCCCCACGGAATGACCTGGAGGCCCACGGAGCCTAGTCACCGTGTTGAGCCTCAGGCTATCACCCTGGAGCGTTCATGGGGCATCTCTTCTGTGCCTCTTGGCCTTTGCTACTAGTCCACCCCGCCTGGCCCCGAGACCAGCATCCACGCCCCGCCCCCGGCATGGGGCTCGGTATGGGGGAGCCCAGCCATTCCTGTTTATTGTTCAGGCTGAGTTCCTGGGGTTCAGCTGGGAACGCCACGGCAGAGAGGCTCCGGGAGCACTTGGATGGACTGCGGCCAGAGGCCTGCCCAGACCTGGGGCCCGCGCGGACCTGCCGCACATCGGCAAGCTCCCTGTCTCACAGTACCTGGCGTGTGGCCTGAGAACCCGGGGGACCGCGGCCTCAGGCCCGGGCAGTAACCCAGAGGAAGCTCAGCCCTCCCACCCTTCTCAGGACGCCTCCCTGGTGACCACGGCTGAGTCCCAAGTCAGAAGCTCTGGCTTCTCAGAGACCCCCTTCTCTGCCACCGGGCCCGGTAACGCTGGCCTTTCGGGGTCCTTACGCACACTCACGGACCTGGGGACGCTCCTGCCCTGGGGCGCAGCCCCCGCACTTTCTTGCAGGGCTGAGCTCAGCTGGAGGCCGCGGGCCACCCCTGGGAGCAGAAGGCTCCCAGCCCTTCCTTTTCAGAGGCCCAGCAGGCCCCGCCAAGGCCTCCGACCTGCACCCCCGCCGGCTGCCCCTGCCTGCGGCCACACACCCAGGTCTCTGCCCGGGAACCCCCCGCGCCTCTAGCCCTGTGCACCCTTTGGAACCGGGGTGGCCGCCCTCTGCTTCTAGGCCGGCGCAGCCGCACGGTCCCAAGTTGTGGACCCTGTGTCCGTCCTCCCCGGCCTGTGGGGACAGTGCCGGGCAGAGCCCTCCGAGGAGCGGGGCCGGGGTCTGAGGCTGCCCCTTCCCCACCCTCTCCCCAGCCCGGAGGGCCCGGTGCCTCTCCAGACCGGACCTCAGGAGCCCAGACCCGCTGGCCGGGGGCACAGCCTACGAGGGCAGGGCCTCCACGCTCGGAGCCCGGCCCAGCCCTATACTGTATCTGCTCGAGCTCTTCTGCCCCGCCGCCCCCCACCGCTCACCTGGGCAGGCCCAGCGACTGCTCCCAGGTCTCCGACCCCCAGAGCCGTCCGCCTGTGTCCCGCCTGCTGCCGCCAAATAGACCCCAGCACCTCCCGGTCCCCGCCCCCCGCGGGCTCTCTCTGGCCCCCTGCCGGTCCCCTCCCTGCCCCCGCCCCCCGCGGGCTCTCTCTGGCCCCCGGCCGGTCCCCTCCAGGCCCCCGCCCCCCGCGGGCTCTCTCTGTCCCCCCGGCCGGTCCCCTCTCCGCACCCTGGCCGTTGAGCTGGCTGCAGACGGCCTCCCAGGCCTTCTCAAGCCGCCTCAAGCCGGCTGGCAGGGCAGGGGGCCCTCGGCCTGTGGGCTGCCGACCGTGCGGCCAGCGGGGATGGACGGGGCCGCGGGGCCGGGCTGCTCTTCCCCCTGCCGCGGTGGGGTGGCCCGGTGCCCTCGCAGGCCCGACGGCGGTCAGGCTGCTCCCCAGCACGAGGCTTCCCGGGCGCCAGTGGGGGCTTCCTCCCGGCTACCCCAACTTCCTGTTTTCTCAAGAAAACTTAGCAGCAGAGGCTCTGAGAAGCTCATTAAAATGCCTCCCAAGCGTCCCGGACGTCCTGGGGTCTTTACAACACTTGTCGGCTTGAGCACAGACAAAGAGGCAGCAGACGAGGTTCCTGTCCTCCCAGGACTCACCGAAGGAAAAGGCCCCTCGGCGGACTTCCCTCCACTGGGTCAGCCGCTGTCCGTGCCGTGGGCCGGGCCAGGGTCTGTGCCGACCACACCCGAGGCCTGGTGCTGGGGTCCAGGCCCTCCCCGCTCCCTCCCACTCGGCTACACGCCTGCCCTCGGGGCTCACAGACACTGCAGGGGCTGCAGATCTCCAGACTCGGCCAGCTTGGCCCGTGGCTTCGGGAGCCACCAGCCCGGCTGGAGGTCGTCCCTGCCCTGCACCGTGGACGGGCGGCCCGGTGTCCACGGAGCAACTGGGCTTGGGGGGTATGGGGCCTCGTCGAGGCTCCCGCCCCAGAATACCCTGGGACCAGCCAGCACGCTGCCCAGGAGCCACGGGAGTGCGCTAGGACTGGCCCCGGGGCCCTCCGGCCGCGGTAGCCCGCACCCCCGCCCCTCCGCCGGACCGCATGGCGGGGGCAGGGGGCCAGAAGAGCACAGAGCACCCAGGCGCCCCCTCCCTGGTCCAATCAGCAGATGGTACCCGGGCCCCAGACCCACCCCTCCCTGCCCTTAACCCTGGATACGACTGCCCTGAGCTGGCGATTTCTTCACCCAGACCTTTCTAGGTGACCTTTCTAGACCTAGTGTCCATCTGTGGCTGTGGACATTGCCCTCTGAACATGGGACCCCCCCAGCCAGATGCTCCTTTTCCTTCATCTAGAAGTCCGGTGGGAGGCCAGCCGTGGGCACGGGAGGAAAGGCCCAGATGGAACAGGCGTCCCCTGTGAGCTGCCCCCGTGGCCGTGCTGGCCCGGCTCTCTGCCACCTCCCGGCCCCAGAGGGGGTGGAAGGAAGAGGGGGAAACGCCCCAGACGGGGTCGTGGGAGCCGCTGCTTGCAGGAACACAACCCAGAGCTTATGGTCTCCGGCCACCCGCCAGAGACCTGTGCCGTCTCGGCTGCCGTGAAGCGGCTCCCCGACAGCCCGGGGCTCACATACCGGTCGGGGCAGGCCCGGGGTGCACGGGACTCACTTGGCAGCGGCTGAAGACGTCGGCAACGGTGACACGCACGTTGAAATGCTTGAGCACGGCCTTCGCCCGCTGCCGAGCCTTGAGGGAGCGGCCCACCGACAGCCAGCGCCCGGCCCCGACCCGGGCCCGGAGCTGCACGAAGTGGGGAACCCAGGCCCAGAACCCAGGACCTCTCCAGGCCCACCTCCCGTCCCCTCGCTCGGGGGCCAAGAGCCAGGGTGGGACAGCAGAGTCGGCTCGGCCCCCACGCCCACCCGCCCCTCGTAAGACCCCGAGTGGGGGTGGCCCAAGGGCCAGGCTGTAGTTCCTTGGGAAGAGGAGGCCCAGATGGGGGCTACCCTTGGGGCCCTCACCTCGCGGTGCGGCAGCCGTGATGCCAAGAGGACCCTTCCCTCCTGCCTGGCGATCTGTGCGGGAGGCAGACGGACAGGTGAGGGGCGCATCGGTGCCGGCGACCAGGGCTGCTTCTGCTCCCCCACCCGGTCTTCTCAGGCCCCCCACCCCGTCCCCCAGAGCGGCCTCTGTCTGGGGCCTGAGCAGCCAGCAAGTCCCACAGCCTGAGTCCTGGGGCCACTGCCTCGCTGCACAGATGGGGTCTTAGAGGCCTACAAACATTGCACATGATTGCAAACAAAATGACAATTTAAAAAGCCATCTCTAAAGATCCAAAGAAGAGGAAACCAACGAGCCGTGCAGAGAGAAGGGTTCTGGGGGACACGAAGGCCCAGCTCGGTGCCCGTGCATCTCCAGGGCGAGGGTGACAACCCCGCAGTGGCCCTGCTGTCGGCGACAGTGCTCCTCCGAAGCGCTCACAGGGAACTGTGATGAAGACTCGTTGCGCTGGTGCCTGTGGGACTCAGCGGGGAGAGGGGCTGTGAATTCAAACTAAGGACGTTACACCCGGCCTCAGGCCCGAATGGAAAGCGTCCCCATGAATTTCTTACCCGCGTGTACCGAGGAGTGTCCCATCGCTCGGACTCCCTCCCTAGAGGGCCTGGAGATGAGAGCCCGCCCTGCAGCCCCGGGGCTGCGAGCTCCCAGACTGGTTTCCTGAAGGGGGGACGCGGATCGTGCTTTCTTTGAGAAATAGCTCATTCCGGGTCGTGCCAGGAAACAAAGACGTTGTCACAGTCCACAGGTGTCCCAGCAAAGGGACTCGGGGTGCAATGGCAGCGGCAAAGTACGGCTGGGGGGGCGGAGGGGGGTGGCAGCAGCGCACCAACGCCAGGCGTGGCTGTAGCGATGCGTCCGGCACCTTTTGAAACAATCCTTAGTTATCTCTGCAGAGTGCGAGGGGCCACTCAAAATGTGAGAGCTAAAACCATAAAAACCTTAAAACATGGTGGGGAAAACGTCACAGCATCGGATCTGGTAACGATTTCTTGGATCTGGTGCCCAAAGCACAGACAAGACTAAAAATAGAAAAATTGGGGCTGGGGCGCCTGGGTGGCTCAGTCGTTAAGCGTCTGCCTTCAGCCCAGGTCAGATCCCAGGGTCCTGGGATCGAGCCCCGCATCGGGCTCCCTGCTCCGCGGGAAGCCTGCTTCTCCCGCTACCATTCCCTCTGCTTGTGTTCCC
>CM053615.1:76331094-76347526 GCA_028646535.1 Procyon lotor
ACACATAAAGAACTCCTGCAAGTCGGCAACAAAACTGCAAATAAAGGTTGGCAAGGGGCTTGAACAGACATTTCTGGGAGGAGACACACGGATGGCAGCAAGCACACGAAGACATTCAGCGTCACGCCCCATTAGAGGAATGCAAAGCACGGCCACCGCGGTACAAGGTCAAACCCATCAGGATGGCTTTTCTTCTCTTTTTTTTCCCCAAGTAAGTGTTGGTAAGGATAGAGAGATTGGAGCCCCCACGCGTGGCTGGTTGCAATAAAATAGTATATTTTCTGTGGAAAACTGTATGGTGGTTTCTCAAACAGTCAAGCAGAACTACCGTGTGGCCGGGCAATTGTGCTCGCGGGCGCACATCCGAAACGACGGAAGCAGAAACTCAAACAGACCCCTGCACCCCAGGACCTAGCAGTGTGGTCCACAACAGCCCACGGGGCGAAGAGCCTGTGTTCCAAGTGTTCGTCAGCACACGGGTGGGTAAACACTCGCCCCAAACACACGCACATGTGCACACGTGCGCAAACACACGTGTGCACACACACATGCACGCACACGCGTGCAAACACATTCAGCTTTAAAAAGGAAGGAAATTCTGACACTTGCCACAGCGCCAATGAACTCTGAAGACACCACGCTGAGTGTAACAATATAGACACGAAAAGACAAATAACATGTGATCCCGTGTACACGAGGCATCTAGAGACGTCAGATGCATAGAGATAGAAGGTAGAATGGCGGGTGCCAGGGGCTGGGGGGGAGAGAATGATGGCTTAATGAGGCCTTTGTTTTGGATGATGAAAAATTGTTGGAACCAGATGGTGGATACATAGCACTGTGAGTGCCCTTGATGTTCCTAAACTGCACACTTAAATATGGTTAAAATGATATGTTTTGTACATCTTACTACTAAGAGTAAGAAAAAAGCAATGAAGGGGTTACTTTGTAGTGATGACAAATACACATCTATGCAATGAGTAAAAAACCAAATACAACTGAAGTAAATGTGAGGAAAGAACCAAGTGAATGGACGGTCAAGAGAAAATACAGACTCGTTACACGGAAACGACAAAGGACTGATGGTGAGCGACTCAACACCAAGGGTGGACAGCGAAACACCATGTGTTAATTTCAAAGTTTTGTCAAACGACAATTACACACCCAGCAACATTCTCTTTCAGAAGAGAAAAGACAGAGATTTTTCGGGGAAAAATAGCCCCAATGAAAAGATGTAGCAAAAGACGTTCTTTTAGCAAGAAAGAGCTTGCTTTTTCTTGGAGCAAAGTCTGTTGTGCGTATGTACATCCACACATCATAACCTCTAAAAACCATCAAATGCATAAAACAAATATGATAATGTCTAATTTGTAGAATAAGGAAAAAACACGTTGTGTTAAAATACTAGAAAATACTAGTAGGTGGGGCGCCTGGGGGGGCTCAGTGGTTAAGCGTCTGCCTTCAGCTCAGGTCATGATCTCAGGGTCCTGGGATCGAGCCCCGCATCGGGCTCTCTGCTCAGCGGGGAGCCTGCTTCCTCCCTCTGCCTGCCTCTCTGCCTGCTTGTGATCTCTCTCTCTCTCTCTGTGTGTCAAATAAAGTAAATAAAATCTTTAAAAAAAAAAAAAGAAAGCTGAGTCGTTCTAAGATCCCCACATTAACTCTAACTTCAGACAACGTTAACTCAAATATAAATGTTAAGATTTCTAGGGCAATCTCTAAAAGAACGAAAACAGGACTTATAACTTCCAAGTTAATAGAGAGAAAAATATAAAAAGGACTAAAAAGGTAAAAGAATGTTATGAGGGGCGCCTGGGTGGCTCAGTCGTTAGGCGTCTGCCTTCGGCTCAGGTCATGATCCCAGAGTCCTGGGATCGAGCCCCTGCATCGGGCTCCTTGCTCTGCGGGAAGCCTGCTTCTCCCGCTACCATTCCCTCTGCTTGTGTTCCCTCTCTCGCTGTGTTTCTCTCTGTCAAATAAATAAAATCTTAAAAAAAAAAAAAAAAGAATGTTATGAAACAAAGGGGAAAAAATAACAGAAAATGTAAGACCAACAGAAAGCACAAGTCAGGGTAGTACAACCAAACCCCAAGTACATCAGCAGTGACATTAAGTGTAAACAGACTAAACCAAAAATCTGAAAAGCAAAAATTGTCAGATTAGACTTTTTTTTTTAAAGATTTTATTTATTTGACAGAGAGAGAGAGATCACAAGTAGGCAGAGAGAGAGCAGAGAGAGGGGAAGCAGGCTCCCCGCCGAGTAGAGAACCAGACGCGGGGCTCGATCCCAGGACCCTGAGATCATGACCTGAGCCGAAGGCAGAGGCTTAAACCACTGAGCCACCCAGGTGCCCCTAGACTTTTTTTTTACATTCAGCTAGAAGCAGTTTATAAGAAATACATCTAATATATAAGAGTGAAGGAAGGTTCAAAGTAAAAAGGTGAGGAATGTTATACAAATATGATCCAAAGAATGCCGGAGAAATGATATCAATATTAGTTAAAACAGCCTTCACAGCAAAGAGCATTATTAGAGTCAAAGAGGTTTACCTCATAATTGTAAAATATTTCACTCAATCGGAAGACATAAGAATTCTAAAAATCTATGTGCACATGCACCCAATAACACATTTTAAGAACATATAAAGCACATCCTGACACAACTGCAAGATGGACCCACCATTCTAGGGAACTTCGGCACGGAGAATTAAGCAGAAAAGTAATCAAACAAGATAGAGATGATTTGGCAATACATTAATTAAGCTTGATCTATTGAGAGAGTGTGTGTGTGTGATGGAAAGAGATGGAAATGAGCGTAACTGAGAGCATGTATCCTTTTAAAACCCATGCAGAACATTCATAACAAGGGTCATCTGCTTGGCTGCAAGGTGAGCCTTCACAAATACCTAAACAGGCAGCATACAGACTATGCCCCTCGACTACTATACAGTTAGGGTTACAAACCCATTTTTTTTTTTTTAAGATTTTATTTATTTGACAGAGAGAAACACAGCGAGAGAGGGAACACAAGCAGAGGGAACGGTAGTGGGAGAAGCAGGCTTCCGGCTGAGCAGGGAGCCCGATACAGGGTTCGATCCCAGGACCCTGGGATCATGACCTGAGCTGAAGGCAGACGCTTAACGACTGAGCCACCCAGGCGCCCCTACAAACCCATTTTTAAAAAAGTAAGAAGCTCCAAAACTCCAAGCTTTCTGAAAATGAAAAATAGTCTCCTAAGGAACTCTTAAGTCAAACAGGTAATTAACATGGGCACTCAAAAATTGTCAGAACTATAAAATAATAAAAGTACCACGTATCAAAACTGGTGGAATGCAGTGAAAACAGTACTTCGAGAAAAATTTATGATCTTGAATGTTTGCAGCATAAAATTGAAAAGGCCAAAAATTAAGGAGATAATGAGCATTCCACTTGGAAATAACCCCAGGAAAGCACAAGGAAGGAAACGAAACACACAAGGGGCACCAACGACCGCTTGTGTCCAGGACGTCGGGCAGGACGGACACACCCCAGAAAACGACAGGAATTGCGGAAAGTGACTCAAGAAGATGCGGGCGACTAAAGAATCCTACACTTTTACTAAACCAAGAACCACTAGACACGCCCGCCCCTCAAGCATCAGGCCGGGAACCCCTGCGGAACGGCAGCCAGCGTTTCAGGAGAAGATGGCTGAGGTATCAAAGGGGCAGAAAGAGGAAAAGCTCCTCAACTTGATGACGACGAAGCCAGAAAAACAGGTGACGAGAAACAACAGTTCGACATCGGACACGCCCCTCAAGAGCCACCAAACGTCCCCGGTAAGAACCTGAGACGACAGCGGGCAGCGTTGGGAAAGGGCCACGGGCTCAGCCGAGATGGGTTCAACCCGCACGCAAGGTTGGCCCGCCGTCACGGGGACACGCAGAAGGGACCGAGCCTCCGGGTCACGTGAGCAGCTGCGGGCCCCGCGGGGTGTGTGTGTGTGTGTGTGTGTGTGTGTGTGTGTGTGTGACCTCGGCCGGCCCCCCTGCCCGCTCCTGCACGACACCATCTCAGGGGGGTGAGCGCGTGTGACGCCGGCAGGGAAACACCAGAAGCTGGGAGGCAGGGACGTGTCGCTGTTCATGGTGGCGCGTGGCACCCGGAGCCCCATCAGAGCGGGGCAGGAGGTGCCCCAGGAGCGGTGCTGCCGTCCCACTCGGCCCCCCGCAGGGACACGCGACAGGGAGCGGCCTCCCTGGGGCACCAGGATGCTCTCTGCGCGCGAGCCACCGAGCCACCGTCGCCGGCCGGGGACCACGGGCGGGCCGTGTGCCCAGTGACCTCCTCCCGAAGCTGCACACAGGACTAGAGGTGCCAGCAGCTCAGGAACGTGGGAAAAGATGCCCGACCTTGTCGACGACCAGAGCACGGCGAATTAAAACACAGGAAATACGATTTCACACCCACTGGCCTAGCGAGACGGGCAGGCGGGCCCCAGCGGTGAAGGGGTTCCTGGTGTCCTTCTGCCACCTGCAGCCGGACGGTCCGGGGCTCGCTCTTGGGGCAGGGACGGCAGCAATCAGTCCCCACACAACCACGAGCGGGAAACGTGGCGCCCACATCCTCCTTTTGCCATTTTGCCCACCACAGTCAGAGCGGGTGCTGAGCCATGTCCTCGTCACTTGGATGAAACTGTCCCGAGGCAGCAGACACTGGTTCATCTGAATCTTTCCTTCCATGGGCCCTCGGGCACAGGCACTCACGGGCACCCACAGGCCCTCGGGCACAGGCACTCACGGGCACCCACAGGCCCTCGGGCACAGGCACCCACGGGCCCTCGGGCACAGGTGCCCACGGGCAGCCACAGAGTACTGGTGACCCTGCTCCCACGGGATACAGTGCTTTTCGATCCCATCGTACTCGAGGACCGAGCCAGAGGCCCCAGACCCCAGGCAGAGCCTGCATCCTGAAGACCGCCCTCCGGAACCACTTCTGGCCCCAGTGGGCCTGCGAGGGTCACCCCGAGGTGTAAGCGAGGGCCTGGCCAGGCGCACCTGAAGTCGGCTGCCCACTGGGGACAGGTCAGAGCCGCAGGACCGCTACGGCACGGACATCCTCGGTGAATCCCGGCTTCTGCGGAGGGACTGCGGGCTCAGGCTTGGTAGAGACCGGCGAGGCCCCCTCGAGCCTTTCGTGAACTCGTTCTCTGCCCTCGTGTGGCCACGTCCAGCGCCCGGCAGCCCACGCTTCTGGAATCAAGCTCTTGGTTTGAGCATCTGTCACCGTCCCACCAGACCGAGACTTCCCCCAGCTGACCCCCATCCTCTCCCGCTCGAGGCCCAGGATGTGCCTCTAGGCCCGGGCGTGGAGGCCTCCTCCGTTGTGTGCAGCCTGCCCGGTGGGCGAGGAACACTTTGGCACCGTGCTCCCTGAGCGCCCGCCTCCCTGCGGGGAGCACACCCAGGCGTCCCTGGGCCCTCGGCGGTAGAGCGCTCTCTCTTCTCAAGAACGTGTTCGTCAGTGTATTAACACGCACAAGACAGAAGGTGTAGAAGGTAGAAACTTCTTTTGTACAACCCGCTTTTCTTTCTTTTTTCGGAGACAGAGCTGTGTGCACATGCGGGGCGGGGGGCAGAGGAAGAGAGACAACCCCAAACAGGGTCCACACTCAGTGCCAACTCTGAGGTCGTGACCTGAGCCAAGATCGACTCAGGAGCCGTGATGGGGAAACACAGGATCTGGAAACATCCACAGAGAAGGACGCCAAAAAGCCAATTACAGCAGCTCCCACTGCTGGAAGGTGCCCGAGGGCCCGGCCGCGAGAGCACACGCACCTGCTGCACCGCGCGGCCAACGAGCAGAGCGGCTCGAAGCCTCCCATTCTGGAGACTTGTACTGAGAATGCACAATTCCCTCCAGCTTGGATCAAGAGGCCTACCAGAGCCCAGCTAAAGGGGCTTTGGGGACCACGGCTGACAGCGGCCTGGGTCTGGCTCACATGTGCGCACCCATCGGTCTGGCACCGAGAATGACCGCCCACCAGTACTACCTCCCAGGCCCCGGAACTGGGACATCCACGTGCTTTTAGTCCTGCGTGGCCGGCTGCACTCTCCAGACCCCTGCGCCGTTAGCGTCTGCCCCCCGCGGTCCCCCAAGGCCGGCCAGGCCTTCTGGGGGAGCCCCAGCCCCCCAAGCCTGCGGCCGCCCCTTCACTTCCAAGCTGCTTCGGCGTCTGCAGCTGCCGTGGAGGCTCGGTACCGCTCTGCTCCGCTGGCCCGGCTCGGGGCTCACGCCAGAACCTGGGCGCTGGCGGCCGCGCCCCGGGGAGGAACCCACTTCCAGGCCCCGAGGGGCCGGCAGGATCCAGTCCCCTGCCTGACGCGGGGCCTCGGGCAGCACCCACACAGCGGCCCCTTCCCGTGTTCGGCTCGGACGCCTGCCTTCTGTTTCTGCTCCACAGGCTCACGGGACCACCGGGCTCACCGCAGTCGTTTAGAATCATCTATGCGAGGGTCGGCTGGTGAGTAAATTACAGCTTTAAGTCCCATTTGTCACGCGATGTAGAAAGTCCCAGGAGCACCACGGCGGGGTAGGGAGCAGGCAGCCGAACCGGGTGGCCCGTGAACTCCTGGCGCCCGAGGGAGCGCGTGAGACACCCTTCCCATCCGGCTGCGGGATCCCGAGAACAGGCCTGGCGTGCAGCTGCCGGGCGGCCAGGCTGGCCTTGGTCTCCGCCCCACAGGCTCCTGTTTTGTGTGAGGGCAGCGGCCAGGCCTGTGGGGGCGGCGCAGGGCAGGTCCCCGCTCTCGTCCTGGCTTCGGCCTCCTCCTCAGTGGGGGTGGCAGGAAGCACCCCCGGCGTGTGCAGCCGGCGGCAGAGCAGCCCCGTGACTCCGTGGTCTCGGCCGCTGTCTGTGGGGCCGGGGAACCCTCTCTCTCAGAAGCACATTTGCAAACGCGTAAAAGAAACCACATATGAACAATAAAAATGATGCGGCAGCCGTGTGTGTCTCACCTGCGGCCGCGTCACCGGAAGCAGCCCAGGTGACCGTCCCTCGCGCCGGGAGGGCAGGGACACCGCGGAGGCCAGCCTCCCAGACAGGACCATGACCACGGCCGTGAAAACGTGCTGGGGCGGTGGACGGCAGGCCCTGGCCGGGACCTCAGGGGCGGCGTCCTGCTTCTCGGGCAGCCCCGCACGGGCCCGTCGCCCCTGCCCTTGGTGCGGGTGAGGCCCTGAGGGTCGGGCCGGAGAGGAGTCAGGAGCAGTTGTGCCCAAAGCAGAAAAGAGCAGGACGGACTCGCCAAACGACACATGACCAGTCCCCCCGGGCCAAGCACGGCCTCCACACGTTTCTGGGGGCGTGGGGGGGGTGAACACCGGAGTGGGGCAAGGGGCTCGGGGTTCACGCCGGATACCCCTGGGACCTCGGTGGGAGCAGGTCAGGCCTGGTGGCAGGAGAAGGCTGGGGACTCCTCCTCCAGGACACTGACCTCGGTCCCTGTGCGCTTCTCTCCGGGAGGAGGGACCCGGGCCCTCCTGGAAGCTGCTGACGTCCCCAGCCCAGGCCTCCTCCCTTGTAAGGTCCTTGTTTCAAGGACAGTGAGCCTCCCTGAGAACTCGAGGGAAGGGGCCCCGAGGGCCTCTCACCTGCGGGGCCGAGGCGGAGGCCTTCTGCTGGCTGGGCGGCTCCCAGGCCCCCGGCCTCTCGCTGCTCCCTGGCCTCAGGCTCCCGGCCAGGCCCTCGTCCAGGCAGAACCAGGCAGGTTCTCTGCACAGAGCCTGGTACACCTCCAGCAGGCAGCAGGCACCGGCGGCTGGGGGGGCACGGGGCAGCCCCAGCCTCCAGCAGGGGGGCAGGGGCTGGGGGGCGCGGGCTGTGCAGCAAGGGGGCTGCCCCCCTGCATGAACCAGCTGCCTCTCGCTCAGCGGCCGCTCGTCCCGGTTAGAGAGCTGCTGCGCCTTGTCCAGGGGCTTGCCTCGCACCTGCTGCACCGGGGGCTGAGGCCCCGCAGCCCCCTGGCCTCACCCCTGCCCAGAGCTGGCTTGTCCACCACCTGCGTCGGCCCAGACAGAGCCCCTCAGGGGTGAGGGACCTGCTCTGGAGGAGGGATGGCCGCTACTCGTGCCGTCACTGTCGCACCCGGGGGCCCTGCCCTGGGGAGGCCCCTCGGCCTCCACAGCCCCCTGAGCACAGAAGGAAGGGCGCAGGTGGCCCAGGCAGGCAGGTGCAGGGGACCCCGGACCACGGAGACCTGCCCACAGGTCCATTCTGGGACTAGCAGCTTAGTCCCGGAACGTGTGTGCTGAGAACTCAGAGGGGCCCAAAGCAGGGCTGGTTCTGGGGACAGTATGGGGACACATGGGGACACGTCCTCCCTGGGGCTTCCGGTGACCCGAGCAACCCCAAGGTGCTCTGAGGCCCCGAGCACAGCCTGACCCACAGACCCTGGCTGGCAGGAGCACCGCAGGCGGCTCGGCAGACAAGGGAGCCCCCCCAACAACCCAGCTGACCCTCTGGACCTGCAGCTGCTTCTCCACGTGAGCCCGGGCCGGGCAGGAAGCCCCCAGGCTCCGGAGGTCCCCTAACATCCCGGAGACTGCGGGGAGGGCCATCAGGGTGATGGGCACCCGAGGAAGGGCCCCGGCCTCGCCCCCCACCCTCCCCTTGGGGCGGCAGGGGCTTTGCTCACCCCGCTTAGTGACGGGGGAGCGAGAGCAGCCGGGAGGGCACGGCAAGCCCAGCAGGAACACGCGGCCCCTCACGGCCACTGGCAGGACAGACGCCGGGGCCGCCTCCTGTGCCCAGCGAGGGGCGCCACTCCGGGTCCACAGTGACCACTGGCCGGGCGGTGGGGCCGGGCTGAGCAGAGGAGGCCCCCCCGGGGCCTGTCGCCGAGGGCACGGCCCTCCTGAGGGTGAAGTGGAGGGGAGGCGATCTGCTGGGGGCGCCTGAGCCCGTGGGCTCCCACAGAAGCGCGCCCGGCCCCTGGCTGCCCCTCGTCCCACACAGAAGGGGTCAAAGGACTGTTTCCGGCCTTGCGGGCCCGGACCAGCCGTGCTGCAGGTGTGGAGCTTCCGCGGGTGGGGTGCCCTGCGCTGGCGCTTCAGGCCCGGAATCTTCCAGATGGGCTGCACTGGGTGCCCTGCTCTGCGGGGTGAGGGTGGGGGGGCTGGAGGACCTGTGGGTCCCGATGTGGACAGAGCCCCCCAGAGACCACCACCCACCGGCAGGAGCTCCTCCTCCAGCCTGGCCAGGTCCTCCCAGGAGGCCAGGAAGCGGATGTTCCCCCGGCCGTGGGCAGCTGGCAGCAATCATCCCTCTGGTCTCGGAAGGCGCCTCAGCAGCCCTGTAAGGAGCGCAGGTGCGGCAGCCCCACGACCCCTGAACCTCACGAGAGCCCTGGGGTCTCCCCCCAGCCCGGCCCCGTCCGGCCCGCCCGGGCCCAGAGCAGACCTCGGGGAGGTGGGGGACGTACGGGGGTGCGAGGGGGGCTGACACCTGCAGGGTCCTCGCCCCAACTGCTGACATGCGGGCCTCACGAGGCCACTTGCCAGGGGACGGGGCCCAAGCGCCTGCTCCCCACCAGCCTCCCGAGCGTGGGGTGCTCACCGCCCCTGCACTTGGAGCCGCGCAGCTCTGTGGCCCCGTGGCCGGCAGCCGCGCCTCGGGCGGCGAGAGGTCCAGGTGCCCCGGCGGCCACCGCCCGGTTGTCGGGAGAGGCCGGCCACCCCAGCAGCTCCAGCAGCCGGTCGTCCTGCCCCTCCAGGCCCTGCGGGGCACGCGGGAAGGGCGGTGCGGCCGGGCTCTGCCAGAGGGGGAGCGGACGGTGAAGGGCTGCACCGCCCCCCAGACCTCATGAGCCCCAGACCCGGGGCTATGCCCTGAAGGAAGGGCCGCAGAAGTCCCCAGGACCGCGGCTCCACATCGACTGCGCTGTTGAGCGAGGCCCCACGGGGCCGGGTTGAAGGGTCGCTGTCCTGCGTCCACAGCACAGCCCGACGGCCTCGCCCCATCTGCCCATCCCCAGGCCCCGCTCCCTCTCCCCCTTGCCTGGTGGGGCCCACTCCCAAGCCTCGGGCTGGCCCTCAGGTCTCCTGGCCCCCCGGGCTCCCCGATATCCTCAGGGGAAGGCGGGCCCGTGGGACACTTCCGAATCCACAGTCCAGATGGTTGACACGGGCGAGCAGCCCTCAGAGTGGCAGTGAGTGTGGGGGTCGCACGAGGCTGTCTCCCCCACACCGGGGGCCAGCACAGAAGCCACCAGGTGTCCCGCCCGTGGCGCCTCAGCCTCTGGACACCCAGGGTCCTGAAGGAGGATTTCCGTCCTGGCCGAGTCCCGGGGTCCACAAGGTCAGAGGCTGCTGTAACTCGGGGGGAGGGAATCGGACCCCACCCTACCCGGGACCCCGAGCCTCTCGCCCTCCTCATCTCTGGCCCCGGAGGCCTCTGCGCGCTCTGAGGAGCCCCTGCCGACTGGCAGGCAGGGCCCCCCCAGACGACTCTGTCCCCCCAGCTGCCTCGGGCCATCCGCTTCCCGTAGGCCGCGGGTTCCCACGTGGACCACAATATGTGGAAGCCCCTCCACATTCTTCAGGATGTCCGCTGCCCTTCCGGCTGCCTCGGCCTTGGCACCCAGGGGGGACCAGCCTTCCGGGCCTTCCCCGGGGGTCCACGTTCCTCTCCGGTGACTCACCACCCACCCCACACACCCAGCGCTCCAGGGCTGGCTCAGCGCTGCCCCCCGCTGGACGCCACTCAGGATGCCGGATGCCGGACTGGTCATCGGGGAGGAAAGGCCCCCCAGCCTTGCACCCGGCCCACGGCCCCGCGACTGCTGCACCTGGGACCCGCACAGCCACACCGTCCTCCGGAGCTGCTGCACCCAGGGCGGGGGACAGCTCTGTGCCCACGAGGAGCCACACCTCCAGCTCAGGCCTGAGGGACAGAAGCCCCTAGAGGGTCCTGTCCAGGCTGCCATCCTGGCTCTGACGCCCCCGTGCCCAGGAGCGGCCTCCCAGTCCAACCTCTCTGCGCCCCTGCATCACCCCGAGGGGCAGCTGCCTCCTCCGGGAGCCTGCGCTCACCCCTACCAGGCCTCAGGGGGCCCAGAGCCCTGGGCCAGGGCACTGCTCAGAGGTGTCTCCAATACCCCCGGGGAACACGGTGGCACCTCCAGCAAAGCTCGCGTCCTCCGCCGCCTGGGGGCTCTGTCCACTGAGGGCCAAAGGGGGGTCCGGGGCGGGCAGCCCTGCGGCTCTGGGTCTGGTTCCTCGGCAAGGAACCCACGCTGGGAGGGGAGAAGCTTTCTCTACCCCACGTGCCCCCACGTCCCACCAGGGACACCAGGGGACCCAACCCAGCTTGGGGGCCAATGGGAAAGTGGGCCGGACACACGTCTGGGTGGCGGCACACACACGTGACCTGCGTACCCCGTGCCCAGTCCGCAGTCCTCACGCGTGCACGCACGCTCTCGGGACCCAGGTTCTCACTGAGGTCACCAGCGCCCTCCAGACTCCCCTGCACGCGCTCGACCCAGCTCTCCCAAGATAAGCTTCCCTGCAAGAGTGAGCGACACCTCGAGAAGCCCGAGACCGCGCCCCACCTGGAGCACGCCCGCCCGCCCCAGCTCGGGCTCTAAGCGGGACACACGCACCTCCACAAACGGCTCAAGGCGCAGGTGGCGAGGGCAGCCAGGCGCTGTGGGGACACAGCGCTGTGGAAAGACCTCAGAGCTCAGGGCGGGGCGGGGGCTGCACCCCACGCTCCCCTCATGGGTGGCCCACCCTCTCAGCCTCGAGTCGCTTCCAGGGTCTCCCAGAGCCCCTCCCTCCGCCCCGGGGACAAGGGACGGCAGCCCCGTCTCTCCGGGTGCCACTCCACGCTCTCCGGGCAGGACCCCTCGGCTGGCGCGTTTGCGGCCTGTCCTTCTCCCACAGGAACGTGAGTCCTCCAGGACGAGGCCGTCTTGCTCCCATGCTGACGCACCGATGTCTACTCATCGGCCTCACGCCCCGGAAGGTGTCCGCCCGTCCCCCCAAACCCCGTCTGCCTATCCGTCCGGCCATCTGGCTGCGGCTCCCCCGTCCTGGGGCCAGCTGTCCCTGAAGCCTGCAGTGTGGACGGGGTGCTGGCCACAGGACAGCTGGGGACTTGGTCTTCTAAGGACCCTCCACGACGGTGCCCACAAGCACCGGCTTCCAGCCCGGGGAGCACCCGGGCCGGGCCGCCATCCACACACAGCAGAGGTCAGCGCTGTCTGCCCAGAGGCTGGCCGGCGAGTCTGGGGCACTGTCCCTCCTCCTTCTTGCATGGGACCCGAGGGCTCCAGACCCCAGGAGGCTGCTCAGGAGCCTCAGACCACACTGCAGGTCGAGGGGGACCTGGGACCACACTGCAGGTCGAGGGGGACCTGGGACCACACTGCAGGGCGAGGGAGACGGAGACCGAGGAAGGGAGGGACGGACGGGGGAGGGCGGGGAGGAGCTGTGGCCCGCTGGCCGGGGCACAAGGGAGCCGACGCGCTCCCAGGGCCCGCGCATGCCCAGAGCTGCACACAGAGCCCGGCCACTCGGACATTCTACGCTCCGACGCATTACTTGGCCGGTGTTACTTTGTAACACTGTAACAAAAGCTTCCTAGAGACCGTGTCCCCCCAGGCGGAGCTCGGCGGCAGCCTGGCCAGTCCCAAGCACTAACCCTTAAAGGAAAAGGGAAGCCAACCAACCACGTGACACACACCAAACACCTGAAATGCCACAAAATCCAAACACAACCTAGACAGCGTGCTGACGGCTCATCTGTGCCGGGACTCCTTGGGGGGCTCCACCTGGGACCCAGGCCTGGGTGGGGGCTCGTGGCGAGCTCAGCGGGGAGAGGCAGGCACCCCCCAGCCCGCCCTCTGGGTCTGAGGTCCGTGCGTGGAGGACCCAGGGCCCGTCCACGTGCAGGCCCACAGCTGTGATGGCGGATGCCCCGTGAGGACCACAGAGGGGCAAAGGGACGGTTCGGGGACCCTGAGACCTCCCGGCCAAGACAGAGCCCTGGAGCCAGCTGGGGAGGCCACAGACAGGGCCGGGCAGCACACGGTCGTACAGAATGGGAGACCCAGGTGGGTGGCTGTCCTCCCCACTCCTGAGCCGGGCCCCCGAGCGAGGCACCCCCAGAAGGCACCTGCCCCTCCCCTCTTGTTCCACCAGACAACCCGCCAGACTCTGCACACAGGTGGGGGAATGTCGCATTGTTGGGGTGTCTGGACACCAGATTGCCTCCTGCCTCAGACTCAGCCAAGACCTGGGGGGTGGGGTGGACCTCAAGGGGGACACACGCGGAACTGGGGGGTGCTGGGCTAAGGCTGGCCCAGCACCCTCAAAGACTCCTCTGGCCCCAAGCCCTGGGCCCACCACAGCCACAACCTGACGCTGAGCTGGGGACCCTGGGGGTCAACAGAAGGCATGGCAGGGCTACTGGAAGGAACGACAGCCCCACCCAGAGCCCCACCCTCAGACCTGCACACAGCCTGCCCTCCAGCCCCGGCTCTGGGGGCCTCACACCCACCTCCCCCACGCTGCTCCCCATGGTCCTGGGTCCTGGATGGGAAGAGCCCCAGGGAGATGGGGGCAGCCTCACAGCAGCCCCCACTGAGGCGGTGGGTGGTTCTGTGCTGAGAGCCCCTGGGAGCCGTACCGGCAGGCAGCCTGAACTGGGTGCCCGGCCTGTGTTCCCGCTGGGGGACGCCAGCAGGGCTCCCCCAGCCAGCACCCACGGAGGCCCCTGTGCCAAAGATGGGGGTCCCCGGGGGGGCACTCTTTTGTGTCAACACAGTGCTTTAGTTCTCCAGACGCTGGGGCAAGTGCCCCAGACCCCAGAACCCCCAGTCCCTCGGGCCCTGACACCCCCAGAGATCTCTGTTGCTGGGACCCTCCTTGGAGCATCTGCACCCCTTGATCTCATGCTGTGGCTGAGGGCAGCTCCTTCCTACTGCTGCTTCCCGGATGCCTCAGGGGTCCCGCTGGCAGGCCGGTCTGCCTAGACCTGGCTCCTACACGTCAGGTGGGGTCCCCCAGCCACTGTCAGCCAGCAGCTCCTTGCTCTTCGCTGACCCACAGGCGTCCACGTACCTTCTCGCTTTCCCCGTCTATCCCCCAGGTGCCACCAGGCGGGCTGTTTAAAATCAGAAATCAAAGCCTCGGGGCGCCTGGGTGGCTCAGTCGTTAAGCGTCTGCCTTCGGCCCAGGTCAGATCCCAGGGGCCTGGGATCGAGCCCCGCATCGGGCTCTCTGCTCTGCAGGAAGCCTGCTTCTCCCGCTACCAGTCCCTCTGCTTGTGTTCCCTCTCTCGCTGTGTTTCTCTCTGTCAAATAAATAAAAAATCTTAAAAAAAAAAAAAAAAAAAAAAAGAAATCAAAGCCTCTTGGTGATGTGCTTCTCTCTTTGCAAAAGCCCCAAAGATTGCTCTCCTTTCTGGAGGTGAGCACCTTCATCCAAGGGCCAGAGAACCTGCGTCAGGGTGGCAGAAACAAACATGATGACAAATAAGACCCCGAGGGACTCAGAGAAACAGATGCTGGCCAGAGACGTGGCTGGGATGTGGGCACAGACCCCAGAACAACTGTGGGTAAGACACTCAAAAAACAAAAGACAAAACTAGAAATGCATTCAAGCATCAAGAAACCGCACAAAGTGAGACAGCAGATCTGAAAAAGACCACATTACAACTTCTAGAGCTGAAGATCCCACAATCGAAACCCAAGTGGTGGATGTGTCTTGTCGTTTGTTGGACACAGACGAGGAGAGGGTTAGCGAAGTGGGAAAGAGTGGCTATCCCCTGAGCAGACGACGAAGAGGACACTGGAAGGGAGGGTGGAAGACGGACACACACAGGGACCCAGAGCACAGCGGAAGGACCCAGGAGCAGTGATGTGTGAGGAGACCGTGACGTACGACCTTCCAGAACTGACTGAAGATGCAAGCCCCAGATTCGCAAAGCCCAACGAAGACCAGACAGGATAAATCCAAAGAAATCTACAACTAGTCTCTTCACAGTGAGACTGAAGAACATCAAAAACAAGTGATTATCCTAAAAATAGCCACAGGAAGTAAGAGATTGCTTTCAGAGACAAGAGGGTAGATTTCTTCATAACGACACATTTCGACCCAAAAGACTAACATTGTACAAAGTATAATCTCTGATCACAATGAGACTGAGCTCACATCAAAACAAACAAAATAGCAAAAAAGTCACATATCTTGGAAATTAAAAAAATAAAAGAAAATAAGAAAAAATGGAAAGTAGAAAATATCTCGAGCTGCACAATAACAGAAATAACATATACTGAGATGTGGAGAGTGTTTTAAGGAGAAAGAAGGCTTACATTTCGTTTGGTGGGCTGGGGAGGGCAAACAACAGAGAGAACCCAAGGGACAAGAGCACGTAGCAGAAGCAAAAATCAACAAGCAGCATTCCTTCCAACCACAGGTTAGTTTCTCCACAAGAAGAAACAATCCACAGAACGAAAAGGTGACCTGTGGAGTGGGAGGAAATATTGGCAAACCACATATCTGATGTGGGGTGAATATTCAAAATACATGAGGAACTCATACAACTCAATAGCAAGAAAAAACAAAGCAAAACAAAACCCAAATAACCTAATTTAAAAATGGGCAGAGGAACTCAATAGACATTTTCCAAAGAAGACATCCAAATGGCCAGCAGGGACACGAAAAGGTCCAAGACATCAGTGATGATCAGGAGGAGGCAAATCAGAGTGCTATCACTGGACAACAGACACGAAGTGACAGGAGGGGGGGGGGAGGGAGCAGTCCCGGCCCCACTCCTGGGGGCGCTGCAGGTGGGCAGAAGGGCTGGCAGGCCTCGGCCACTGCCCAGTGCCCAGGGGCCCTGGAAGGAGGGTGACCCGGGGGGCTCACCTGGGTCCAGGCCCCGCCGACGTAGCACTGCGGGGCTCGGCCTCTCCGGCCTCACGGAGGTCACCCGCGGGTGCTGCCTGCAGGGGGGACACTCTGCTGCCTGGGGCCGCACACACGCAGAGTTTAAAAGGCGGGGAACCCTGCAAGGCCCGCAGAAAGGGCAGCCCGCCGCCGCGCCCCGCGCTCCCGACACCCGCACACCCACTCCGCGCGTCCAGTATGGCCTCTGGGTCTCCGTCACGGACTTGCACGGGAGCTCTTGCGGCCCAGTTTCAGGCGTTTCCCACGGACATTTCGGCGCGGAGGGTGCTCCGCCCCCAACAGCGTCCGCTGCGTCCCCAAAGTCAGGACACACTGCTGACGCCATCACGGGTGGCACGGCCCCGGCAGACCACAGCCCTTCCCCTCAGGGTTAAGGCTCGGCCGGTTCTGTCAAAGTCTGCAGACCTCTGGGCCCGACCGGCCTCCCCCCGAGTGAGCGAGGCGGCCCCCAGCAGCCTGCGGAGGAGCTGGACGCGGGGCC